>OZ024755.1:36762793-36785293 GCA_964016885.1 Eledone cirrhosa
CTTATTCTCTCTCACATCCCTTATTCTCTCTCTCTTCCCTTAAAAACGGAAAAAGACGTTACCATTGGCCTCTGCTAGGAATTTCGTAGTGGCCGATGACGACATAATTTTTCGTCTTTAAGGGTTTTCCCCCTATTTTATAATCAATGTTATAGCTTCTCCGCTAATAAACAAACCACTTATAATAATTGTTTCTATTTTAGGCACAAGGCCAGCAATTACCCAGTACATTACTGGTACTTTATTTTATCGACCCCGTAAGGATGAAAGGCAAAGTTAACCTCGACCGGATTTGAACTCAGATCGTAAAGGGACGTAACTATGCTGGAAAGCATGTCCGACGCTCTACCGATACTGCCAAATCATCAATAATGTTACCCCCCTCAGCGTTTCGTAATGTCCAAGTGATCGGCTACGTATATCTTATATATTTCAATATATGTTATAATACATTCATCAATGTATGTTTTACTATTCAACTACTTGGCCCCATGTCATCAAAAATGACGGCTAATTGTAATATCTATACATAATATAAATGTTTGTTTGTTGGTTGGTTGGTTCCTTCGCACTCACTCACATAAGTGATACAAACACACAAACACACAACTGTGAGGAATTTCACCCCTCCTTCCTCAGTCATCATATAGATGTGTGTGTATTAGACACCCCTTCCTTCCTCAGTCGATGTTATCACCCCTTCCTTCCTCAGTCGACGTTATCACCCCTTCCTTCCTCAGACGACGTTATCACCCCTTCCTTCCTCAGTCGACGTTATCACCCCTTCCTTCCTCAGTCGACGTTATCACCCCTTCCTTCCTCAGACGACGTTATCACCCCTTCCTTCCTCAGTCGACGTTATCACCCCTTCCTTCCTCAGTCGACGTTATCACCCCTTCATTCCTCAGTCGACGTTATCACCCCTTCCTTCCTCAGACGACGTTATCACCCCTTCCTTCCTCAGTCGACGTAATCACCCCTTCCTTCCCCAGTCGACGTTATCACCCCTTCCTTCCTCAGTCGACATTATCACCCCTTCCTTCCTCAGTCGCCGTTATCACCCCTTCCTTCCTCAGTCGACGTTATCACCCCTTCCTTCCTCAGTCGACGTTATCACCCCTTCCTTCCTCAGTCGACGTTATCACCCCTTCCTTCCTCAGTCGGCGTTATCACCCCTTCCTTCCTCAGACGACGTTATCACCCCTTCCTTCCTCAGACGACGTTACCACCCCTTCCTTCTTCAGTCGACGTTATCACCCCTTCCTTCCTCAGACGACATTATCACCCCTTCCTTCCTCAGTCGACGTTATCACCCCTTCCTTCCTCAGACGACGTTACCACCTCTTCCTTCTTCAGTCGACGTTATCACCCCTTCATTCCTCAGTCGACGTTATCACCCCTTCCTTCCTCAGTCGACGTTATCACCCCTTCCTTCCTCAGACGACGTTATCACCCTTCCTTCCTCAGTCGACGTTATCACCCCTTCCTTCCTCAGTCGACGTAATCACCCCTTCCTTCCTCAGTCGACGTTATCACCCCTTCATTCCTCAGTCGACGTTATCTCCCCTTCCTTCCTCAGTCGACGTAATCACCCCTTCCTTCCTCAGTCGACGTTATCACCCCTTTATTCCTCAGTCGACGTTATCTCCCCTTCCTTCCTCAGTCGACGTTATCACTCCTTCCTTCCTCAGTCGACGTTATCTCCCCTTCCTTCCTCAGTCGACGTAATCACACCTTCCTCCCTCAGTCGACGTTATCACCCCTTCCTTCCTCAGTCGACGTTATCACCCCTTCCTTCCTCAGTCGACGTAATCACCCCTTCCTTCCCCAGTCGACGTTATCACCCCTTCCTTCCTCAGTCGACATTATCACCCCTTCCTTCCTCAGTCGCCGTTATCACCCCTTCCTTCCTCAGTCGACGTTATCACCCCTTCCTTCCTCAGTCAACGTTATCACTCCTTCCTTCCTCAGTCGACGTTATCACCCCTTCCTTCCTCAGTCGACGTTATCACTCATTCCTTCCTCAGTCGACGTTATCACCCCTTCCTTCCTCAGTCGGCGTTATCACCCCTTCCTTCCTCAGACGACGTTATCACCCCTTCCTTCCTCAGACGACGTTACCACCCCTTCCTTCTTCAGTCGACGTTATCACCCCTTCCTTCCTCAGACGACATTATCACCCCTTCCTTCCTCAGTCGACGTTATGACCCCTTCCTTCCTCAGACGACGTTACCACCCCTTCCTTCTTCAGTCGACGTTATCACCCCTTCCTTCCTCAGACGACGTAATCACCCCTTCCTCCCTCAGTCGACTTTATCACCCCTTCATTCCTCAGTCGATGTTACCACCCTCCCTTCCTCAGTCGACGTTATAACCTCTTCCTTCCTCAGTCAACGTTATCACCTCTTCCTTCCCCAGTCGACGTTATCACCTCTTCCTTCCTCAGTCAACGTTATCACTCCTTCCTTCCTCAGTCGACGTTATCACCCCTTCATTCCTTAGTCGACATTATCACCCCTTCCTTCCTCAGTCGCCGTTATCACATTAATCTAAGTTGCTCATAGTTTTCGAGAAAAACCTTTCTTTCGCCAATACACCGCAACCAGGGACGCAGCTCATTTTAGCCGTCTCTTCTATCGACTATCGGTATTACAAATATTATTCTCTCTACGTGTGTCAGAAATCCTTCCATTTACCCTGCCTGAGGCCCCCTCCCCTTTTCTACGTACCACTAGCTCTATCTACTTCGTTCCAATTTTTTATTTTATCTTTCTCGGAAAGACTTGCCATCTTCTGGAATTTCCAGTTCGTGAACCTTTTTAATGTAGAAGTTGGGTCACAGAGTTTAGGCCCTAGAGGCTTAGAGGGCACCACTTGCTCCAATTTGACTGATAAAAATATGTATCGAGAACTGTCAAACAAATTTCGGATTTTAATGCATTTCATTTTGTCTTCGAAACATTAATATCTCTGCAATAATTTTCTTAAAGGTCCAAAAAATGTCTTAAGAATAATAGATAACCTTTGGAATATTAGTTAACGGACTCCGTTAGTGATAGACGGAGGGGCATAACGTAAACCACTGACATTACCAACAGAGAAATCATTTCATATAATGGATTAAGGATTAGGAACGTAGGGTTATTAATCCTTAAGGAAATATTATTACTGAAAAACAGACATAATTACTGAATTGCTCACATACATATTAACTGAATTTTAAGATTTTAATATGATTGTTAGCATCCGCTATGTGTATTGATTTAAAAGAAAAGAAATATGTCTTGACTGTGTTAATTGGACGACAAGGTTACTTAAGAAGCTCTCTACATTCCAGAACCACATCATGAACCTTATGACTGGTAAGCAACTCAGCAACCGTATCTGTATCAGTGAGCTGCTCAACATTACCAAACTCAGACCAATTACATCAAGTATCAAGTCAAGAGTACTCAAACTATACGGTCATATAAAAAGATCAACTCGTGGTGTGAGTAGGTTATGCCTGGAAGGAAGGTTGGCTGGTAAGAGAAGCAGAGGCCGGCAACCAAAACGATGGCTTGATAATGTCAACTTATGGACTGGCTGTTGGTGATCGAATTTTGTGGAGAGAGATATCACATGTTAATGTGCAGTCTCTAACTAGCGGAGTTTAGCGTCACAAGAAGAAGAGTTATAATTCTTAATACCAATATCTATAAATGCTTTCCAATTATAACCACAAGAGTATACACCTTACCATCTCTTTAAAACTTGGATGAATATGTTTAGATCTTGCTAAAATGTTTAAGAAATAATTTGATTGGCGTCATAGTATGTCTGAAAGTTATTTCTTATTACGCATAAACACAACAGTCCTGATATTTTAGAGCAGAAGACAATTTATATCACTCATTCTAAGTGGGAAATAGATAAACCCATTCATTCGAAATCTACATAGAACACACAATCGAAATATAGAAACTAAAGTTATACAATCCTCCCTGGAAATGTTGTCAATAGTAGTGTTAGCTGACTGTTTTAATGCGAGTGTGTAAAGCATGTTACATCATAATTTGCCAATCGGTAAATTTTATATATTCATAATAGAAGATATTTGGTATCCTCATATTCCATGATATACCTTCTTTGTATATTTTTATGTTGTTGTAACATAAATCAGAAAAAGATAGTCAACTTAAAAACGTAGTTAATTTGCTTAAGTTTCGATACGCAACCATTTTGTTACATGAATATTGAATCATATTAATGTTTTCCTGTTTGACATAAAGACAAGTAAAGAAAATCTTTTAGTTAATGTTAATTATATGAGTGAAGTAACTTATTTCCAATCAAATATTTTCAATTCCTGTTCCAAATTAATGTATAACTTTATCTCATTTTCCTATAAATCAACTTTGACAAAATCAATTGCAACATATTGAAGCAGATAAATTATATATAAAGTAACTGCCCATTTCTCAGCCAATTCAATAATTCAAACAATTTTACGGGGTAATCACGGTTATTGGATATTAGCACAATGGTGTGACTCGATTTTTGCGGCTGTTTAAATTTGCAATTTCTCGTTTTTAATAGATATCCAATATGTTTATGTCATTAAACCACACAAAATCCTATACTAAGCCACAATTTTACTGGGTTGTTTGCTTAACATTAGAATATTTTAACGGCTATTCGGAACATGGTTCAACCATGGTTCAACCGAACTGATAAAATAAAATAAAGTATAGAACCTGTCTCATGGTCGGGTCGTTGGCGACTAAACTGGCAACCCCACCAAGGTTTCTTGGTGAGGAGGGTGACTTTGGACATCCTGCAGGACTAAAAACAAAACCTGTCAAAGGGTAAAGGAGCTCTTAAGAGTCAATGGCCATCCAAAATCACCGGGAGAGATGACCCCTTAGCCTTTGTCAAGGCAGAATTCTAGGAGAAGGAAAACTCTGATATAACACCTGCAACTCTGATGGTATCCAATGATGTTGACTTGTTCTTCTTTTTGGTAAATATCATCTTGGTTAAGAGAGTGGGACTGGCTTTGTGCAGTGCCTTTGCTCACTATAAAAGCTTCACGGCACAGGCATTGCTTTATATCTGGAGATCTCTCTGCACTTGTCGTCACATGGTACCATGGGCCCAGTACTATGTGTCAATAATTGTCACAAGTGTAGTGTTTGTACCAGAGTTTTCAAGTCGCTGGCTGGACTAAAAAGTCACACTCGTTCAGCGCATCAGTAGGGGTTCTCCTACATGGATATAAAGTAGTGGCCGTACACGAAAACGAGTTGGCAGCCACTATATATATATATATATATATATATATATATATATATATATATATATATATATATATATATAAATATATATAAAGTAAAAGCAAATACAAAAACCAAAATCCGAAGAGGGTTCGATAAGGATTGTGTGTGTGTGTGTGTGTGTGTGTGTGTGTGTGTGTGTGTGTGTGTGTGTGTGTGTGTGTGTGTGTGTGTGTGTGTGTGTGTGTGTGTGTGTATATATATAATACAAAAAGGACGAATGGTTACTCCTTCATTACGTTTATTGGTTGGTGACACGCGTTTCGCTACCGATCAGCTCAAGGTTCGATCTGTGTCGATCTAGCCCAACTCTGGAATCAAAAGCTCGGCGGATCTCTGTGGTTTACACTCCCTGGATACACACACACATACACACACATACACACACACACTTATATATATATAATATGTGAGAGATAATAAATAAGAAGAGGAAGAAAAGTGAGTCATTTTAGCAGATTATTTGGCTATTTATTTAAAGGAGATTACTCAACAATATCTAGTAATACCAACTTGGTAATATCAGTTTTGTATTGTATATTTTACGTGATATTTTCTGAGACATAAAGAAAAGAACAGCGCATTCCCATGTAAATAGATGAAACAATTAACTTCTAAATATATTGAAAGAAAACATTTATTATTGAGAAATGTTTTGCCAAACTGAAATTATATATCTTTGAAATGGTCTACTTCCTCCCTTATTTTACATCAGACTCACACATACAGACTTGCCTTCTATGCACATAAACATACATCACATACACCCAGGCACGTGCATGCTCACACATATGTGTCTGTTTATATATATAGTAATAATAATAAATTTGAAGACTAAAATCCAAAGATAAGGATAAATATATATCAGATATATAAGAACCGTAGATATATATATATATATATATATATATATATATATATATATATATATATATATATATATATATATAAATATACAAACATATATATACATCAAACAAACACACACATATATCATCATCATCATCATCATCATCATCATCATTTCATTTTACGTCCGCTTTTTCCCTGCTTGCAAGGGTGGGACGAGAACTGATTCTGGCTTGATTTCTACAGCTGGATGCCCTTCCTAACACCAACCTCATTTACAGTGAGTGCTGGGTGCTTTTTTGCCGTGGCACCTTCACGACCACTTTGCAGTGGAATGATAGGGACCCCAGTCCCTATCATCTCATTTCTACAGCTGAGTAAACTGGAGCAATGTGAAATAAAGTGTCTTGCTCAAGGAAACAACACATCACCCGGTCTGAGAATTGAACTCACAACCTTTCGATTGCAAGGCCAATGCTCTAACCACTAAGCTATGTGTCTCCATCATATATATATACAAACACATATATGAAAACACATGTGTGCAAACATATATATATATATATACATAAATATAGATGCATACATACACACATATATATATATATGTATGTGTTTGTATATATACATATGTATATATAAATATATATATGTATATATACAAACACATATATACAAACACATATATATATACAACAATCAAATACACACACACACATATATACATATATATGTAAATTATAAACATATATATAAACACACACACAAAAACCACAAACCCTCCATCTCAATTCTACTTTTGAAAAGCACAAGACTGCGAAACCGGTAAAGGAACCAAATAAAGATTTTTAAAAGGACTCCAGTTGCATTTTCGATTTCAACTTTTTCCTTATTCTTTCACTAGTGTAGGACGTCTCTTTTTTTTTATTTTGTAAAAAAACCCCATTTTCTTATATATATATATATGTAAAAGAAATCAAAGAACGCCTACATACTCATACAATTTTTATTTGCTGACAGTGTTTCATCCACACCATGGGGCAGGAATCATCAGAGCTTTATAAACAAAAATAAATGCTGAGTATAAGCTCTACCAAGCTTAGTCACACGAACATTATATATATATATATATATAAATACATATGTGTATGAGTGTGTATGTGTGTGTGTATGTATGTATGTATTGTTCCGCCCGACAAGATATTCATAAATATACCCATGTGACATATACACTTATAATTCAAATGACGGGAGTGTGTAGGTCCCTGCATTGATAATTTCGTATAAAGGCATGACCTATCATATGACAATCAAATATCCAGATGTATATTTCTATTATCACTTATAATGTTTTCCGAATTAATATTTATTTTTCTTCAATTTTGCGACATTTCTATAATTATCATTCTATTTTTTTTCAATCAATTGTCATTTTATTCGATCCTCTCTGTAATTATATTGTTGAAAACGATATGAAGTTTATTTATATTGTGCTTTTGAAATTTAATGTAAGAGTAAGGTGAAATAAATATAAAAGACTGTGTCGTTCGAACTGATTGATAATCTTGGAGACAGTTATATAAACAATCGATGGAATATCGATAAAAATATATTGTTCCTTATAATTCTTTTTTCCTCATATCTAATTTGTAAATATGTAATTTCTAAATGATTAAATGTTATATATTCATATTTGATCGCAAACAGGTTTTCAATCTCTTTTCATTTGATGCTCATTCTCAGTGTATAAAAAATATTTAATTTGAACAATGGATTCTTGTTGTGACGGGAAGGATTTAAATTATGTTCAGATTGGGACATAAGGCATGGTTTAGTCCAGTCATGGGAAACCTGCAGCCTGCGAAGCTTTCTGAATGGTTCACCTAAGTCACTTAAGTGAAATCTTTCTGATTCTTTTACCCCAACTTTTCAGTCGTAACTTATCTTTCTATCACTTTTACGATCGAGGAAAACAACGTGTACGAATTCTAAAGAAACAAATCAAAACAACCTGAGTTACCGCCCTTTTTTTTAATGTGGGCATGGATGTAAATTAGCGCTTGCGGCCCGCCTGATGATGAGCCATATCTCATGCGGCCCGCTTCTCGAAAAAGTTTGCTCATGCCTGGTATAGACCAATGCTGTTGTATCAGAAAGGCGTGAATATCCTAACTCACATTCTTAGGGTATTTAGGAGGACATAAAGTCTTCCTGATACGCTGTCAAATAAAATTATACACAGGTAAGGTCTTATAGCTATTGTTGAAGCTGTTTTTGTTTATCCCTCTATCAGATCTGACATTGTGTGTGATTTATTTCAGCTCAGAACACAGTCATGTAATCAGTGTATTTGATGCTCTGATTACGCTGACAATTCGCTACAGATCGAACCTTGAACTGATCAGTAGCGAAACGCGCGTCACCAACCAATAAAAGTAATGAAGGAGTAACGAACCGTCCTTGTATTGATTGGCAGTATCGGTAGAGGGTCGGACGCCATTCTTTGACGCATAGAGTTACGGCCCTTGCCATTCTGAGTCTAAAATCCCGCCGAGGTTAACTTTGCCTTTCATCCTTACGGGGTCGATAAATAAAGTACCAGTAATGCACTGGGTAATTGCTGGCCTTGTGCCAAAAGTAGAAACAATTATTATATTACCCTCTGTCTAGCTCTACACACCTCGATACTGATGTGAACCTAAACATGGAGTGCTCACCCGGGTGAACCTACAGTAACTCCGCAATATACTCCCTGGATATATATATATATATACATATATATATATATACGTATGTGTTTGTGTGTGTGTGGAGTGGTCAACGCAAAAGTGAAGTGACATCCCTAGTGCAAACTTCTGCAGTTCGGTACACCAGAGGAGATTTCTCATGAGTTATCAATACTATTTGCCATATTTGCGCCTTCAAAATCTGCAACCGAAAGGTTTTTCGTGGATTTTAGGGTCTATCAATACGGAATATTCAAAATAATCATTATATATATTTTTGGTATGCGTGATAATAGAGAGATAATGTAAACTTCTTATGTTCTGTGTAGAAGACTAAGGAAAATTCTTTAGGTTTTTATGAAAACCTCCGGTCAAACATTTCACTTGTGACTAACAATAAATGAAACTCTGTTGTATTCGACGGTGACTTTTTTTCGGTCAACGGGACTCCCTACCGGCGAAATTGGTGTATATTCCACAAGCACGTGTAACCGTTGTTTAATTTCCTGGAACATTTAGCGAAAGTCAAGTGGGATAATCTGACCTTAAGAAGTACACACACAGTCCATCCATCATGCTTCTAAACAGCTTTCCTCTACTTCACTGACAAAGCTAATCTCAACCCGAGATTATGGTGAGATACTTCGTCAAGATGACACACTATGGGATAAAATGCGGTACCATATGATTGGGAAGTGAACCTCTTACCCATTCGTCTATTCACCATCGCTTGTGATTAAGAAAAATATAATCATTAGTTTAATATAGAAGACAAAAGGTTGAATTTCTGAATTCCAAGTTCACCAATTGTATAGGATAATTAGACGCCCTCTAGTTGTAATCAATAAAACAAACATAATGCTGTCGCTATAAATTAATGTATTGCTGCCTCGTGAGATTGGCCGCATATATAAGGAAAACTATGACAACAAAATTTCCAAATTCTTAGAAGAGACACAGGAAGACGGTGCAGAGTTTTCGATACGTGTTCGAATATTGGATCAGTCTTTACATTTAAAAACCTAATACCATAAGAAACGGTCTATGTTATTGTTTTGTTACATCTTTAGTCAAATGAAAGCGATATTAACATACAGAAAATACAGCAAACATTTTTGTTTCTATTATTTGACTCATGGATGGCGGTGGATTGGCAGAATCGGTAGAGAGTCGGACACAATGCTTTGTAGCATAGAGTTGCGGTCCTTTTACGATCTCAGTTCAAATCCCACCGAGGTTAACTTTGCCTTTCATTATTTACGGGTCGATAAAATAAAGTACCAGTCACGCACTGGGGTCGATTTAATCGACTTTCCCCTCTCCCCGAAAATTGCTGGCCTTGTGCCTATATAAGAAACCATTATTTGACCTATGAAGGGTGGTGGATTGGCAGTATCGGTAAAAGGTCGGACACCATGCTTTGCAGCATAGAGTTATGGTCTTTTACGGTCTGAGTTCAAATCCCGCCGAGGTTAACTTTGCCTTTCATCCTTACGGGGTCGATAAAATAAATCACCAGTAACGTACTGGGGTCGATTTAAATGACTTTCCCCTCACCCAAATTACTGGCCTTATGCCTATATAAAAAATCATTATTTGACTCCTGAATAAATGAATATTCACCTTGATGTTCAATAAACGTATCTAGTTTCGAGTAGTGGGTGTAGTAATTGTTGCGAGTAGTTTTTAACAGTGTGATACATGCAAAGGCAGTATAAACAAGTAGCGTTATATCTTATTTAAACAGCATTTTATTCTATCATATCGTCTTTTGGAATGTTTTATTTTGGTCAAATTACTCTGGAGAATATATGTAAAGAACTGATCGTGTTAATTATCTCCAAACCTATGTTGGACAAAAAGATCTTGACAAATCAATAAGAGAAAATGATAACAATATTGAAAAGTAAATCAATAATAATAATGGTAGCGTGTTATTGTGTCATCAACTGGTGTAGAGACACCTATTACTGCTATCATTGTATTGATGTGTTCAAGTTATGGGATGGCTGTATAAGAATGAACAAAGATAACGTCGTCACTTGATATAGATTAACAGCTTAAGTGATTAGGGAAGACGTTTTCCTTTCTATCTCGGGGGAGAATGATAAATAATGAGAGGATATCATTCAGATTATTATCTCACCTTTTTCTATTTCTTTGGTGCATACTCATATGCTAGTTTCTTATACCATCTTTAACGCAATTGTTACTAATCCCTATTGATTAAAACGTAATGAAAGAATACAAAACTATGTTTACTTGATAATAAGAAATCTTAAATATATATGAACAATACGCAACAGATTTACAAAGAGTACAATTGTTATATATTATCGGGAAAATAAAAATACGATAAATAGATACATAGATAAAATATACCTTCATCGAAAAAGAATAATATCAAAAGAGGGGAAAATTGGATATGAAAGAGCATTCTTCCCGAAAAATAATTTGGTAAAGATAATTGGACTTAGTGATAATCAGATGGTTCAGATAAATATATTAACAGGACTCTTCTGAAAAAATGTATAAAAGTTATCTAAATAAGCATTCTAATTACTGTTGGAAGATGAAGGAAATTAACACTAGATTATCTTAGATATACTTACTCAATTTTACTTCCAAAGTGTTTTCAAATTGAATAAATTACTGGGATTATAGAATATAAGTTACTCGAATATTTGTATCCCACGGAAAAATAAGTATGAAGATTCAATTATTATTCCTAAATGAAACCGTTTGTTTTCTTGCAACGGAAGCATTCCATAGTAATATCAGGTGAGCAATACTAATAAATGGGCACACATATATATAGAAGTGCTGCTGGTTTTCTTTCATTAACTGCTACAGGGAAGTTCCATACAAAATTGGTCAATATTACTTTTGTTTAGCAGCGATGAAAATTTCAAACATTGCTTTGAAAAATCATTAAAATACATTTAAGTTTTATCATTTAGAATAAATCTTCTTCGGCCAAGTTTATACTCGCAAAGATTCAGCACACTCTTTCTCCAATCGTCCGGGTCGAGCATGACATTTCTCAGTTCATCAATGTTATCAATGTCGACATCTCTCAGCAGGTACTATTGACAAAGTCCTATACAAGAGACTTGACCGATGTTACACGAGGATGTTGAGAATGGCTCTCAACATTTCTTGGAAACAGAATCTGACAAATAAGGAACTATACAGATCATTACCACCAGCCTCAAGAAAAGTTGCCTGCAGACGAATGAAACTGGCTGGGCACTGCATCTGTCATCCAGAAGAGACGGCATCACAACTTGTGCTCTGGAAACCGACAGTCAGACAAAGAAGTGTGGGAAGACAGGCAATCTCGTTCATTGATTAGAATAAATGTCTAAATTCAAATCTCTGATTATTTTCTTCTGTATCTTGTAACAAACAAACACACAATATTGAAACTGAAAGTCAAAAGCATATCATTTTAATAAAGAGTAGGTATATGAGATCAAACCATATTATATAAATTTCGTGTATTGGTTGCTTCTTTATGTTATTGCAGTTAAATGCAGAAGATAGCTGTTTATATATTTCCTATTCACCCGATCAAATCAACTGTAGTTATCTAATACTGATGAACACATTATAAATAACAAAACCCGGTATGTTATACACTACTTCCTCCAGAATATAAATTATGTCCTCCAATCGCCTAGAAATGATTTCACATAATAGAAGTTAACTTCCATATTCCAAGCATGGCATATATTGGATTGTGTTTTCACAAAAAATATACTTTCGAGAGAAATTGCAATCGAAAAGAGAAAAAGATCTATTGCATCGATTTTAAAGTTTACTGTATCAAATATAAATTCAGTCAACTTGAATAATCAATTTTAAAGTTTTATATTACACTAGACGAAGATATAAGATTATATATATATATATATATATATATATGTATGTATGTATATGAAGATTGTAATGCATGAGTGAAAAATATCATCACGTTTATTGTACTTCTATCAAATATCTTGTGAAGCTAAACTCCGTCAGTTACAGACTGTACATTAACGTGATATATCTCTCCACCAAGTTCGATCACCAACAGCAGAGTTCAAAGAGTAAAGATCAAGTCCAGTCCATAAGTTGACATTGTCAAGCCATCGTTTTGGCTTCCGGTCTCTGCTTCTCTTACCAGCCAACCTTCCTTCCAGGCATAACCTACTCACACCATGAGTTGATCTTTTTATATGACTGTATAGTTTGAGTACTCTTGACTTGACAATTGATGTAACTGGTCTAAGTTTGGTAATGTTGAGCAGCTCACTGATACAGATATGGTCGCTGAGCCGCTTGCCAGTCATAAGTCTCATGATGTGATTCTGGAATGTAGAGAGCTTCTGAAGTGACCTTGTCATCCAAATAACACAGTCAAAACCCGCTCACTGATACAGATACAGTCGCTGAGCCGCTTGCCAGTCATAAGTCTCATGATGTGGTTTTGGAATCTAGAGAGCTTCTTAAGTGACCTTGTTTAATAAATGGATTATCAGATAGAGAAATATGTCCTACGATGTGTATGTTTATGACTTAGTGTGTAGGTGTCAACTCGGTTTCGAATTGATATTCTAAACCGGATATAGCACGTTTTCTTTCAATGTTTCCAACTCTTTCAAATTTTCCCTTGATTTAGCTGAAATAATTAAATATAATCCTAATATGAAAAATGGTTCTGATTTAGATAAAACAGAATACATCAAATGAAATTTCAAACGGCAAATCTAGAAATGAGGAAATAGAAATAATGTTAAAATCAAAACTATAATTCACAACGGTATTGGTTAAATGCCTCGATATTTGTTGCTGCTCATTGAATTCTGAGTTAAAATCCACGTTACGTTTGAGTGGGTTTGATCCATAGAAGAACGGGGTGAACCAATCTCTCAGACAAGCATTAGAGATTTCTAACTGGTAATCAAGTAATGACTGGATTTCCCGAAACTACAAGTGTGTATATAGAAGGGGCAATTAGAAAAGGCATCGCAACCGACGATTTAGCGGCAAGAATCACGATCATTTCTTCAACGCCAAACATGAAGGTTGCGTGGTTAGAGTTTAATCAGTGCTACAGAGGGGCATTATTAGTTCATGAAAATTAATACAGAAATGGATGTGCCAATAGCTAGATCCGTCGAGTTGCACGCAGAGCGACAACACCGTCTTGCATGCTGTCGCCCAGCGCCACTGCAGACATGTGGGCTTTTGTCGAACACCTTCTAGACTTTAGATAGGCTGGAGCACTTTTATTATTTTATAACACATTGAGGGTGGTGGATGGGCAGTATCGGTAGAAGGTCGGACGCCATACTTTGCAGCATAGAATTACGGCACTTTATGGTCTGAGTTCAAATCCCGCCGAGGTTAACTTTGCCTTTCATCCTTATGGGGTCGATAAAATAAAGTACCAGTCACGTACTGGGGTCGATTTAATCGATTTTCCCCACTCCCCAAATTGCTGTCCCTGTGCCTATTTAAGAAACTATTGTTTTACAACACATAACTGTTGCATTTATATTTACTCCTTTATAAGGCAATATACTTGGTGCTGCGATAAAGATAGTCCAATTGTTTAGATCTACGGAGCAGAAACCTTCAAAAATTATCTAGATTGTCGGTTAACAAATATCCGAAAGGCAATATTGCGTGACCAGCTTTGTGTTCAAGATCAAAATGCGCAACACTACTGTCGTCTCTGACGACTAAACAGGTAAATTTAGCAGGTTCGAAGTCTGCTAACCAGATCATTAGTTACCATGACAACAATAAAAACACCAGAAACAAAATCAACAGCAACAAAAACAACAGTAACAACGACACCGCGAGTGACAAGTCAGATAGCTAGCCGCCTAGATTTGCAGATGACTGGCTGATAATATTTGTGTTTTCCATTGGAGTTTGGAAGTATTATAGCTATTGTTGAAGCTGTTTTTGTTTATCCCTCTATCAGATCTGACATAGTGTGTGATTTATTTCAGCTCAGAACACAGTCATGTAATCAGTGTATTTGATGCTCTGATTACGCTGACAATTCGCTACAGATCGAACCTTGAACTGATCAGTAGCGAAACGCGCGTCACCAACCAATAAAAGTAATGAAGGAGTAACGAACCGTCCTTGTATTGATTGGCAGTATCGGTAGAGGGTCGGACGCCATGCTTTGACGTATGGAGTTACGGCCCTTGCCATACTGAGTTCAAATCCCGCCGAGGTTAACTTTGCCTTTCATCCTTACGGGGTCGATAAAATAAAGTACCAGTAATACACTGGGTAATTTGCTGGACTTGTGCCAAAAGTAGAAACAATTATATATATATAGATATGTAGAGGTTATATTTAATTTGTTGGGATACAACAAGCAAAATACTTTTATAACGGATATAAAACACTCAACAAATTATTGGAGTAAATATACAATATATTAACAAATGGAAACTATATTTATAAAACCATATTTATTTCATTATACATATTTCAAGGGCCACCAGAGCAAACTATGGTGCGCTTTCATCAGATAAAATATAATATAGGTTAGTTTTATAAATAGATATTGACATACCCTTAAAAAATGCAACCATTCTGGTTGGAATCTCCTGGATAGTATTATATATTGGATAGTATATATTGGATAGTATATATTGGATAGTATATATATATTGTATATATATATATATATATATATATATATATATATATATATATATATATATATATATATATTTAAGAGTTAAACAAGATTCAATGAATACATCAAAGAATGAGTTTTACAATAGATTGGAAGCACTCTACAGTAAAAAATATTTTCCAGAGTTATTAATATTAATTCAAAATATTAACAAAATAGATATTCTTGTGATCAATTAGATTTTATTATACATATTTCAGAGGCACTGAATTAAGTTCAACAGTACGTCCTCATCAGATAAAATAAAATGATACATGACATACCCTGACACAAGGCCAGCAATTTTTTTGGGGGAGGGGAAAGTCGATTAAATCGACCCCAGTGTATTACTGGTACTTTATTTTATCGACCCCGTAAGGATGAAAGGCAAAGTTAACCTCGGTGGAATTTGAACCCAGAACGTAAAGGGCTGTAACTCTATGCTGCAAAGCATAGAGTCTGACGCCCTACCGATTCTGCCAATCCATTAAATAACTGTTTCTACTTTTGGCACAAGGCCAGCAATTACTCAGTAAATTACTGGTACTTTATTTTATCGACCCCGTAAGGATGAAAGGCAAAGTCAACCTCGGCGCGATTTGAACTCAGACCGTAAAGGGACGTAACAATGCTGGAAAGCATGGCGTCCGACCCTCTACTGATACTGCCAATCCATCGCCAATCCATTAAATAATGGTGTTTGTAGACACTCGATTGATTTCAGCCAGTTCGGTTCCTGGTAGTTGAATCTAATCTAATCTATTCTAACCGAGTTTACACTCGCAAATAAGAAGAACCAGGGCCGCCTCTAGGAGCATTGGATTTGGTGTACTTCATATTTGTTTCATTTGCTGAATACAATCAGGGGTCACTGCTTCTCCTGAAGGTCAATAGTTCTCTTCTAACTCGAGCGGAAGCGCCTTTCCATTATCAATTTACATTGATCATCTGCAAAGCCACATTGTTCTCAGAACCACTACACCAGTCTTTTGATGTGTGCAGCTGGAACCACTGCCATCCATTGATTTGGCAGGATTTATTTATTATTTTTTATAGATGGCCGTTCACTCTTATGAGTTCTTCCGCCTTTTGTCAGGTTTAGTTTTTTGTCCTGCAGAGTGTCCCAAATCACCCCCCTCACCAAAAGTAAATTTGGTGGGGTTGCTGGTTTAGTCGCCGACGACCCGACCATGCGACAGGTTTTACTGGGTTACATGCCACCAGTAGCATCTAAAAGTGACCTGACTATGGTAGTTGAGTATAGGGTTAAAACCGATGCTTGTCAACACACCGGTTCAGCTTTGTAAGGGATTTGGTTCGGTGGTAGTTCTTAAAGGTAGTTCCATTTTATGTGTAAATTCCATGCCAATTATGTAATGGGGGTCGTAGTCGCTGCAGAATATTAGAAATTATCTAAGATGATGACTACTGCCTGATATCCGTTATCCCAATACCACTGATTGCGAGGGTCGATGGTTGCTTTGATTTAATCTGAATATATTTACATTCAGGTTAAAGCAATTGACTGACTATGTTGCGTGTATTTATATGGTCTTGATAGGAAAAGAGTGTATCTAATAACCAAATAAATTTTAATTTACATAGCGCCCTGATATCCATCATACACCATGTGTTGTGCACACGTCCATGGAATAATTTTTGCAAATGTTGATTACATATGCCAATCTAATGAAGATATTAGTAATAGAATGGTTTACTCATTATCAATCGAATCTTTCCAGAAGAATGTAATTAATATAAAATGAAAGTAAACAATCGAAATATTGAGGTATAAAGACTAATTCAAATTACACGACCTTAACAATATAGATTTTAGCCTCGAAACTGTCGTGTGAATTAAATTTGACATTAAATTTGAAATTAAGAATCATGTTATTAACCTCTATACACGCCATGTTCTATAGGCGTAGAACAGCTACCAAGATACTATCATGGAATGACCAAATGAGGTCTATTTTTCAACATAGTCCCTGGAAAGAAATGATGCAATTATTGATAAGAAGAGTTGGAATTAATGAATGCAAGATTTTACAGCTCTAGCATCACTCCTCCATAGTCAGGCTCTGAACATTTCAGTTGAATTTAATAATATCTATTTGCATTTATTTGCTTTTAATGTTAATTATTACCTGTTGACTTACAGAACAAATTGTCCTTCGAAATAATTCTGGATTAAACAGATGAGAATAAAATGAATTATTATAGATGAGGGCCGGATGAAATGTTCATAGGCCGACTATAAAGGATTAATGCTAGAGCTATGAAATGTGGCATGCAACTGAATGGTACACTCGCTTAATTTTAACTCTTCTTATTAATAACTGCATTATTTCTTTCCAGGGACAATGTTGAAAAATAACATCCTTCAGTATTTTCAATATTTTGGCGGATACGGAAACGGTATATATCTACGCAAAGCATCCGTATTCTTCTTGTGAAGCTAAACTCCGCCAGTTGCAGACTGCGCATCAACATGTGATGTCTCTCTCTACAAAGTTCGATCACCAACAGCAGAGTTCAAAGAGCAAAGATCAAGTCCAGTCCACAAGTTGACATTGTCAAGCCATCGTTTTGGCTGCCGGCCTTTGCTTCTCTTACCAGCCAACCTTCCTTCCAGCCATAACCTACTCACACCACGAGATGATCTTTTTATATGACCGTATAGTTTGAGTACTCTTGACTTGACAATTGATGTAATTGGTCTAAGTTTGGTAATGTTGAGCAGCTCACTGATACAGATACGGTCGCTGAGCTGCTTGCCAGTCATAAGTCTCGTGATGTGGTTCTGGAATGTAGAGAGCTTCTGAAGTGACCTTGTTGTCCAATTAACACAGTCAAGACCATATAGGGTAGGGTAGCTAACGAACCTGGTACGAAAGTTTTCGATAGAGTCGACCATCGGTATCTGGCGGCTGTCCTGAGGGCGGCGGGCTTTGGGCTCGTCTTCAGAGGCTGGATCACTGCCATACACAGCGACATCTGCTCTGTGGCGAGAGTGAATGCTCACCTTTCGGAATCGTTCAACTTCATGCGCTCGGTCCGCCAAGGATGTCCCCTCTCGTCCCTGTTGTACGTATTGACTCTCGAGCCATTACTGCACAAACTGAAGACGTAGAGGTGCGTCCCGCATGGACTAGGACACGGGAGGACCGCGTCAGCGTAGTGGTGTTTAGTGCCAAACACATCTCGGCTCTACACTAAGAGAATACGAGGCGGTGACAGGAGCAATGATTAACCAAGAAAAGACGGTGGGCCTGCAACTCGGCACCCGGAGAGGCGGGTCCATGCCGTCCAACAGCGCCGTCGGGCGCTGGATGGACAGATGGGTTAAATTGCTTAGGGTCTGGTTCGGTCTGGACCTCCAAACGGACAAAAACTGGGACGAGGTGAAGAGCAGGGTGGCCTTTCTCACCCAAAAATGGGCTGAGAGGAAGCTATCACTGAAAGGTCGAGCGGAGGTGGCGAACGCGTATATCGCGTCCGTCATCTACTACCGCCTGACCGTCGTGCCCTGTCCTAAGCGTCGCCTGATTGCACTGGAGCGTTTGCCTTTTTTGTGAAAGGGACGCGCTCCTATGGTCAGACGGTCCGTTTGCTGTCAACACCCGCTACGTTGAGGACTGAGCACGCCGTGGCTGATGATGCGCAAGCATGCGCTCAGGCTACGGCATCTCCACCTCTTCCTCGATGGTGATCAGGTGTATTCGCCGTTTGCTAGACGTGTTTTTTCCCAGCTCGTCTCCTTGACGGAGCTGCAGTCCTGGGTCAAGCGAAGACCGCTCACAGCCCTCGACCAATCGAGCGATGCGATCTGTGGAAACTCCACCTTGGCGTTCTATAGGGGGTTAGTGGAAGGAAAGATCGATGACGTCCTTGAGGAGATTCTGGGTGTCGACGAAAATCAACTAGTCAATATCTCCGGGAGAACTTTCAGGCCGTGGCCCATGGACAACTTCCAGAAATCCCTGGCCTGGCAGTGCAACCGGGGAGCTTTGCCAGTTCGGGATAAACTCTACAGGCATGGAAGTGCCGTCAGCCGGGCCTATTCGAGATGCGCGCATGACAACAAAACTGCCCTGCACGCACTCGTCGGGGCTGACTTGTGGGTTTATGTCGAACACCTGCTGTCGCGTGTAGGACTGATCCGACTATCAGTTGAGTCCATCGGGAGGATTGCTTTGCCGCCTCCCTTTAGCCAGGAAGGGCAGGCATTTTTTATCTGCCTACTGGCCATGGCGAAAGAGGTCGTATGGTGGACGCGTTTGAAAGGGCTGAAGACGAGCACTTACCTCTTCGGTGATGCCCTGATTAACTTTTTCAAATTTCATTTGAAAAGGAAAATCAGGGGGGAGAGGGAAGTGCTCTCTTCCCAGCTTTTTGATGAAAGATGGGTGAGAGAGGCAAGAATGGCCCGAGTGAGTGGACCTAGTCTGTAAATTGAAGGTGGAAAACTGGGAGAGGACACTTACCCTGGTGGTCAGGGTCACCGTGGCTTTTTTTAATGGGCTTTCTCCACGAATGTCCCTCGGAAGTCTCCCCCCTACTGGGGAATTTTTCATTGTTCTTTTTATTACATCCTCTGTTTTTTGGTTTTTTTTACACGCAGAAATGCCCATTTGTACCGTCCTGTATTGTCTTGTACTGTCCTTAATGTCTACTTTGTGTAAACCCTTGTGGTTAATAAAGAAAGCATTATTATTATTTTTCTTGATGTCAGCCCTTGTGGCCAATAAAGAAATCATTATTATTATTATTATTATTATTATTATTATTATTATTATTATTATTATTATTATTATAATACAGTATGCGCCTGTAGACTGAGGAGTGGGAGAACTGAGAGAGGGCGCTTGCTCTAGTGGTCAGGCTGGCCGTGGTCTTTTGTGAGGTTTTCGCCACGAGTGACCCTCGAAGGTTCCCCCCGCCCCTATTGGGGAATTTTTTTTGTTTGAATTTTTTAATTTGTTTTTACACATTTCTATTTTCTTCTTATAACCTTTTTACGCGACCAAAACCCGCTTTGTACCGTTCTGTGACGTCTGTAATGTTTTTCATCGGGTTAGCCCTTGTGGCCAATAAAGAAACCGCTATTGTCATTATTATTATTATTATTGTTATTATTATTGTAGGGTGGTGGATTCGCAGTATCGGTAGAGAGTTACGGCCCTTTACGGTCTGAGTTCAAATCCTGCCGAAGTTAACTTTGCCTTTCATCCTTCCGGGGTCAATAAAATAAAGTACCAGTAACGTACAGGGGTCGATTTAATCGACTTTCCCATCCCGCAAAAATTGCTGGCCTTGTGCCTAAATAAGGGCAGTGGAATGGCAGTATCGGTAGAGAGTCGGACGCCATGCTTTCCAGCATAGTTACATCCCTTTACTGTCTGAGTTTAAATCCCGCCGTGGTTAACTTTGTCTTTCATCCTTACGGGGTCGATGAAATAAAGTACCAGTAATGTACTGGGATAATTGCTGACCTTGTGCCAAAATTAGAAACAATTATTATCATTATTGTTATTGTTCTTTGAGTCTCAGTCGTTGATGTTAGTTAACTGGAAAGTTTGTTGAAATGAATATCAAGCCACTACCTGCAGCCTCAGATATTCAGGACGTATCGGAGGGTTCTTGCTGTTCCCAGCAAGCATGCTTTTTGAAGCGTTCCAAAAAGCGTGGCGGGGCCAATTTTTCTTTAACCATCCCTGGAAACTTTTTGAGATAGTACTTAGTGCGCCTATGACAATCGGTACCACTTTGACTTCATGGCAGTTCCAAATCCTTTTTACCTCCCACTTTAAGTCCTGGTATCGGTTAATTTTCTTCCTCTCCTTCTCTTGCACTCTCGTGTCGAATGGGCAGGCCACATCCACAATCAGGCACGATCTTTTTTCTTTGTCCAAAACCACCAGGTCAGGTCTATTGTGTTCCAGTTTCTTGTCCGTCTGTATCCTAAAATCCCACAGCACCTTCACCTGATCGTTTTCTATCACCGCCTCTGGCTTATGCTCATACCATTTCTCAGAATGCGGTAAATTGTTTACTTTGCACAGGTGCCAGTGGATCACCCTGACCATCACATCATGTCTCCAGCCCTTATAGTGAGTCTGGGCTAGGTGTTTACACTCGGATACAATGTGAGCCACAGTCTCCTCTCTCTCTCCACAGATCCTGCACAGTGGGCTAGCCTCCTCCTTGTAAATATGGTGTTTCAACCACTTCGTTTTGAGGGCCTGCTCTTGCGCAGCCATTAACATTCCTTCTGTAGCCTTTTTAAGGTCTCCTCTTTTCAACCAGTTCCATGTCTGTGGATCTCTGAATTCAGTTTTCTCAAAGAATGTACTATGAAGGGATTTTTCACGAAGGCTGCTCTTTCTCGTTGTTGTTATTTCCTCCTTGGACATCCCCTGGTCTCTTGTCCTCTCCTTCAGTACAGTTCTGATCATTGGCTCCTTACTATTATTATTATTATCACTATTATTATTATTATTATTATTATTATTATTATTATTATTATTATTATTATTATTATTATTGTTGTTATTCCTTGAATCTCAGTCATTGATGTTGGTTAACTGGAAAGTCCGTTGGATTGAATATCAAGCCACTACCTGCAACCTCAGATATTCAGGACGTATCGGAGGGTTCTTGCTGTTCCAAGCAAGCATGCCTTTTGAAGCGTTCCAAAAAGCGTGAAGGGGCCGATTTTCTTTAACCATCCCTGGAAACTTTTGGAGATAGACCCCAGTGCGCCTATGACAATCGGGATCACTTTGACTTCATGGCAGTTCCAAATCCTTTTCACCTCCCACTTTAGGTCCTGGTATCGGTTAATTTTCTCCCTCTCCTTCTCTTGCACTCTCGTGTCGAACGGGCAGGCCACATCCACAATCAGGCACAATCT
>OZ024755.1:36790293-36803304 GCA_964016885.1 Eledone cirrhosa
TACATACATACATACATACATATATACACACACACATATATATATATATATATATATATATATATATATATATATATATATATATATATATATATATATATATACTAGCCAAGGTTAACAAATGATAAGAGAAGACCGGCAGAAGAGAAAACGTCTGTATTGAATGCATTGTCTTGTTTACAGTGTGTGTGTGTGTGTGTGTCTGTGTGTGTGTGTGTATATATATATATATGAGTGTCTGTGTGTATGTGTGTGTGTGCCTGTGTAAGTGTTCGTGCGTGTGCATGTGTGTGTGTAAACCACCGTTTGAATCGGAGACATAGGCCGCGAAACACGATAATCACTGACAACGAACTCGCAGAGAGAATCCCTTATTGTTGATTCCCAGCCTGCTAGAAATAGCAGTCAGGTTGGTTAGCCTACGTGGTATGTCTTTCTTCTTCTTTGGTGTTATAACATTAGTATCAATAAACTTTCCTGGATATACTCTTATCCCAATTCTATACATACTTTCCGATTGTCACTTTTCGTTTTTTTTGTTTATATTTTGTTTTTGTCTATGCAAAAATATCTGTACACGAATATATAATTATATATATATATATATATATTAAAATAACAGATTAAAGTTTAAGCAAAGAATCGCTGCTTTCACCCTTAACGGGATCTTCTGAAACTAAAAAAATCAATCTGTGAACGCGGAAGTAAATATTTCGAAAAACGTTGCAACCGAAAGAAAACAGGAAGATGATACTTTGGTGCGTGAAGACGTTAGGAATGTCGTATAACCGGAAGTGTTGACATTTGAACATTTTAAAGAAGTGAATATTTAAATAAACGATAAATATCTTGAATTTTTAACAAAATTTAGTAGACGAAAATACCCTCACTTTCTTACTTGGAAAAAGTTACATCTATGGTGCAAATTTGGTGCCGTTTGGTCCAACCGCTTGGCGGAAAGTTTGTTACCTACATACAGCCGTCAGCTTTATAGTATATATATATATATATATATATATATATATATATATATATATATATATATATATATAGTATTATGGATACTATTTATGGTTATGTATATAATAAAACCTTTTATGGTTATATATTTTTCATATACAAACCCCAAATAGTGAAAGATAGTCATTCATTACTATCTTATTACCAGTAAGATAAATAGCTCAATGTAATAACATCAGTTGTTTTACAGAGCAGTTATATAGAGATTACAATAATCAAAGTTCAGTTTAAATGATTTATTTACTTACAATTATTTCCTCCAAACCGAGGTTTGGATTCTTCGGAGCAACTATTTAGTGATCTATAACATACTTGACCTCCTTTTCAATGCAAGAGACATATAAAAACATATGCATATATTGACCCAATTGGGTCAATATATGCATATGTTTTTATATGTCTCTTGCATTGAAAAGGAGGTCAAGTATGTTATAGATCACTAAATAGTTGCTCCGAAGAATCCAAACCTCGGTTTGGAGGAAATAATTGTAAGTAAATAAATGATTTAAACTGAACTTTGATTATTGTAATCTCTCTCTCTCTATATATATATATATAATACATTAACAGAGAAAGCTTTAAGCGATACTCTGACCAATTCCATCTCATTCAACAAACATTAGGATATAGCTAAGTATAATCCCAATTAAGTGTTTGGGGTGCTAACTATATAGTATTCCGTGGAAAATTGGTTGTATTATTTTATATGAGACATAATAAATCTCTCTTTCCTTATAAGATTTCTACAAGTTGGGATAAATAATGTCCAAGTTATGTAGAAACTTGTATATAATCCATAGAAATACACACAATATATATATATAGTAATAATAAATGTGAAGACTAAAATCCGAAGAGGGCTCGATAAGGATAATATATATATAAAAATATATAAAACCATAGAGCAAATATTTATTAAAATAACAGATTAAAGTTAACGGGATCTTCTGAAGATCCCGTTAAGAGTGAAAGCAGCGATTTAAACTTTAATCTGTTATTTTGATATATATATATATATATATATATATATATATATATATATATATATATATATATCAAAAAAGAGAAATAGGACGAAGGTAAACAGTTACAAAAGGATTTAATCCACGTATTAACAATTCCACTACAGAATCCCTACCAACCTGTCGAGTCAGTCACCTTAACGTATGTTGATAACTTTCCTCACAACTTGTTCTACCAAGCTTTGGAATATTTCGATTTTCAGCCCCATGGATTTTACCTATTACATTCACGTATTATATTTCGAATACCTGATGATATCACCGGATTCATACGGAACCCGGTCATTGAAATGATCATAGTATAATAAACCTTTCAAGGATTTACACAAATCCAGCCTCCTGTCATTTCATTATAATATTTAACTCCGTAATAGCACCACCAACTACAAAAACAAAGACGGTTGAACTGCTTTACGTTGAGTACTCTCTATATTATTGCATTACGATTGACCATACGGAATAGACCAGCTCTATACAGTGGTGAACCTCAAACCTGAATATATATATATATATATATATATATATATATATATATATATATTAAGAGAGTAAAACGGCTCTGTTTAACTACATTGAGCTATACCTTTTACTGTCATTTCTATAATACGAAGAGGGTGTTTAACTCCAACACACTCCAGTATTTTAACCCTTATATATATATATATATATATATATATATATATATATATATATATATATATATATATATATATATATATATATATACATATATGTGTGTGTGTAAAAGGTAAAACAGGAATAACAACACAATCGGTACAATATATGGAAGGAATATATTAAGTTAACGCTTGAAATAGTAGGAAGAGGGTCTTAACGTTTCGGACGCTAGTCCTTCATCAGAAGAAATAATGAGAAATAAGATCGATTGAAGGGACGGGCGAGATGGAATTGGAAAAAATGTCTTTAGATAAAAATAACAGATCCATTCACGTTGACATATCTTGGAAAACTCTTGAAGCTGGCGTTTTGTGTATGATTTATTTTTTATATAAGAATAACATTAAGAAAGATACTTTGTTTACAGAAAGTGTTTATTCATTATAATTATTTCTATGGCCACCCGTATGCATTCAAGATACAGTAGTTGCATTTGTTACTGGTTTAGGTGTGATTTTATCAGATGAATTTACGTTTATGTGATATGCTGCAGGCAAAACATGTTCGTATATGTTGCATATTTTAGTAGAAAGCAGTGCCAAGTAATCTGTGGTGGTAGCCATCGCCGACATTGTAGTAGAAAGAAGTGCCGCGTAATTTCTCCCTGTCATGCTATTATTTACTCATATCAGTTATTAAAATGTGGAGTCACAACTTTTATAATCACAAACAGTATATTTCTGGTAATTATGTATTAACTATCTAGACCAGTCATGGGCGACCTGCGGCTCGCGAAGTTCTCTGAATGGTTCACCTAAGTCACTTAAGTGAAATCTTTCTGATTTTTTTACTCCAACTTTTCAGTCGAAATTTACCTTTCTATCATTTTTACGATCGAGGAAAACAACGTGTACAAATTCTGAAGAAACAAATCAAAACAACCTGAGTTACCACCCTTGTTTTTAAATGTGGGCACAAATGTAAATTAGTGCTTGCGGTCCGCCTGATGATGAGCCATATCTCATGCGGCCCGCTTCTCGAAAAAGGTTGCCCATGCTTGATCCAGACATTTGATCAGTATTATGTTGGAAAGTTATGTTGAGTTGACATTTCGCTGAACTGTTAAAAAGAGGAAACGTGTTCGAAACTGTATCTTTATTTACAGAAGTAATAATTGTTTCTACTTTTGGCACAAGGCCAGCAATTATCCCAGTGTATTACTGGTACTTTATTTTATCGACCCCGTAAAGATGAAAGGCAAAGTTAACCTCGGCGGGATTTGAACTCAATCCGTAAAGGGACGTAACTGTGCTGCAAAGCATGGCGTCCGACCCTCTACCGATACTGCCAATCTGTAATAATAATTATTTTTAACATTAGCCAAGACATTAGCACTAAATACAACAAAGCCTTTTGTTGGAAACTTTAGTGATACTGCCTATCAACCAGCAATCTGTAATAGTTTCTAATAAGATCAACAACTATAGAGAGAATCTTCTTCTTCTTCAGCTGAGTTTACACTCGCAAAGATTCAGCACGCTTTCTCCAATCGTCCCGGTAGCGCATGACATTTCTCAGTTCATCGATGTCATCAATGTTAACATCTCTCAGCAGGGTATCAATGAATGAGACGGCCTGTCTTCTCACACTTCTTCGCCCGACTGTCGGTTTCCAGAGTACAAGTTGTAATGCTATCTGGATGACGGATGCAGTGCCCAGCCAGTTTCATTCGCCTGCAGGCAACAACAGAGTAATAGCTTTGTCGACCATTGCAGCCAAATTGGTAAATCGAATACTCCTCAATAGAATTGGATCAAAAATCAATCAACAACTATGTCCGAACCAGAATGGCTTCCGACCAGGAAGGTCGACTATTGCGCATATTCTTGCATTGAGGAAATTAATCGAGGATGTCCAATCACACAACCTTAAGGCTGTCTTGAAGTTCTTAGACTTTCGAAAAGCATTCGACAGCATCCACCGAGGGCGAATGCTCCAGATCCTGAGAGCATATGATGTGCCTGAAAAGATAGTTCAAGCTATAGGTCTGATGTACGAGGGTACTCGAGCTCGCGTATTGACACCGGACGGAAACACTGATTACTTTGAGATTCTCGCAGGTGTTCTCCAAGGCGATACGCTTGCACCCTTCCTATTTGCAATTGTCCTAGAGAGATTGAAGTCGATAATATCGGTCCCAGTAATTGCTGGTAATTCATCTTGTCAACATTAGATGGATAAAATGTAAAGTTGCCCTCGTGATTTAAATTCAGGCCGTAAGTAAATGCAGCAAAACATTTTATTCGACGCCCTAACAATTCTGCCAATCAATCATCCTTATGTTTTGAAAAGTAGAATGACTAGATATAGCACAAGCCGTTTTGAACGGAGTTCTACCTGTTCACTATCCCTGCAGTTGTAATAATAATGTTAATATTGACTAATTTTATGTTAATTTTACTGCATATATGATTTTAGATTATTTATTCTATTAATGATGCATCATTTAAGTATGCCTCAAAATGCTAAGTGCTGTTGTCGCTGTTTGCTTCAATACAGCATTGACCTAGCAGATCTCTGGTTATTAATGTTCCATCTATAATCCCCATATCTTACAGCCAGTCATTGTTTATCTAGAAATATATTATACTAGCCAAATGGCCCGGCGTTGCTCGGGATTTGCTATAGAGTTCTTATATATTTGATATATATTTATCCTTATCGAACCTCGTAAAATAAATACGTTTGTTTATATTTTGTTATTGTGTATGCAAAAATATCTGTCCAGAAATATATAATTATATATATAGATATATATTAAAATAATAGACTAAAGTTTAAGCAAAGAATCACTGCTTTCACCCTTAACGGGATATTCTACCTAAAAGCAGTATGAAGTACATACACTGAGACTAATTGATGTAATCTTTGGCCTTGTTTGTTTATATTTTGTTTTTGTGTATGCAAAAATATCTGTACACGAATATCTATATTAAAATAACATATTAATGTTTAAGCAAAGAATCGCTGCTTTCAACCTTAACGGGATCTTCTTAAACTAAAAAAATCAATCTGGAAAACAGGAAGACGATACTTTGGTTCGTGAAGACGTTCCCTGGCATACGAATATACACACACACACACACACACACACACACACACACACACACACACACACACACACACACACACACACACACACACACACACACACACACACACACACACACACACACACACACACACACACGCACACACACACACACACACACACACACACACACACACTGATCGCGTCATAATGACGTAATGCAGACAGTCAGGCATACAGAGAGATATTATGAAGGCGCGACGTCATATCTATGTATCTATCTAAAAAGAGAAAGACTAAGAGAAAGAGAAAGAGATCGCTAAATCGCCTAATGCGGTCCCTAGGGCATTGAAAATTTGAAATTCTTTTTGCTCAAAACACTTCCGGGGTCATACGAGTTACATGTATAAAGTTTGAAAAAAACCGGTGGGGTACTTCTCGAGTTTTAAGGAAACAGACTCACAGACATCCTCTGTTTTATATATATAGATAACTGTTTCTACTTTAGGCACAAGGCCAGCAATTACCCAGTGCATTACTGGTACTTTATTTTATCGACCCCGTAAGGATGAAAGGCAAAGTCAACCTCGGCGGGATTTGAACTCAAATCGTAAAGGGACGTAACTATGCTGAAAAGCATGGCGTCCGACCCTCTACCGATACTGCCAATCCATATATAACGCTATATAAAAACAGTAGGCAATTCGTTATGGTAAATCTGACTACTATTTCGAGCATATTAAACAATCACGTAAAGGCTTACTCGCTGGATTTAGCAGAGTTCTACATTCTCCTCAGTTTCTATTTTATTAATAATTGTTTCTACTTTAGGCACAAGGCCAGCAATTACCCAGTGCATTACTGGTACTTTATTTTATCGACCCCGTAAGGATGAAAGGAAAAGTTAACCTCGGCGGGATTTGGACTCAGAATGGCAAGGACCGTAACTCTATGCTGCAAAGCATGGCGTCCGACCCTCTACCTATACTGCCAATCCACCGCCATTTGTTTTATTAATAATTGTTTCTATTTTAGGCACAAGGCCAGCAATTACCCAGTGCATTACTGGTACTTTATTTTATCGACCCCGTAAGGATGAAAGGCAAAGTTAACCTCGGCGGGATTTGGACTCAGAATGGCAAGGACCGTAACTCTATGCTGCAAAGCATGGCGTCCGACTCTCTACCTATACTGCCAATCCACCGTCATTTGTTTTATTAATAATAATGCTTAAAATTGCTTGAAATACGTTAAACGACATTAACATTCATATACCAATAGACTAAAGAATTCAGTGTACATATTGTAAATTAATTCATAGAAACGTCAATTCCATATGACCTGAAGGCGACAATAAAAGTTTAACATAAGTTTCCAGCTAAAATGAGTATTTGCATACTTAAGTTAAAATGTAATCATGTTTTCTATGATGGCATCGGAGAAATAAAGATAATTGTTTCTACTTTTGGCACAAGGCCAGCAATTACCCAGTGTATTACTGGTACTTTATTTTATCGACCCCGTAAGGATGAAAGGCAAAGTCAACCTCGGCGAGATTTGAACTCAAAATCGGAGAAATAAAGATAATTGTTTCTACTTTTGGCACAAGGCCAGCAATTACCCAGTGTATTACTGGTACTTTATTTTATCGACCCCGTAAGGATGAAAGGCAAAGTCAACCTCGGCGAGATTTGAACTCAAAATCGGAGAAATAAAGATATCTATTGAAGATATACACCCATACACGTGGCCCAAAAGTCACACAGGGGTCGCAATTGTTTATAATTTTTTTTTATTTTATAATATTTTTCTTTTTTCTTCAGGAATTATATGAACTAGGCCTGGGAAATTAATTATGGAAAAATACAGCACCGAACAACGCACACAAGTTGTGAAATTCTTCTACCAAATTCAGACCCAGAGAGTATATCGGTGACACTATTGAGTGAGAGATGCTCCTAGTGACAGTGCGGTTAGGAAATTGGTTAATCGTTTCGAAGAGCAAGGAGCAGTGAGTTATCGCCCACGATCTGTGAGGCCTCGCACCGCCAGAACTGATGAGACAAGGGAACAGGTTCGAGAGGGTATCGAGGAAAATCCAGGCACATCGACTCGAAGGCGGTCAAGACAGCTCGGGATTTCACGAACTTCGCTGCAAAGGGTTCTCAGAAGGCTTGACCTTACAAGGTGCAACTGGTTCAACAACTAAAGCCTTAAGACTATCAACAGAGGCTCCAATATGCTGTCAGAATCTAGGAATTGGCGAGAAATGACCGAAATTTACCCAAAATTTAATGATGATTCATGAAGCTCACTTTCATTTGAATGGATTCATCAACAAATAAAATTGCCGTTTTTGAGGCTCTGAGAACCCGAGATCAGTACACCAACGAGAGCTGCACCCTATAAAGTGCAGGCTATGGTGTGGATTGACAGCGAAGCCGAAAATGGCCGCCATTTGAAGGTTGTAATTTCTCATAAGTAATGTAGAGGTGTGACAAGGATTGACGAGTACAAAATAATTTCCATTATGTCCTTTAAGTTGTATTAAAATTTCATACACCAATCTGTACAATTCAGGAAGTTAATAAAAACTAAAACCCCTGTGTGTATTAGGTTGTCATTCTCTAGGCAAGCTATGATCTAACTTTTTCCAATCGGGTCCAACCCATATTTCTTTAAAAAATGTATTTAGGAGTCTATACTCCAATATCTTCAGTTTTCTAAGACAAAGTCTTGTGACAAATTTAGCAGGCATTTCTATCAGGCAAGGATAGGCGCAAACAGAGTTAGCTTTATTAAAGAAGCAGAAACATTAAAAGTTGCAGCAATATGGAAGAAATATACGTACATAATATGAAAGTGTGCTAGTGGATTGTTCCAGTCAAAACCCCCAATAAATTGTAAGCATAACAGACTAGATATAATAATATGGGACAGGCAAAAGAAGGCATGCACAGTAGTGGAAGTTAGCTGCCCAGCAGATGCCAATATAATATCAAAGATTAACGATAAGGAGAATATTTATGCAGAATTAATGAGGAATCTGAAGATACTCCACTCTGATTATACCTTCACATATATACCTGTGATTATTGGGGCACTGGGATATGTTAGTAACTGCCTCAATACAAATCCTGAGAAGCTAGGCTTCACAGGAACAGAAAGAACACAACTAGTTAGGAAATTACAAGTACAATCCATTAATGGAACAGTAAAAATATGTAAAACATTCCCAAAATTCTGCATGTAATAACTGCATCTACACATGTACAGATACAAAGCATATACACATGCACACATACAACTCAAAATATACACATCCACACATACAATAACATCCATACCTGCCCACACACGAACACATGTAGACATACATACATATCTACCTAGATGCTGTGTAAATTCTAATGAGAGAGTCTTGTGTCTATGTTAGAAACTGACTCTCTCTCCCCTCTCTCCCCTCTCTCCCTTTCTCCCCTCTGCCCCTCCCTCTCTATTGGTAGGCGTTTATAAAATAATTGTTTCTACTTTTGGCACAAGGCCAGCAATTACCCCAGTGTATAACTGGTGCTTTATTTTTATCGACCCCGTAAGGATGAAAGGCAAAGTTAACCTCGGCGGGATTTGAACTCAGACTATAAAGGGCCGTAACTCTATGCTGCAAAGCATGGTGTCCAACGCTCTACCGATACTGCCAATTCCCCGCCTTTCAAGCGTTTATAAAATAATGAAACCAGAAGAACATACTTATATGCATACGTACATACATACATAAATACATACGTACATGCTTACATCCATCCATACACACATCTATACATACATACACATAAACGTACACACATATATATGATGGCTGTAAACTCTGCTAAGAGTTTTGAAATTGCTTGTCAGATTACAGAAAATGGTGCACTTCTAGGCTACGGGCAGCCACACTAACCTGTAACATATCCTGAACAAGCAATGCCTGTGCTTTGAAGGTTTTTAAAGTGGGGAAAGGCCTTGCACTTGACCAATCCCACTTTCTAAGCATCGTAAACACTGGTCAACATCATCGGATGCTTCCGAAGCCATATGTTTTTTTTCAGAGTTTCCCTCTCCTAGAAAGGTGCTGTGACAACAACTGGGGGCCTTTCACTCTCAGGTGAAAAAAAACAACAACTATTTGGATGGCCGTTGACTCTGTTGACATCCTCCGCCCTTTGCCGGCAACTCCACCTGGTGAGGAGGGTGATATTTGGACACCCTGCGGGATGAAATACAAGACCCACATACATACGTACGTACGTATATACATATATACATGGTGGCTGCCAACTCGTTTTCGAGTACGGCCACTACTTTATATCCATGTAGGAGAACCCCTACCGATGCGCTGAACGAGTGTGACTTTTTAGTCCAGCCAGCGACTTGAAAACTCTGGTACAGAGACTACACTTGTGACCATTATTGACACATAGTGCATGTATACATACATACGTACATATACACATACATACTTACATACATACGTAAATACATACATATATTTCAAGGAGACAGTCTCTCTGTGATACTATTTATCTTGTCATTAAACACCTTGTCCCTTCTGCTCAAGAATTGTGAATGATACATCATTGGCTCACAGAAGGACAGAAATACGAACTTAACCCATAATTTCTTTGTGGATGACCTGAAACTCAATGCCAAGAAAAATCTTGACCTGGTTAAAAACATTCTCAAAGGATATATGAATGGAGTTTGGCCAAGATAAATGTTCATACATGACTGTAAAGCGGGGAAAAACTACAACCCAATCTAGCAACATTGTCATCAATGGCCTAACTGTTTCACCGATATCTGATGAGGATTGCTACAGATATCTGGGGATAGATGAGAATATATCCTATAATGGTATTTGTAATAAGGAACGCGTAACCAGGGAATCCGATTAAGAAAAATATGGTCATCGGAACTCTCTGCGCACAAGAAAACAGTGGCTCACAATGTGTTTGCCGTGCCTGTCCTAACACCAACGTTTGGAATACTTGATTGGACGATAGACGAAATCCGAGCAATTGCTGTTAAGACTCGAAAAATTCTAAACAACACCAGGAATTTCCACATCAACAGTAACATAGACCGCATCTACTTGAAACGTAATTAGGGAGGCAGAGGCCTAACATCAGTCCAGACAGCATTTGAATGTCGCATCATATCCTTTCGACAACATTTACGAACCTCCAAGTGTAGGAGCCCATCTATTGAGCAAGTCTGTCTGCATGAGACAGATAAGATCACGAGAGCTGGGAAGGAACTCCTTGAAAGATACTCCCTGCATGATAATCAAAAACTCACACCCAGGTAAATTGTCCAGCAATAGCGCACTGAATCCATGGATGAAAACCTGCATGCTTATCAGCAAAAAATCATGCGTGGATATGTTGCCAGAAAGCTCCAGAGTGAGAGTAATATAGATAAGCAAAGTAGTCTATCTTGGACCAACAACCGCTATATTGGCTCCCACTTTGAAGGATACACTTTTGCAATCCAAGAACAGGAAATCAACACAAAATACCTGATTCATAAACGAGATAGGGAAACCAACTAGATGTGACAAGTGCAGACTCTTCAGAATTAACATCGAAGATGTCACCCATGTCATAAGCAGCTGTCCAACGATGTCATCGCGGTACTATCTACCTAAGAGGCATGATGTAGTGGTCAAAACACTGTACAATGCAATCCGTAGAAAAGATAGCCCCGATAATAAACACATTAAAAGCTACAGCAATGTAGAAGACATACATATACATAATATGAAAGAGTACTGGTGGAATGTTCCAGTAAAAAGCCAATAACATGCAGGCATAACAGACCAGATATAATGATATGGGACAGGGAAAAGAGGGCATGCACAGTAGTGGAAGTTAGCTGCCAGCAGATGCCAATATAATATCAAAGATTAACGATAAGGAGAATATTTATGCAGAATTAATGAGGAATCTGAAGATACTCCACTCTGATTATACCTTCACATATATACCTGTGATTATTGGGGCACTGGGATATGTTAGTAACTGCCTCAATACAAATCTTGAGAAGCTAGGCTTCACAGGAACAGAAAGAACACAACTAGTTAGGAAATTACAAGTACAATCCATTAATGGAACAGTAAAAATATGTAAAACATTCCCAAAATTCTGCATGTAATAACTACATCTACACATGTACAGATACAAAGCATATACACATGCACACATATATACATGCATGCATGCAGACATGCATACATATCTACCTAGTTGATGTTGTGTAAATTCCAATGAGAGAGTCTTGTGTCTATGTTAAAAACCGACTCTCTCTATCTATTGGGAAAACTTTGTGAAATTATAAAACCAGAAGAACATACTACATACATACATATTTTCTTACATACGTACATATATACTTTCTTACATACATACATACATACTTTCTTACATACATATATATATATATTATTGCTGTTTATCTTTAATCAGTATATGTAGCGAGGTAAAAAATATTTTCAATAATGAGAATTTAATCACTGATTGTATAATGCCCAAATTAAAGACTTGTATATTTTATTTTGTATGTTTCAAAATATTGTATATGTTTGAAAATGTTGTGTATATTATTTCATGTTTCAAAATGTATATTTTATTTTATATGTTTCAAAATATTGTGTATGTTATTTCATATATTTCAAAATGTAGGGGCAATTTTGGTTTTATAATCCTTGAAAACTTTTCATAACACTTAGATTCCATATCTTCATTACATCCATTTTATCAGAATTCATCTGAATAATTCGTGATACAACCGGAAACTATTAACCTTAATGCCACATGCTGTTATTTGTCAGATGAGTGTCTCGTCAAAATTATTCGAAATATGTCCGCAGAATTTCATAATTTTAACTTGATAAATGGACAAAGATATTGCATTATATAAGAAAAAAATCCGTTTGACTTTATTTAGCAAGGGCTACAAATTTTCAGCGCAATTTGCTTTGTCATTTAATGGAAGCCAACGAACATCCGGAAATAGAATGCATTAACATGGACAAAGAGATCATTTATTACGGAAAAGCACATCAGTCGAATTCCTCGATCAAAATATGTTCAGTTACGTTGAATAATTTACATTATTCAAAGATATTTCGTTATTTAAGTTAAAAGTGTGAACGATTCAGCTGTTTGGACCTGTTTATTTTACTATTTAATTAATTGTTATTTAGCTAAACTTTTCAAT
>OZ024755.1:36803504-36808504 GCA_964016885.1 Eledone cirrhosa
AAATATATATCCGGCGTCGCCCGTGCGACTAGCCACTTTGTGTGTGTGTGTGGGGGGGTGGGGGTGGGGTGGTGGTGAAGGCAATGTTTTTAATCTGCATATATTTATTATTTCTAAAACAATATTAACAGCATGTGTAACGAAGATACACAACGCCACTTAAACGTTTAACATCGCGTTTCGATAAGTTATAAGAAAGAATAGCAATCCATCTGCGGGAATTCGGTCTATAAGATATATATATATATATATATATATATATATATATATATATATATACGTTATTCCGGGTTGAATCGGAGGTAACCACAGTAAGTAAGGTACTCAATACATAGCAGAGTATAAAAGTTTTAATATAGATGAGATTCTACAGGACTAGAACTGTTTCATTCTTTAGAAATCATCAGGAATATAACCATAGTCCTGATGATTTCTAAAGAATGAAACAGTTCTAGTCCTGTAGAATCTCATCTATATTACAACTTTTATACTCTGCTATGTATTGAGTACCTTACTTACTGTGGTTACCTCCGATTCAACCCGGAATAACGTACATTTTAGCACTCTCTGTGCCCCTTATAACCATCATCAAGAAACCATGCTGACCAAACTCGACCTTGATATTTCCTTGAAGAACATCCCTATCCCTCCAAGGAAACTATATATATATATATATATATATATATATATATATAGTTGAATAAATGAACAGAGAACAAATGATATGGTTTTTAGTTTTACGCTTGAGAGTGTATATATATATATATATATATATATATATATATATATATATATAATAATAATTGTTTCTACTATTGGCACAAGGCCAGCAATTACCCAGTACATTACTGGTACTTTATTTTATCGACCCCGTAAGGATGAAAGGCAAAGTTAACCTCGACGGGATTTGAACTCAGAATGGCAAGGGCCGTAAGTATATATCCCTACACGCAAAAAGCGTCCAGGGACACATGTATTGTCCAATCATATGCCAATGTGGTTCAATGGAAGGTTAATAAATTAACGAGCCAGAACATATATAATCAAGCTTTAGCAAATAAGAAAAAGTTTCAAAATAATTTTCAAAAAATTCACTGTACTTACTATGGTTACTCTCATCTCAGAAACAATTTTGAATAGCGCCAGTTCGTAATTTAAACTCGGGAATTTTATATTCTCCGAGTGAAAAGAACCTTCTGACGAGAGTTTATCTTTTCAATGGAAGCCCGCAAGGACTGTCCATTTATTTTTGAGATTCGAAACCAATTCGGTAAAGTAACCATAGTAAGTACAGTGAATTTTTTGAAATTTATTTTGAAACTTTTTCTTATTTGCTAAACCTTGATTATATATATATATATATATATATATATATATATATATATATATATATATATTATATATATATATATATATATATATATATTATATATATATATATATATATATATTAGAAAGTGAGGTTTTTTTTACAAAATGAAAAATAACCGAGGTGTCCTACACGAGTGAAAGTATAAAGAAAAAGAGATGAAATCGAAAATGCAACTGGAGTCTTATTTTTAAAAAAATATATATATTTATTTGGTTCCTTTACCGGTTTCGCAGTTCTTCTGCTTTTCAAAAGGTGAGTTGAGATGGAGGGTCTGTGGTTTTTCTCACATCTGGTTGGTCTCTGAATGTTACTTGTTTTATATGGAAAAAGTGGGTCGAAATGCCAGGTTTTTCGAGAAGTAATTTGATTGGTTTGTCAATAATTATAATAAATTTCGCGCCAGTTCGCGTTACAATAGTTCTTTAAATAAGATGGGGGGGGGGGGGGGTTGTCACAGGTTGTTTTTCATATGTGAGTGTTTGAATTTCTTTTTACTTGAAAAAAGGAGGCTCACGAAGGCTTTTTTTTTGGTTGGTTATAAATGAAATTATGGCTGTCACGAACAAATTTTCATTAAATTTTTGTGCCCTTATTTGGAACTCCATTCTCTAGCCTTTTTAGAGAATTTTTTGATAAAAAGATAATGGTCAAGAGAAAGGGATGGGAGAATTGTTCTGGTTCAGTGAATATGGTTAGTTCGCTGGGGTGTCAGAATTCAGATTTTCTCAAAATTCCTCATTAATTAAACCCAATACAGGTAAAAACTCCAGAGTCTTTCAGTCGGACATGAAAATAAATATATATATTTAAAAAAAAAATAAGACTCCAGTTGCATTTTCGATTTCATCTCTTTTTCTATATATATATATATATATATATATATATATATATATATATATATATATATATTTAACGAAGGGTAAACAGGAATTTGTTAGATGAATTAACATGATTGTTAGATGAGGTAACATGAATAAAAAGAATAAATGATTTGGTTTATATATGGTTTACTTCACGTGAATCAATTAAAAAGTACAATAAAACAGTTACCAAGAGTTGAGAAGGTTGACGTGTTGACGTCGTCGTCGTGAGTCTGAGACCATTGGGAGAAAGAGAGTGAGAGAGAGAGAGGGAGAGGGAGAGAAAGGAAGAATCCATACATTCTAGAACGGAAAGGACTTCAACTGGTTCCTCATCAACAGTGGCGTCAGAGGGGACTGTGTGGCTTCCCCCGACCCCTTCAACTCTGTCGTCGACTATCTGTTGATCAAGGTTTGTGAGCGAGTTTCCGGCGTTACCGTCGGGTATTACCGCCTAACCGACCTGGAGTACGCAGGCTGTGTTTTTTAGATGGCCCTATTGAGTAACTCTATCAATCAGCAAATTTTGGCCTTCGGGTAAGCTGGGCGAAGGCAAAGCTGATGGATGTCGGCAATGGCCCGGATCCACCTCCGCTTTATATTGGCCCAGACGCCGTGGAATTTGTCAGCTCCTTCATTTACCGGGGCTCGACTGCCACCGGCAATGGAGACTTGATCCCGGAGATCAACCGTAGATGTGGCCTGGCTGCCGGGGTCATGCACCTCCCCAAGGAAGCCCCTTTGGCACCATTGCTCAATCTCCCAGAAAACGAAGCTCCGGATTTACAATGCATCGGTCTTGTCTATGGAACAGAAACATGGACGCTCAAAAAGACCCTGGCAAAGAGGATTGACTGCTTCGACAGCAGAGCCCTAAGGACCATCAAAAACATCAGATGGGATCACCACGTTTACAACAAAGTGTTGCGTGCACGCACGCATCAGCCCACAACTTCTCTGTCATTGCTATCCGCCGCATGCGCTGGTACGGACATGTCTTCCGCTTTCCACCGTATCATCCTACCAGAACCTTACTCTCATTCGACACAGTGGCTACAGGGTGGAAGAGGTCCTGTGGCAGGCCTCAGACCAGATGGTTGGATATCATCAGAGAAGATCTCCGGAGGCTTGACATCACCTTGGAGGATGCAGCAGAGGGCGCTGGTGGACTTAGTCGGCTCTTCGCGCGACGATACTTTGGGATCTCTGGCTTTGTATGACCCCGGCTTCTTTGAGCATGAGCAAGGAGAAGAAAAAGATATACTAGATGTAGCTTTGTACTGAATGTCACTCTATCGATAGTTGAACAGAGTAAATTTTATAAATACCGTAATATATCGAAACAGAATATTCCTAACCATATGGCGTTAAAGATGCTCGGGGTTGTTTGGCCTCTAAATACGAAGACTTTCTCATCGATATTTTAACCCCCGTATCATATGATGTTCATGATGGTGCTTGTCTATTTCAAGCCTGCAATTCTGACTCATTTTTGTTGGATTGTTTCTTCTAAGATTTTGTAAATCATGTTTTTAGTCTGTGTCTAACAATTCCACGATGATACGAACACATTATCGTTCTGCTTAAATCATAATTCACATAACAAAAGTGAAGTAAGTGAAAGATGCCTACTCCGAAATGGAGAGCGTAGCCTGATAAAGATGAAAACCGTTTTTCTTCGCAGAATCCTAAATGAATTTTCTATAAACTATAATGAAATATATAAATTAGAGATCTGTTTGAATTGCACGAATTTGCTAATAAATCATATGAAATATCGTTTAACAATGAATGTAGGTGTAGTTGTGTCGTGGTAAATATCTGGTTTTAGATTCATTTTAGATTCAGAAAAAATGGAAACTATGCGTAATCTATGCGTAATCTAATTCAAAATATTAACAAAAATAGACATTCGTGTGATCAAGTATATTTTATTATACATATTTCATAGGTACTGAGCTAGGTACATTCGTGTGATCAAGTATATTTTATTATACATATTTCATAGGTACTGAGCTAACTTCAGCAGTACGTCCTCATCAGATAAAATAAGATGATGCATGACATACCCTGACATTGTAGATGGTTAAGATTCAGTCATGGTAGTTACTATGATATGACAAGACTCAATATTTATATACCTTAAGATTGAGACATTTACATATAATACATTTACATATAATACAGAGTGTTGAGTGCTTCCAATCTATTGTAAAACTCATTCTTTGATTTATTTATTGAACCTTGTTTAACCTTTAAATATATATATATATATATATATATATATATATATATATATATGTAGGAGGTGAGTTTTATTGTAGTACAATAAAGCAATGCAGATATCTATGTAAAACAATATATTTTTCTCAGTTATAAAAGCTATCTCTCTCTCTCTATCACCCATCTCTCCTCCTATCTCATCCTTCCTCATTATACTCCTCCCCCTCCACTTTTTAGTCTCATCTCCTCCTCTTTTTCATCCTTTCCACCCCTCCCTCAATTTTTTCACAATATCACACATCAATCTAAAACTACTTTTCATATGTTGATTTAAAACTGCACTATTCACAAGTGTGTTTTAACCTTCATATCATGTCTTCCTATCTGACGAAAACGCAAATGTTATTGCATGATGATATTTGTTTTTGAAATGCGCATAATAAAATACATGGAACTCTTTTAACCATCTTTTGATCTTATATATTATTATATATATATATATATATATATATATTAGTTGTATCCCAACAAATTAAATATAGCCT
>OZ024755.1:36828504-36831004 GCA_964016885.1 Eledone cirrhosa
ATTTCTCCCGAATGAAACAGTTCTAGTCCTGTAGAAGCCTTTTCTATATTAAATATAAATATAAATATATATATGATGGACTCTCCCGTCGATATCCGACGTATGAGTGTCCAACAAAAGTTGATGTGAAAAAGTGAACTTATGTTGAACTACCCACACAAAGTTTTGTTTTAAGTGGTGAAGGCTTGTGTAGGACCAACCACACTTTTTGGGAACTGACGACACATATCTTCGGTGCAGATGTTTCCCACGGAAAATACAACGACATCTCTAAAAAAAAAACATATATATATAAACTAAAAAAAATAAATAAAAACTATTTGGATGACCCCTATGCGGGGTCTTGTATTTCATCTCACCGAGTGTTCAAATATCACCCTCCTCACAAAGCAATATATACTTGGGGAGGGTCATATTGTTATAATATTGCCAGAAATAATAACAGAACACAGATTAAATATTTGCTCTACGGTTTTTATATATATTTTAGTCTTCACATTTATATGACTATATAAATATATATATTGTTATACTTTGGGAGGGTCATGTTGCCAAATTCAGAAACGAAATATATATATATATATATATATATATATATATATATGTGTGTATGTGTGGGTGTGTGTGGGTGTGTGTATCCCGGGTTCAAACGGAGGTAACCACAGTAAGTAAGGTACCCAATAAATAGCAGAGTAAACATTTAATATAGAAATAGCTTCTACAGGACTAGAACTGTTTCATTCGAAGGAAATCATCAGGGCAGCAGAAACGAAGTCCCTCTTACACCAATGGTCAGCCAACACAGGCTGGAGATAGAAAGTGTAGCAACAAGGGCGGTGCCCCAGCATGGGCTCAACCGGATGGCAGGAACAGGTAAAAAAGAGAGTAATATATTTAATATCTAGAATCCCGATGTAACTAATAGGGTGTTGGTATATTCATTTTATTTTAGAAATGACACATATTTATTTCATAAGAAATTATAAGAGAAGCCGTAGCTGATCATTTCTCACAAATGAAAAAGTTCAAGTCCTGTAGAAGTTATTTCTATAAGAAAATGAATATATGTATAGTCCCTGCCATATATATATATATATATATATATATATATATATATATATATATATATATATATATATATATATATATATATGATATGTTGATTTAAAACTGCACTATTCACAAGTGTGTTTTAACCTTCATATCATGTCTCCCTACTTTATCTGACGAAAACGCAAATGTTATTGCATGATGATATTTGTTTTTGAAATACGCATGATAAAATACATGGAACTCTTTTAACCATCTTTTGATCTTATATATTATATATATATATATATATATATATATATATATATATATATATATATATATATATATATATATATGAAAAAGTGAGTCCTTCATCAGTGACCCTCCAACCGTCCTCGGCATTTCATCGCTTTAAGGGCCATATGCCTCAGGTTGGTGCGAACAACGGCTAAAAAAAGTCGTTGGGACACGTAAATAAAGGGGGACGCTAGAGTAACAACAAAAAGGTTTAAAACCTTTTTGTTGTTACTCTAGCGTCCCCCTTTATTTACGTGTCCCAACGACTTTTTTTAGCCGTTGTTCGCACCAACCTGAGGCATATGGCCCTTAAAGCGATGAAATGCCGAGGACGGTTGGAGGGTCACTGATGAAGGACTCACTTTTTCATATGTATCCCATTTGCAACGCCGCAGCTCCATTATTTTCATATATATATATATATATATATATATATATATATATATATATATATATATATATATATATATATACATATATACCGGACACTTCTCCAGCCATCCACTCCATACCATGGCAAATATCCAGCATCTCTTCTCACACTCGATGGAACTACCTCAGGAACTTACCCACGGACATACACTCACATTTTTTTTCGCACCACGCCACCCACATCCACACCACATACGTACGTACACGCTCAACCTCCAGAATCCAGAACATGGAACCTCGTCCTTCTTCTCACATACACACACACACACACACACTCACGTACACCTACACACATACACAAACACCACCGTCAGCCTTCCCCGCTTCGATCCCCCGGGTCCCTTGCCCAACTCCACCCGCCACCAGCCTTTCCTCGCCTCACACCCTTACACCACTTGCTCATCTTATTGTTAATTCCTATGTTTAATTTTACGTTTATTTTTATTTTTATTTGTCTCCTTCCCCCTTTTTTCTAAATGTATTTCCACACACCCTCGGAACTCTCTTCCTAACCTATTTATCCCGAAGAAGGGCTTATGCCCGAAACGTCCCCTCCCACGTGAACCTAATAAACCTTTATTTGTCTGCCTCTCTGTTTTGTACCCGTCTAAATTTCCACTATATATATATATATATATATATATATATATATAATAGGAACCAGTAAGACCCCGACAGCTGAGCTCAAGCCGTTTCGACGGCTAATTCTGGACTGAATTAGCCGTGGAAACGGCTTGAG
>OZ024755.1:36836004-36856004 GCA_964016885.1 Eledone cirrhosa
AGAGAAAAAAACGAATATAGCTTAACAGGTACCAGATGACAGTAAACAACAATAAAGTGCGTTACCAACAATAACTACAACACTTTAATAGCAATCGTATTTTATCGCTTGCTCAAGGAGTAATTGTTGGAACCCATACATGTGTGCGTGTGTGTGGTGGTGTTTAAGTGTTTGAGTTGTGAGTTCGATTCCAGAGCCGTTTGATGCATTCTTTCCTTGATCAAGTCATTTTATTTCTCGTCACACCAATTCACTCAGCTGTAGAAATCAGTTGCGATGTCACTGGTGCCAAGTTGTATCGGGCATTGCCTTTCCCCTGGACAACATCGTGGAATGGAGGGGAAGCCAGGTATGCATGGGTGACGGCTGGTTCCTCGGAGGCGAACTTCCTGAGTGTAAATCCCATTGTTATTAGTGAACGAAAGGAGATTTTACCCTTTTATTCTATGTATTTTCTAAATACACACACACGTATACATATATATATATATATATTGCCTCGTCTGACGAACGAATGAAGACGTTTCTTTCGTATTCGCCTCATTCGGGAAACCTCTGGTAATGAGGTAATTATATTGTATTGATTTTTATACATTAAATTTTGCTCTGATACTTACATAGAGCACTCTTCACTTCTATGACCTTTTCTGTTTTCAACGGAAATTTCAATACTTATATATATATATATATATATATAAATATATGTATAGACACACACACACACACATATATATATATATATATATATATATATATATATATATATATATATATATATATATATATATATTGTTTGTGTATATGTATATATATATATGTGTGTGTGTGTTACGTATTTCCGTAGAAAAGGTAAAAAAAAGTGCTCTATGTATAGTACAGAGCTATTTAATTACATAATAAACAACACAATTCCATTACCAAAGGTTTCAGGAAACTAGATGATCCTTACAGAAACGTCCAGCTCGTTCATCAGATGAAATAGTTATCTAGATAACTATTTCATCTGTAAGGATTATCTAGTTTCCTGAAACCTTTGGTAATGGAATAATTATGTTGTGTTGTTTATTATGTAATTAAATATATATATATATGTATATATATAAACATTCTTGAAGAAACAGGGAGCTGTGTGGTTACTTCATAAAGTTTATTTGGAAATAAGAGGAAAGCACAAACGGGGGACAATCCCTTCATCAGTTGCCTGCTGGACATTTCAACACATTAAAGAGAATATGTCTAGTTCCAGTGCGTCAATAACTAAAGGAAGTTATTGGGGAAAAAAGGAGACAGAGAAAACATATAACAGAAGGGAAAAAGGAAAAGAAAAACGGAGACAACATACCGAAAATGAGGGAAACACGAAAAGCACATGTATGTATATGAGTAACCGGGAGAGAGAGAGAGAGAGAGAGAGAGAGAGAGAGAGAGAGAGAGAGAGAGAGAGAGAGAGAGAGAGAGAGAGAGAGGGAGAGAGAGAGAGAGAGACTGAAGGGAGGTGGAGAAGTCTAAATCAGATACTGAACTTAAGTCCGAGGCTTTTGTTGACTGTGAATTAGAGTGAGAGAAGAAAACAGGTCTGAGCTCTGCAAGAGTTGTCGAAAAGAGGCAGAGGCGAAAGAAAAGCGGACAACTGGTAATGGGAATGTCCCCTTTTTTGCTTTCCTCATATTTCTAAATATCTATCTATCTATCTAACTATCTATCTATCTATCTATCTATCTATCTATCTATCTATCTATCTATCTATCTATCTATCTATCTATCTATCTATCTATCTATATACATATATATATCATGTATATATCATCTATATATACATGTATATATAGATGTATAATATCAGTACTCTGATAGAGTACTGACACTAATTCCTAATTATTACTGGACCGGCAACTGTTCTGTTTAATCAGCTCTTAAACATCACTGGAATTCTATAAGAATCCACCTTCTATAAGTCTCGGCAGAAGCGAAGGGATATGCAATCTTGATACCCGTCAACGAACGAGAAACGGCCGTCGGTTGCTTCCCTCTGCTTTTGCCAAGATTAAGTAAGTGACGTAGTCACTACTTTAAAACTCATAGCGAATGGTCTTCAAAATGTTTTTAAATAAACATACAGTATATTATTAAATATACTATACATATATATATATTCCTAATATATATATATATATATAGATTTTGAGTTTATGTTGGTTGTATACCAACACCTGAGTATGCAGACTGGAGCACTCGACTCCAGTTCCTCATTGAAATAACAACCCAACAAGGAACTGGGCATATCAGAGTATTGGCAATATTATACACCTAAACAACATATGTACTTGTCTATACCATACTAATTCAAACTGCCTGAAGAGGTCACATCCAAAGATGGCTGTCACTGAAATATATATAGCAGTCATAAACGAAGCTAAATTTTAATCATTTGACTTTTATTTAACTTTATTTTATATATATATATATATAAATGTATAAATGAAAATAGAGAAATTAATGTGAACAAGAAGCCAACAGTAATTCATACATATAAGTGACTATTACGTCAAGATGGAAAATATTTAACGTAAGATATGGGAAAATAATTCAACCTCAATTAAAAAAAAAGTCAAGACAGAAATTTTATCCACAGATTTTGTGTAATCCAGAGAAAAAACCAATAGAATCTTAACTCAGAATAAAATTAAGAGTAAATACTTATCCTTCAATTTGGAAAAATCTACAAATGCTCTATATAGTCTTAAAAAGACTATTTCACGAAACTTTTCAGTGGCGTTAGTCACTGTTGGGATCATTCATCAGTAGAGCTCAACACGATAACTAAGAACCACTGCTAAAATATGCCAAAAGGGAATTTAAAAGCAGGATATATATATATATATATATATATATATATATATATATATATATATATATGTGTGTGTGTGTGTGTGTGTGTGTCTATACATATATTTATATATATATATATATATATATGTGTGTGTGTGTGTGTGTGTGTGTGTGTGTGTGCCTATACATATATTTATATATATATATATATATATATGTGTGTGTGTGTGTGTGTGTGTGTGTGTGTGTGTGTGTGTGTGTGTGTGTGTGTGTGTGTGTGTGTGTGTGTGTGTGTGTGTGTTTGTGTTTACTATTAAATCAAGACTGTTTAAACAATATTTAACATATATCTTCTAATGGATTGTTTCTGAGGAATAATTTTGCTGAAATATACCCGACGGCGTTTACTACAATCAAACGAATATCTCTCTGTAGGATTAATCTGTCAATATTAGAAACGAAGTCACAAAACTAATCAATAATTTGAACAACATTAATAGTTATTAGATGAACATCATATTTCAATTACACTCATCAACGTCAATCAGGTGATGTATTAGCATCAACATCGCCATCATTGCTATAGTCTTCCTCTCGTTTAATACCAGAAGAAGGTGAAATAACAACAAGAACAGTGATTCTACAATAAATGTGATATTTACAGATTTGTTAGTAATTTCTATGTTCAACTTATATAAGGGTTATCGATTTAGGCACAAGACAGGCCACCGAATTTGGGGGAAGGTAAGTTAAGGTCGATTAAATCGACATCAGTGCGTTACTAGTCCTTTATTTTATCGACCCAGTAAAGATGAAAGACAAAGCTTACCTCGGTGGGATTTGAACTCAACGGAAGCAACGTAAAGGGAGTCAACACTATGTCGCAAAGCATAGTACTGCCAATCAACCGCCCTTTCAACCTATAGAAATTGAGAAGAAAGATTCAGATTTGAACATAAAAATGTCTCTTCATATTAGATCTCACAGAATATTAAGTGGACATTATCAGATTGTAGATTAGGGAGGTGGAGTGACGGGAGATAAGGGAGGTGCAGTTATGGGCAACCTGCGACCCGCGAAGCTTTCTGAATGGCTCGCCTAAGTCACCTAAGTGAAATCTTTCTGATATTTTTACTCCAAATTTTCAGTCATAATTTATCTTTCTATTATTTTTTCGATCGAAGAAAACAACGTGTACGAATTCTGAAGAAACAAATCAAAACAACCTGAGTTACCGCCCTTTTTTTAAAATGCAGGCACGAATGTAAATTAGCGCTTGCGGCCCGCCTGATGATGAGCCATATCTCAAGCGGCCCGCTTCTCGAAAAAGGTTGCCCATGCCTGCATTAGAGCGTTAGGTAAAATAATAATGATAAAGTATCAGTGAAATACTTGGGTCGATATTATAAGTGATTCCTTTCCCCGCATATTGCATGTCTTGTGCCTTGAATAGAAACGATTATTAAGATGGAAGCCAAATGTTACCTCGTCTTATTTTATGTATGTATGTATGTATGTATGTATGTATGTATGTATGTATGTATGTATGTATGTATGTATGTATGTATGTATGTATGACAGGTCACCAGTTGGTGCTACTGGTAACATGTATCCCAGTAAACCTGTCTCATGGTCGGGTCGTTGGCGCTAAACTGGCAACCCCACCAAGGTTTCTTGGTGAGGAGGGTGACTTTGGACATCCTGCAGGACTAAAAACAAAACCTGTCAAAGGGCAAAGGAGCTCTTAAGAGTCAATAGCCATCCAAAATCACCGGGAGAGATGACCCCTTAGCCTTTGTCAAGGCAGAATTCTAGGAGAAGGAAAACTCTGATATAACACCTGCAACCCTGATGGTATCCAATGATGTTGACTTGTTCTTCTTTTTGGTAAATATCATCTTGGTTAAGAGAGTGGGACTGGCTTTGTGCAGTGCCTTTGCTCACTATAAAAGCTTCACGGCACAGGCATTGCTTTATATCTGGAGATCTCTCTGCACTTGTCATCACATGGTACCATGGGCCCAGCACTATGTGTCAATAATTGTCACAAGTGTAGTGTTTGTACCAGAGTTCTCAAGTTGCTGGCTGGACTAAAAAGTCACACTCGTTCAGCGGATCGGTAGGAGTTCTCCTACATGGATATAAAGTAGTGGCCGTACTCGAAAACGAGTTGGCAGCCACCATGTATGTATGTATGTATGTATGTATGTATGTATGTATGTATGTATGTATGTATGTATGTATGTATGTATGGTAGGGAAGACAATCATTTTAGGATTATATTGTTTTAGTGCAAATGTCTTGGCACTAAAAATGGCTTGGCACCCAATACCTCCTCCTCCTCTTCTTCTTCTTCTTCTTCTTCTTCTTCTTCTTCTTCTTCTTCTTCTTCTTCTTCTTCTTCTTCGCTCACTTATTCCTGTGAGGGTTGTCCTCAAACCCTCCCTCCACTGGGTCCTGTCAGAAACAACCGTCTCCAGCTGATCTGAGTGGATCCCCAAGCGTGACCAGCCAAGCTCATGGATGTTATCCAACCATCTTGCTCGGGGTCTACCCCTAGGTCTCTTGCCAGTTGGTTTGTCCATAAAATCTGTCCAGCAATTCTTTACTGAGACATTCTAACCACATGTCCATAGTATCGGAGCTGTGATCTCTCAATTCGGAGAAGGAGTGGCTCTACCTGGAGTGACTCTCCAGTGATTCTTTCCTGAGACATCCTAACCACATGGCCATAGTATCGGAGCTGTGATCTCTCAATTCGGAGAAGGAGTGGCTCTACCTGGAGTGACTCTCCAGTGATTCTTTCCTGAGACATTCTAACCACATGTCCATAGTATCGGAGCTGTGATCTCTCAATTCGGAGAAGGAGTGGCTCTACCTGGAGTCACTCTCCAGTGATTCTTTCCTAAGAGATTCTAACCACATGTCCATAGTATCGGAGCTGTGATCTCTCAATTCGGAGAAGGAGTGGCTCTACCTGGAGTCACTCTCCAGTGATTCTTTCCTAAGACATTCTAATCACATGTCTATATTCGAATATTTAGTGTTGTTGCTGTTTTTGGTGCTGATAATGTTTCTGCTTCTCATGGCCTGTTCACTTTACTACTGAAAACTCAGTCAATTACGCTTCGGAGAATCACCGACATAATGCGAAACTCATCCCTTCCAATAATTTTGGTGGAGGGGAAAGTCAATTAAATCGACCCCAGTGCGTGACTGGTTCTTTATGTTATCGACCCTGTAAGGATGAAAGGCAAAGTTAACCTCGGCAGGATTTCAACTCAGATCATAAAGGGCCGTAACTCTGTGCTGCAAAGCATGGCGTCCGACTCTCTACTGATACTGCCAATCCACCACCCTACCCCTTCCAATAATGATATTGATTTGACTCCATTCGCAACACATTGAACATTAGCTAGTTATAAAATGAGTACTTACATAAAAGTATGTTATTTTCTTGTGCGAAGAAGAGTAAAATGTGATTCAAACAAGTAGAAATCTCGTGTCACACACAGGTGAAAAGCTAAACGAAGCAGGTAAGAAGCCATCACAAGTAGGTGAAAAGCCGTATAGGAAATCTGGCGGGGAGAGACAGAAAGAAGACAAATGGGCAATTATCTAAAGCGCTTGTTATTTTCTTTTGTCTAGTAAACAAGTAAAATATTGTTTTTCTCACTGCCAGTTCGAATTATAGATGTGGAGACAAATTTGTCTCTTTACTCAAGCAAATCCTTGCAGAAGTATTTCTCTTTGTAAAGGAAAAGAATAGCTGTCTTTTTAAGAATTCATTCCTCTTTTGAGTAATCGCATAGAATTGAAAAGGAGAAAAAAAAAAAAAAATGCCAATACATATTAGTCTAAAGACAATCTGACGAATGACAATGTTATATCTGAAAGGCTGGTTTGACTATCATAGGCGCTTATGTCGACGTTCCGATTTAGCCAATGGTAAATTCTAATTTGTTTTCTTTCTCAATTTCAAATCTGGCAGCTTAAATTTCGTCATTTAGCTGGAAACAAAACTGTAACCCTTTTGATATATCCCACTCAATAGGTTGACATTAATTTCTTTTAAATTGCTTTCCAACGGTTATTTATGTAAAGAAATAATATACATTGCTTATTCATAAGTAGTAGTTACATTTCCAAATTCTTCTTTTTCTGATCTTCATATCAATAAAACATGTTCTGTATTTAGGTTTATATATATATATATATATATATATATATATATATATATATATATATATATATATATATATATATATATATATATAATTTTCTGGCAATATTATTACACACACACATATATATATATATATATATATATATATATATATATATATATACGATATATTAACAAATGGAAACTATATTTATAAAACCATATTTATTTCATTATACATATTTCAAGGACACCAAGTTAAATTATGGTGCGCTTTCATCAGATAAAATATAATATAGATCAGTTTTATAAATAAATATTGACATACCCTTAGAGAATGCAACCATTTCTGTTGGAAGCTCCCGGATAGTGGGGTTATTCAATATTTATTTATAAAACTGATCTATATTATATTTTATCTGATGAAAGCGCACCATAATTTAACTTGGTGTCCTTGAAATATGTATAATGAAATAAATATGGTTTTATAAATATAGTTTCCATTTGTTAATATATCGTATTTTTACTCCAATTTACTGTTGAGTGCTTTATATCAGTTATAAAAATATTTGCTTGTTGTATCCCAATTTAAATAGAACTTCTACATATATATATATGTTATTAATTCTGGCAATATTATTACACACACACACACACACACACACACACACACACAATATATATATATATATATATATATATATATATATATATAGTGAAAGAGTGAAGGATAGCATGGTCGGGTGTACAAAAAGGGGTTTATTTACAGTATTACAACTAAGTCTTTAACTCCTTGTTTATATATATATATATAGTAATAATAATAAATTAGAAGACTAAAATCCAAAGAGGGCTCGATTAGGATAAATATATATCAAATATATAAGAACCGTAGTGCAAATATTTATTAAAATAACAGATTAAAGTTTAAGCAAAGAATCGCTGCTTTCACCCTTAACGGGATCTTCTGAAACTAACAAAGTCAATCTGTGAACGCAGAAGTAAATATTTAAAAAAACGTTGCAACCGGAGGAAGACAGGAAGACGATACTTCGGTTCGTGGAAACGTTCCCTGGCAAAGAACGGAAAAAAACGAATATAATACGTTATTATTTGGAGCGGTGAAAAACAATTACACGCAAAGACAAAACCACGTTTATGGTATAAAAGAAGTAGTAGACTAATATTCTATTAGGTGGTTTATGGAGATGTTCTCTGGCAATGAACGGAAAAAACGAAGATAATACGTCATATGTGGAACGGGGAGAACAATTGCACGCAAAGACAAAACGTTTGTGGTTGATTTGGTCGGTTGGAAGTGACCACAGCTTCATAAACTACAGTGGGTGTGTTGCATTGCTGTTGAAGGGGACACCCTAGCTTTTGACGGCAAAATTATAGGCACCAGTAACACCTTCAACCTGAAATCGAGAGCCTACCATCCTAAGGTAACTGAATTTGCTCCCTTCGAGGCAGACCTTCTTGACTTAGTCGCTAACATTTCCTTTCGAAAACACCCTAACACCTTTCAAACTAAACTTAGAAACGATATTAAGAAATTTAGGTCTTCTAATAACACTTTCGTTCTTTCTGACAAAACTAATAATATTTACGAAGTCGACAACACTACTTACAGCCACCTGGCCCATAACGCTATTACTTCCAAATATAAGAAGGCTAACCCTATGGCCTACCATGACATTAATACAGAAGCCAAAGACCTTGCCGCCGCTCTCAAGGTAGATAAGAAGCTAAATCTTTAGCTAAGCGGGAGGCATTCCTCACCCTGAAAGATCACAAGGTAGACTTTACTTCTAGTCCCACGTGTAGACTACTAAACCCGACATGCACGGATATGGGACTAGTCAGTAAGGCCATACTTAGAAACATAGTTAAGACCATTAGGACCAAGTCCAACCTGTCCCAGTGGGAGAACAGCGACTCCGTAATTAAGTGATTTAACTCCTTCAAATCCAAAAAAGCGAAGTTCACGCAATTTGATATTGTAGATTTTTACCCATCGATCTCAGAGACCCTGTTAAACAAAGCGTTGAACTTTGCTACCACTTACACTACCGTCCATGTTTTAGACAGGGAAATAATCGCTCATTGTCGGAAAACCCTCCTCTTCAACAACGGAGTAGCCTGGGCAAAGAAGTCAACCACTTCAGAATTATTCGACGTCTCCATGTGATCGTTTGACAGTGCTGACGTATGCGACTTGGTTGGCCTATTTATTTTAGACATATTACGTGTTAGATTCCCGGACTTCCACACGGGAATATACCGCGACCTTATTGAGCCATAAAAGTGGTCATGACCTCGACCGGTTTAAAAAAGACTTAACTTTAACCTTCAATGAATTAGGACTTAGGATAACAGCAGCTACCAACCTCTCTAGCGTAGATTTCTAAGACATTAATTTAGACCTTCACACACACCTACAGACCCTTCCATAAGCTTAACGAACAATTCAATTACATTCACAAGGACTCACGCCACCCTCCCACTGTTTTTAGAAACTTCATAAATAATATCAGTACTAGAATCTCTAACATCTCCTCTAATAAGGCTATCTTTGAAAGAGCGGCACCTTACTATAACACGGCGTTATATAACAGCGGCTTCTCGCAACCTATCACTTACTCTCCCACTAACAAAAACAGCAATAAGAAAAGAAAGCGTAACAATAGACAAACTATCTGGTTCTCTCCTCCCTTCTCACTCAACGTTAAAATCAATGTAGGAAAAATATTTCTAGCCCTCTTAGATAGACACTTTCCCATAGGTCACAAATACCGCTTCATCTTCAACAGACACAAAGTAAAACTAGGATACTCCTGTGCTAAGAAGATGAAGGCCCACATCACCAACAGCCCTAAGAGCAACACCCCACCAGGGTGCTCTTGCCGAAAGCCTGAAGCTTGTCTCTTTCAACGGCAATGCAACACACCCGCTGTAGTTTATGAAGCAAATCAACCACAGGAGGTCAAATCCTATGTGGGTATGGCGGAGAGCCGATTTAAGGAACGGTCCCTGAACCATCAGTCGACCTTTAGGTACCCGGACAAACGATCATCCACGAAACTCGCGAGCCACGTATGGTCCCTCACGGACTCAAGTATAGACTACTCCATTCAATGGAAAGCCATCACTAAGTCCAAGCCATACGCAAGAGGCAATCCGTCGTGCGGACTATGTTTTGATGAACGAATTAAAATTCTAAAGAGATTACGCAATAGTGATTGCCTAAAATCAAGGATTGAATTCTTCACACGTTGTCCATACGTCTGGAAAAACCTCTTACATAACTACAAAGCTCCAGATTGAATTACAACAACATCCTAATTTTCTTATCAACTAGAAACTTTCGGACTTTCGTAGTTACACCTCTCGTATGCAATTTTGTATTGCCTGTGTGAAGTGACCGTTTCTGCGCATGCACGTTCGTACGGTTGCCCTTCCTGTTCCGTATAACCATGTCCATTACGAACTGAGGATCCGCTAAGGTGAAACAATTGTTCTCGGTATGGTGAACTAACTCTTGTGTAACCACTTCTACCTAACTCGTCCCATGGACTGAGAGCTCTACCATTACGGATATTACCTTCCAGTGTTCTACCCCCCGCTCTCTCTCTCTCTCTCTCTCTCTCTCTCTCTCTCTCTCTCTCTCTCTCTATCTATCTCTCCCTCTCTCTCTCTCTCTCTCTCTCACTCTCTCTCTCTCTCTATATATATATAAGCAATGAGTTTATTTTTTTTGCAAGGTTTTTGATATGAAATCGTGTGTCGAAACAAATACTGTTATACTTGGGGAGGGTCATATTGTTATAATATTGCCAGAAATAATAACAATATGACCCTCCCCAAGTACAACAATATATATATATATATATATATATATATATATATATAATTATACATATATATACATATATATACAAATATATATATATATACAATATATTAATAAATATATTGTATATATATATATCCAGGAAGTCTATCCAGGAAGCTCCAACCGTTAAGGCTGTCTTTTTTTCCGGGTATGTCAATATTTATTTATAAAATAAATCTGTATTTTATCTGATGAAAGCGCACCATATTTTGCCTTGGTTGCCCTTGAAATATATATAATAAAATAAATATGGTTTTATAAATATAGTTTCCATTTATTAATATATTGTGTATTTACTCCACTACTCTGTTGAGTGCTTTATATCAGTTCTAAAAAATTTTAAGCTTGTTGACTCCCAACAAATTAAATATAACCTCTGCATATATATATATATATATATATATATATATATATATATATATATATATATACATATTTAGGCATATGTATTTTCATACGTTATATATGTATATATATACGTTATATATGTATATACATACATACATATCTAGGCATATATATTTTTATACGTTTAATCGCAGAACAACCTAGATTCTTTTCTCTTGGGTGAATCTTCTTCTCGTTTTATATAGTGTTCTATACACATATCGATCTAGTAATCATAAAACATCATGCTTATTGTTTTTAGTCGGAATCATTGTCTTAATTTAAATACATCGATTTCGTTGTTTAGATTAGAAATACGTCTGTATATCTTTATGATCTATTTCATCTTTATCAAACTCATTTCTTCAAAGGTTTCAGTGTTTTTACGGAGTATTTTATATGCGAAAAAATCCTCGAATTCTAGTATGTATTGTATCTCGTAGTTGTCTGAATGCATTTTTGAATGAAAAACATATGTTTCTTTCTCATATATACATATAGTGCTTAAAATATATAAGAGGTTATGAATAAGAATGTGTGATAGACAGTAACAAATTTGAATGTATGAGTAGGAAGATCGAAATATATTGCGGTTTTAATCATTGAAAATATGGTTTATTATATTTACTGAAAACTATATTCATTCTCTTGAAAAAGAAGGAATGTATTGTTTTCCTTTCTTCAATAAACCAAACATGAAACCTGCAGTTTCAGGGGGGAAAAGAAAACATTAAAATTACAATAGAAAAATTTTAAGGTGATATATTATATACAAATATACAATGTATAATGTTACATCAGTGAAAGTTGTTTTAAAAAATATTATTCATATTCGGGTTTGATCGATGAGACACTCTTGTTTCAGGTTCCAGAATTGGAATGCAACACTTTACCACCAAAATATAGAGCACCAGTCGCAGCAACTCTGTGGCGGGGGTTTCTGTTTAATTTACGGGCATGTGTTGCGAAGTGATTGTATGGAAGATATTTGACCGTTATTAATCAATGTTTCTATTTATTTGGTTGTTTAATATAATAATTGTTTCTACTTTAGGCACAAGGCCATCAATTACCCAGTACATTACTGGTACTTTATTTTATCAACTCCGTAAGGATGAAAGGCAAAGTTGATTTTGCCTTTCATCCTTACGGGGTCATCACCCATAATAGGTCGAAAACTCCAGTCTCCGAATTAACGAATACATCGGGTCATAGCTCTCGAAAACTCCGTCAGTCATTCCCTGCATATGTCTTTCCTGCAGTGATATGTAACAATCTTAACAGCAATAGCATTCATCTCATCAAGCTCGGAGAGCCTGCAAAGGTTATAACCAATCTTCGTCCTCCTTACCTTTCTATCAAACCGCTTTTACAGCTTAGATAAACAACTATTTTTCATCAGATTGACCTGGAGCAAGACACTTGCCCAAGACCTGAGACATTCCCATATGGTAGTGATACTATTTACATTCCATTTCACCAGTTACCAGAAAAACATGTACAGGTAAGGAATGAAAGGACAGATATATTTTTCAAGTATGGGGGCTGGAATTAGAGGTTAGCGCAGTGCATGTGAGTGTTTATAAAAAGGATGACGAGAAAAACTGAGAGGTGTACTTGCTTAAATGTTAGCAGACGAGACAATGTAGCTTCAAGAGACATAGAGCAATATAATGGAAATGTTAGCAGACGAGACAATGCAGCTTCAAGAGACACAGAGCAATATAATGGAAATGTTAGCAGACGAGACAATACAGCTTCAAGAGACACAGAGCAATATAATGGAAATGTTAGCAGACGAGACAATACAGCTTCAAGAGACATAGAGCAATATAATGGAAATGTTAGCAGACGAGACAATGTAGCTTCAAGAGACATAGAGCAATATAATGGAAATGTTAGCAGACGAGACAATGTAGCTTCAAGTGACATAGAGCAATATAATGGAAATGCTAGCAGACGAGACAATGTAGCTTCAAGAGACATAGAGCAATATAATGGAAATGTTAGCAGACGAGACAATGCAGCTTCAAGAGACATAGAGCAATATAATGGAAATGCTAGCAGACGAGACAATGCAGCTTCAAGAGACATAGAGCAATATAATGGAAATGCTAGCAGACGAGACAATGCAGCTTCAAGTGACATAGAGCAATATAATGGAAATGCTAGCAGACGAGACAATGCAGCTTCAAGAGACATAGAGCAATATAATGGAAATGCTAGCAGACGAGACAATGCAGCTTCAAGAGACATAGAGCAATATAATGGAAATGCTAGCAGACGAGACAATGCAGCTTCAAGAGACATAGAGCAATATAATGGAAATGCTAGCAGACGAGACAATGCAGCTTCAAGAGACATAGAGCAATATAATGGAAATGCTAGCAGACGAGACAATGCAGCTTCAAGAGACATAGAGCAATATAATGGAAATGCTAGCAGACGAGACAATGCAGCTTCAAGTGACATAGAGCAATATAATGGAAATGCTAGCAGACGAGACAATGCAGCTTCAAGAGACATAGAGCAATATAATGGAAATGCTAGCAGACGAGACAATGCAGCTTCAAGAGACATAGAGCAATATAATGGAAATGCTAGCAGACGAGACAATGCAGCTTCAAGAGACATAGAGCAATATAATGGAAATGCTAGCAGACGAGACAATGCAGCTTCAAGAGACATAGAGCAATATAATGGAAATGCTAGCAGACGAGACAATACAGTTTCAAGAGACATAGAGCAATATAATGGAAATGTTAGCAGACGAGACAATGTAGCTTCAAGAGACATAGAGCAATATAATGGAAATGTTAGCAGACGAGACAATGCAGCTTCAAGAGACATAGAGCAATATAATGGAAATGTTAACAGACGAGACAATGCAGCTTCAAGAGACATAGAGCAATATAATGGAAATGTTAGCAGACGAGACAATGCAGCTTCAAGAGACATAGAGCAATATAATGGAAATGCTAGCAGACGAGACAATGCAGCTTCAAGAGACATAGAGCAATATAATGGAAATGTTAGCAGACGAGACAATGCAGCTTCAAGAGACATAGAGCAATATAATGGAAATGTTAACAGACGAGACAATGCAGCTTCAAGAGACATAGAGCAATATAATGGAAATGCTAGCAGACGAGACAATGTAGCTTCAAGAGACATAGAGCAATATAATGGAAATGTTAGCAGACGAGACAATGCAGCTTCAAGAGACATAGAGCAATATAATGGAAATGTTAGCAGACGAGACAATACAGCTTCAAGAGACATAGAGCAATATAATGGAAATGTTAGCAGACGAGACAATACAGCTTCAAGAGACACAGAGCAATATAATGGAAATGCTAGCAGACGAGACATCAACACCCAGAGGTATAGACTGTAATTTTTGTTTGTGAGGGAATTCATGCTAATCAGTTCGCGGCTTTGATAATTTTAGAATACTACGCAAAATATTAAGAAATAGTGAAGAAATATAAATTTAATTTAGTATATATTAAATAAATTTGCATATCATATATAGTCATATCTTAATAATCACAATGGAATATGAAATATGCATGAATTCCATTTGACCACGACTGTGGTCTTGATTAGAAGACTCTAGTTGAATAAATATGAATCACCTATCTCTTTATTTGAAGATAACGCCAGTATATTTATTGCTCTTGGTAATTTAAATAAAATTTCGAAATTTAAACAAAATTGCGTCTGACTAATACAAATGACACAACCATAAAAGTAAAAAAGATATACATTTTCTATATTAAAGATATTCCCAAATTCGCATATATTGATATTGAAGTTACAAGAGGACCTTGTTACAAAATACATGTTGATGACGAAAAAATGACATTGCAGTCTTGTTTGACGTAAGAATGTCGCACTGAAGCTCAAGATCAGAAGAACGTGGCAAGAAAGATCAAAAGATCAAAAGAACGTGTCCATAAGCAAGAAAGACTCGGCTGTGCTTGGGTGCACTTGGTGATCTAACATCAAGAACTGCCTATAACATGGCTGTTAACAACAGGTTTACAACGCTAAACTTGCTGGAAAAAGAACGACCACCGGTATGAAATATACACGGTTCTGAAATAGGTTATCAGGAAGACGGCAGAGGAGATTCAAGACAAGAAACTAAGACGCCAACAGAGCAATCTAGCTGAGACAAGGAGTGACAAGGCTACGCGACTTGAAGAAAGGTATATATATATATATATATATATATATATATACATATATATATATATATATATATATATATATATATATATATATATATATATATATATATATATATATATATATATATATATATATATATATATGTATATATATATATATATATACCAAATCAACTTTTTAAATGGAAGTTGCATTATTCTAAGGTATGTCAAAATTATTTATAAAACAGCTTATATATTGTATTTTGTCTGAAGAAGGCATACCATATTTTTAATATGATATCCCAGAAATATATATAACGAAATAAATATGGTTTTATAAATATAGTTTCCATTTGTTTAATATCGTAAACCTACTCCAAAAACTGTTGAGTGCTTTTATATCAGTTATAAAATATTTACTCGTTGTAACCCAACAATTTTAAATAAATCTTTTGCATATATATATATATATATATATATATATATATATATATATATATTTATTAAAATATATATATTTACTCTTTTACTCTTTTACCTGTTTCAGCCATCCGGCTGAGGCCATGCTGGGGCACCGCCCTTGATATATATATATTCTTTTCCTGAGTTCAGGTTTTTTCGTTGCCATGGCAATGCGGCCAGACTGTCGGTCGCTATATTTGATTTGCAAAGCTGTCTAAACGTATTGTTATAACCGTGCCAGCAATGAAATCATATCCGCTCTCTTGCTCTGGAACCCTGACTCCAGCCTGACTAGGAGTAGGAAGCTGTCATTCCCTGACGTTATCTCTAGGGATACGGGAATCAGTAGACAGGACCTGGGGGCGGCGATGGGGGACAGGGAATTCTGGGGCATGAGAGTGAGATCCATCATCTCGACAGTAGTCGACGAATGATGATGATGATGATTGTTATAACTCTGGGGTAATATTCTCCATCGAGTGCTAACCTGCATTTCCGAATCTGCATTAGTTAGCTTGGCCGCAGCCAAAAGCTTCGTTGATGCTGTACTAACATTTGTATATATATATATATATATATATATATATATATATATATATATATATATATATATATATATATATATATATAAGTTTCTGAATTTGTTTAGCAAGATTCTTTATCTGAAATCGTGTGTTGAAACCGATATTGTTATACTTTGGGAGGGTCATGTTGCCAATAAGAAACACACGCACCAGTTGCTTTCACTTCAATTTAATTTAATATATATTTATAAATTTACAAATTTATAAATTTCTGGTTGGTTGGTTGGTTCCACAACCAGATAGTTGTTTATATATATATAGTCATAGTTCTTTCGTCACACACTCTGTGACCTCTTCAGTGACTGGGGATTTCTTTCTTCGTTTCTGTGCCTTTCCTTTCTTCTATCCTACGCCATTTTGTTTGTGTGTGGGTTGCGTGCTCAGTTTGCGCATGCGCCACATCCGGGTGTCTGTGTGTGTTTGTGTTCATTTTTCTATTTTTATATTTATATTTGTTTGTTTATTTATTTATTTATTGTTGGTTGGTTGTTTGTTCTATGTGTGTGTGTGTTTTCATTTTGTCTTGTGTGTGTTTTCATTTTGTGTGTGTTTTCAATTGTAAGTTGTTTATATATGTGTGTGTGTGTTTTCATTTTGTCCTTAATTGTAAGTTGTGATGTTGCTGTTCCACTCATATTTTCTATTTAATTTTGGTTTTAATTCTTTTATGCTTACTGCCTCTGTAATTTGCCTAAACATTGCGTCTTTCTTGTGTGTGGATTCTATTTTTATTTCTATGCTCTCTAATTTACCCCTGTGTTATATAAAGAAACATAATCTCAATATTAAGATAGTAGAAAGACCTGGTACCTCCGTAAAAACACTTATTAGCAAGACATACCCGTTCCAAAGACCCTCATGTATAGATAAGAAATGTATAACCTGTAAAATAAGCCCCCATATTAACTGTAAAACTAGAAATGTAGTATATAGCATAAGATGTACTGAGGGACAATGTAGAAACAAAAATATAGTGTACATAGGTGAGACAGCTCGTAGTATAGGGGAACGAATAAATGAACACTGGCGAGACCTCCAAGATAGTAAAGAATCATCTGTGCTCTACCAACATGCTAAGATAGAACACAGGGGTAAATTAGAGAGCATAGAAATAAAAATAGAATCCACACACAAGAAAGACGCAATGTTTAGGCAAATTACAGAGGCAGTAAGCATAAAAGAATTAAAACCAAAATTAAATAGAAAATATGAGTGGAACAGCAACATCACAACTTACAATTAAGGACAAAATGAAAACACACACACACATATATAAACAACTTACAATTGAAAACACACACAAAATGAAAACACACACAAGACAAAATGAAAACACACACACACATAGAACAAACAACCAACCAACAATAAATAAATAAATAAACAAACAAATATAAATATAAAAATAGAAAAATGAACACAAACACACACAGACACCCGGATGTGGCGCATGCGCAAACTGAGCACGCAACCCACACACAAACAAAATGGCGTAGGATAGAAGAAAGGAAAGGCACAGAAACGAAGAAAGAAATCCCCAGTCACTGAAGAGGTCACAGAGTGTGTGACGAAAGAACTATGACTATATATATATAAACAACTATCTGGTTGTGGAACCAACCAACCAACCAGAAATTTATAAATTTGTAAATTTATAAATATATATTAAATTAAATTGAAGTGAAAGCAACTGGTGCGTGTGTTTCTTATTGGCAACATGACCCTCCCAAAGTATAACAATATATATATAAGATTATATTAATAAGAGAAATTCCAACTTTGTCTGATTTACTCGTTTTATTTACAATCCTTTAAAATATATAATGGTATTATAATGAAATAGTATGATAGAATATTAAATTCTAAGTGTTAATTGAACAAGTACTTTCATGCTTTCGCAATCTTCAGGTTCATAATATGTGGTGCAATTTTCAACTGTTTTCAACAGTTGTAAATTGCAAACTTGACTGTCACCACGTATTATGAACCTGAAGATTGCGAAAGCATGAAAGTACTTGTTCAATTAACACTTAGAATTTAATATTCTATCATACTATTTCATTATAATACCATTATATATTTTAAAGGATTGTAAATAAAACGAGTAAATCAGACAAAATTGGAATTCCTCTTATTAATATAATCTTCTATACACAATCATACACACCCGTGTATATTTACCTCTCTCTCTCTCTCTCTCTCTCTCTCTCTCTCTCTCTCTCTCTCTCTCTCTATATATATATATATATATATATATATATATATATATATAAGACTAGATACCTAAAATCAGTGCGAGCGATAACTAAATTAAGTTATCGGGACAGAGGAAAACAAGAAAGGAAACAAACAACATGGTAGTAATGCAACGTTTCTTCTCGTCATTTGATTTGTCGGACTTCAGCCCACAAGATTCATTGACTTGTCTCTCTTTTCCTCTCTTTACGTTGCATTACTACCATGTTGTTTGTTTCCTTTCCTGTTTTCCTCTGTCCCGATAACTTAATTTAGTTATCGCTCGCACTGATTTTAGGTTTAGTCTTTAATGCGAAGAAATAGCAATGATAAACAGCAGACTACTGATGATGGACAGTCCTGTTTCTCGGTCTATTTTTATTCATATGTTCATATTCGCAACAACGCAGCACGCCATTTTTCATTCATATATATATATATATATATATATATATATATATATATATGCATATATATATATATATATATATATATATATATATATATATATATGTGTGTGTGTGTGTGTGTGTGTGTGTGTGTGTGTGTGTGTGTGTGTGTGTGTGTGTGTGTGTGTGTGTGTGTGTGTGTGTGTGTGTGTGCGTGTGTAAAAGGTAAACAGAAATAACAACACAATCAGTATATGGAAGGAATATATTAGGTTAACGCTTGAAATAGCAGGAAGAGGGTCTTAACGTTTCGGACGCTACTCCTTCATCAGAAGAAAGAATGAAAAATAAGATAGATTGAGGGGACGGGCGGCTTGGAATAGGAAAAAATGATGTCTTTAGATAAAAATAACAGGTGGGTTATATCCATAGTAGTAGAGCACTCAGTCCATGGGAGGAGGTTGTTAGAAGTAGTTCGACAACAGTTAGTTCACCATACCGAGAACAATTGCTTCACCTCATGCGGATCATCAGCTCGGTTTAAATGAGGTTGTACGGAAAAGGAAAAACAACTATACGATTACGCATGTGCAGAAGCAATCACTTCCCCAGGGGCAGGTAAGCTCACGATAGATCGATGTGAGGGAGATAACTGTGGATACTCGGAATAAATTTTTCATGTTATTCAGAATATTATAGATTGTTGATGTTAGTCAATCTGGAGCTTTGTAATTATGTAATAGGTGTTTCCAGACGTGTGGACAACGTGAAAAGAGTTCATTCCTTGAATTTAGACAAGCGTTATTACGTAATCTTCTCAGGATATTGATTCTTCTTTCAATGCACAGTCCACAAGGGATAGGTAAGACCGGT
>OZ024755.1:36861004-36863504 GCA_964016885.1 Eledone cirrhosa
AGAGAATTGGAAACGCTACTTATTCTATGGTCTCACACACTCGACTAACTAAATGAATTCAAAAATTTAATTAACAGCATCAGTAACCATATTCAATTCACAATGGAATACAGCCAAGATCAACTCCTATTTCTGGACATCATAATCATAAAAAAAGACACAAATATTGAAAGTGACATCCACTACAAACCAACAGATACCAAACAATACCTGTTATTCCCCTTCAGCCGTCCAAATCACACGAAGACGAATATCACTTTTAATCTAGCAAGAAGAATTTGCACAATTGACATCATTTATGAAACGTGAAATAAAAAAACTTCAAGAATTAAAGGAAATTTTTGCTCGAAAGACAGTGCCCACCGTTAACAATAGATAATGGAATAGGAAGGGCTAAAGTAATAGGCATTGATGAATTACGAAAACCGAAACAAATTCAAGGTACGTTCAATATTCTATCATATATCTCAACACACAGCCCAATCTGTCTAGTAGCGATTACACAATAAGCACGATTATTTCTTTATATTTTCAGGATGGATGTTAAGAATTACTTATTTAACATTTATTTTACCGAAACCCGTAAACATATATATTAAAGTAAAGCCCAGCGGCAATTTTAATCGACGGATTTATGTATTACTATCTGGCCCGTCCGGCTGGCGCCCAGCTAGGTATAACGGCATTTTATCTTTTCAGGATCCCCCTCCACTCCAGTGCAAAGATACCGCACGCCCTCTCAAGTCAGCGAAGGCGGGGAGGGGGGGGGGGTTAAACTGCTCTGATGTTGGGTTTGAATAGTTTTTAGGATTCCCCAGTTCAGCAGCCAGTACGTTAAAGAAAATTGATAGTTACAACAATAAAGGGCGAACAGAGAACAAATCTTTTAACAAACTAATTTGTACAACCATAATGGAAATTCCAAGTAACAGAAAATACATAAATTACATTGTTAGAGCCTCAGAGTATAGGAGATTTTTTGTTCGGCCCTCGGGAGCAAAGATGAAGAGATTGTTTGGCGAGCTCACCCTAGAGCATCCTACATACAATTGACCATGGTTTTCCCAGCTGAAGGCCAGCCACTTTTAGGGTTTGACCCTGAGCTTTGTTGAGGTTTGACCCTGAGCTTTATATATATATCCAAAATTAAGTTAAATTAAGGGTGTCATGTCAGATCGACATGCGCCATATTACCCGTAAAATATGCTCCAAGATTCCAATGAATAGATCCGAGCATTTTATATCAACTAGAAATTGATTGAAATTTCTTTCTTTAATGGAATATATACAAGGAAGATTAATCAATTTATAAGGTATCTATTTTGAAGTTCTAGTTAAACTTTATTTAGTTACCCACATAGCTATGTGTGCTTACACACTTTTACAAATTATCCCCTGTGATTGTTTCATATGTTTATTTTAGATATATTTATATGTCAATCAATTTCTAGTTGATATATATATATATATATATATATATATATATATATATATATATATATATATATATATATATATATATATATATATATATATATATATATATATATATAATTATTGAGAGAGCGTGCGGTATCTTTGCACTGAATTAATTAAAAGTTGATTAGAAGCGAAGTCAATGCAGACAGGCAGCCAAACAGACAGATATTATAAGCGTGCGACGTTATAGCTATGTATCTAATGCAGACAGTAGACATACAGAGACATATTATAAGGGCGCGACGTTATAGTTGTGTCTATCTAAAAAGACAGACTAAGAAAGAGAGAGGAATGTCGTATAACCGGAAGTGTTGACATTTGATAATTTTAAAGAAGTGAATATTTAAATAAATGATAAAATATCTTTAATCTTTTAACGAAATTTAGAAGACAAAATTAGCCTCACTTTCTTACTTGGAAAAAGTTACATCTATGGTGCAAATTTGGTGCTTTTTGGTCCAGCCGTTTGGCGAAAAGTTTGTTACATACATATGGCCGTCAGCTTTATAATATAGATAGCGACATCAATTCTTTTAGCGATATGTAAGTTTCCAACAAATTAAAAGCTTGCTAACTTCACACACACAAAAACGTATTGACAATTGTTCTCCCTTTTTGAATAAACAGATATCAATGAAATATAGTATTGTCGGAAAACAATTAGAATAACATTCGAGACTTCTGGAAACAGAATAAGTTCGTTAAGGAAAACTGACAGAAATAAAGATAAAAAGAACAATAAAACATGAAGTTGAAAATGGAAAATATCAAATTTTATTTCATTCAAAAGATTGAATATAGCTAGGGGGTTATTATTAGTCGCTAATGTTAATATGAACGGATATTTAATTAAATATAATAGAGATCATCACGATATCAAACTAATAATAATAATAATAATAATAATAATAATAATAATAATAATAATAATAATAATAATAATGGAGACATGAGGTGATAGGCAGGGTGATTCACTGGCATTTATGCAAACTAAACAATTTACCACATTCTGAGAAGTGGT
>OZ024755.1:36871004-36873504 GCA_964016885.1 Eledone cirrhosa
TTCTCTGAACCACTACACCAGTCTTTTGATGTGTGTAGCTGGAACTACTGCCATCCATTGATTTGGTAGGAATGGTTTTTTTGTTTAGATGGCCGTTGACTCTTATGAGTTCTTCTGCCTTTTGTCAGGTTTTGGTTTTTGTCCTGCATGGTGTCCAAAATCACCCACCTCACCAAGTAAACTTGGTGGGGTTGCCGGTTTAGTCGCCGACAACCCGACCACGCGACAGGTTGCACTGGGCTACATGTTACCAGTAGTACTCGAGAGTGACCTGACATAAAAATATATTTAATAAGGAACATCATCAAATATGACATTTTCTAATAGATATCAAACATTATTCAAAACAAAAAACATCATATAAATACTTACACTTGAAATACAAAAATGACATTCTTGCATCGCAATCAAGCAGAAATATATTGACTGGTCGACAAAATTGTCAAATCTTTTATACATATTTTGTGTTTTTTATCAGAGCAATGCACATTAAGCATTTAACTCACTATATTACAGGCGTATGTAAGGCGTAAGTAGTTCATATAAAACAATATCAAATAAAATACAAAAATAAAGCTTAATAACCCCAAATAGGTTAATACCATCAGAATACCTAGACATACAAGACCGTTTAATTCAGCAGAAAACCTAAGAAATGTTGAGAGCATTAAATATACAATAGAATATATCTAATATTCACAAAGTTTAGCAGAGTTATGCGCATCATTAAGCTAATAATTTACCAAAAATGTGCATACGGCTGGTTGCACTGAAACAATTGTCAAGTGTGCCTGTTAATAGTCTAGAATAATAAAAAATAAACATGTACTTTACTTGAAGCGTACAAGATTTAAGTTCATCCTATCTGTATAAGCACACACACACACACACACACACACACACACACACACACACACACACACACACACACACACACACACACACACACACACACACACACACACACACACACACACACACACACAGACACACACACACACACACACACATATATATATATACAAAACGGTTTTTTTCCATTTCAAGTAGACGCGCTCCATCATCCACTTTTCTAAAAAAATAAATTATACACAAAACGCCAGCACCAACAGTTTTCCAAGAGATGTCAACATGAATGGAGCTGTTATTTTTATCTAAACACATTTTTCCAATTCCATCCCGTCCGTCCCTTCAATCTATCTTATTTCTCATTCTTTCTTCTGATGAAAGACTAGCGTCCGAAACGTTAATGTCCTCTTCCTGCTCTTTCAAGCGTCAACCTAATATATTCCTTCCATATACTGTACCGATTGTGTTGTTATTTCTGTTTACCTTTTACACACACACACACACACACGAGATCTTCCGATTTATCTCTTTGTAAAATATATGTCATTAAGAAGGTTTAGAAGAAATTATTTCAGGTCGGAGTTATTACACTGTAATTAAGTCACACACACACACACACACACACACACACACACACACACACACACACACACACACACACACACCCCCCCCCCCCCCCACACACACATATAAAACAAATTGAAGTTTAGTAAAATGGAAGTTTCGGCTGTAGCCGAGCTAACGAAATCCAATCAGGTCTTATGCAGCCAAGCACTCGATGAGGTAGCTCAGAGAAATAACATACGTTAGATAACAGGACAAATTAAAAACTGTGGCAGGCAAGCCTAGCCGCAACATCGAAGGTTAAATAATTGTTTCTACTTTAGGCACAAGGCCAGCAATTACCCAGTGCATTACTGGTACTTTATTTTATCGACCCCGTAAGGATGAAAGGCGAAGTAAACCTCGGCGGGATTTAAATAATATTTATATATATATTCGGCTGAGCGAGTGATTTTAAGCATTATCTCTGTGTGTTGGTACTTAAACGATAGTTATAGCTCTGGTTTATCCAAACTATTGAGCCCTTTGCCACACATTTCGAAGATTGTGTTTCGTGGGTCGAAATTCCGATTCTCGATAATTTATTTGTATATATATATATATATATATATATATATATATATATATATATATATAATTAGGATTTAGCTTCAAGCGTACCTGTATACAGATATGTATAGAAATTTCGTATTTCTAAAGAAACACGGTATGTTTACAGATAAACATATGTATATATATATATATATATATATATATATATATATATATATATATATATACACACGTGTGTGTGTGTGTGTGTGTGTGTGTGTGTGTGTGTGTGTGTGTGTGTGTGTGTATGTGTGTGTGTCAAACAATAACAAGTGGGACACATGACAAAGACACAAACATTGAGAATTACCGCTCGTCAGCTGTTCACGAGCGTCTCCATAATTTCGAGTATTTTGACATCATTACTATTCTTTCCAGTGCATCAGGTTTCCATAAATTGAGGGAATTATGCGGTAAAAGAACACTACTTTGTTTCTTTTGTTTTTTGTCCTGCAGGGTGTCCAAAATCACCCTCCTCAACAAGTAAACTTGGTGG
>OZ024755.1:36881004-36888504 GCA_964016885.1 Eledone cirrhosa
AACCAATTATTGCACTAGTTGCACCCCCCCTTCCTGATGATAACCAATTATTGCACTAGTTGCACCCCCCCCCTTCCTGATGATAACCAATTATTGCACTAGTTGCACCCCCCTCTTCCTGATGATAACCCATTATTGCACTAGTTGCACCAACCCCCCTTCCTGATGATAACCAATTATTGCACTAGTTGCACCCCCCCTTCCTGATGATAACCCATTATTGCACTAGTTGCACCAACCCCCCTTCCTGATGATAACCAATTATTGCACTAGTTGCACGCCCCCCTTCCTGATGATAACCAATTATTGCACTAGTTGCACCAACCCCCCTTCCTGATGATAACCAATTATTGCACTAGTTGCACCCCCCCTTCCTGATGATAACCAATTATTGTACTAGTTGCACTAACCCCCCTTCCTGATGATAACCAATTATTGCACTAGTTGCACCCCCCCTTCCTGATGATAACCAATTATTGCACTAGTTGCACCAACCCCCCTTCCTGATGATAACCAATTATTGCACTAGTTGCACCCCCCCTTCCTGATGATAACCAATTATTGCACTAGTTGCACTAACCCCCCTTCCTGATGATAACCAATTATTGCACTAGTTGCACCAACCCCCCTTCCTGATGATAACCAATTATTGCACTAGTTGCACCAACCCCCCTTCCTAATGATAACCAATTATTGCACTAGTTGCACCAACCCCCCTTCCTGATGATAACCAATTATTGCACTAGTTGCACCAACCCCCCTTCCTGATGATAACCAATTATTGCACTAGTTGCACCAACCCCCCTTCCTGATGATAACCAATTATTGCACTAGTTGCACCAACCCCCCTTCCTGATGATAACCAATTATTGCACTAGTTGGTGCAATTCTTACATTTCAATCAACCTCTTGTCTTCCATCACTTGTGAGAAAAGACTCTAGATCAGGTATCGACAACCTTTTTAGAGAAGCGGGCCGCATGAGATATATCTCATCATCAGGCGGGCCGCATGAGATATAGCCCATCATCAGGCGGGCCGCATGAGATCATGAGATATATCTCATCATCAGGCGGGCCGCATGAGATATGGCTCATCATCAGGCAGGCTGCAAGCGCTAATTTACATTCGTGCCCACATTAAAAAAAGGGTGGTAACTCAGATTGTTTTGATTTGTTTCTTTAGAATTCGTACACGTTGTTTTCCTCGGTCGTAAAAATGATAGAAAGATAAATTACAACTGAAAAGTTGGGGTAAAAAAATCAGAAAGATTTCACTTAGGTGACTTAGGTGAGCCATTCAGAAAGCTTCGCGGGCCGCAGGTTGCCCATCACTGGTCTAGATACTTGAACTTCTCCGCCTATTTCAGTATATCTCTACACACATTCTGAATGCACTTCCTAGCCATTCTTTCGTGGAGTGAGTGTCTCAGTCATCACAGCACTGATTTTCATACTCGGAAGCAACCCCATCCAGTGCATGCTGAAGATAACCTTTTGACGTATTAAGGGGAAGTATGTCCTATTAATAAAGATTATGAACACGAGAATAGAGTGTACGGAACCTTGAAGAAATCTGCCATCCACATGGAATGGTTTCAAATTAATACAAATTATCCGAACTCAAATACAAGGGCATTCGTAAAGGGACTTGAAGGACGATGTGGTATGATGGCTTTTATGGAATCTGACGATATACTTTTTTGACGCTAAACTCCGCCAGTTGCAGACTGCGCATCAACATGTGATATCTCTCTCCACAAAGTTCGATCACCAACAGCAGAGTTCAAAGAGCAAAGATCAAATCCATAAGTTGGCACTGTTAAGCCATCGTTTTGGCTGCCGGCCTCTGCTTCTCTTACCAGCCAACCTTCCTTCCAGGGATAACCTACTCACACCACGAGTTGATCTTTTTATATGACCGTATAGTTTGAGTACTCTCGACTTGACAATTGATGTAATTGGTCTAAGTTTGGTAATGTTGAGCAGCTCACTGATACAGATACGGTCGCTGAGCCGCTTGCCAGTCATAAGTCTCAAGATGTGGTTCTGGAATGTATCTGATGATACAGCACCTTTTCGTAGTCTTATTCATGCCAGTGTCCAATTTGGTCATTTTTTCAAATCTGCAAAAACTAGGCGTTTTTAGATCCGGCCTATACACGCTTCATTGGATTGGCAGTATCGGTAGAGGGCCGGACGCCATGCTTTGCAGCATAGAGTTACGGCCCTTTATGATTTGAGTTCAAATTCCGACGATGTTAACTTTGCCTTTCATCCTTACGGGATCGATAAAATAAAGTACCAGTAATACACTGGGCTAATTGCTGGCCTTGTGCCAAAAGTAGAAACAAATATAATTACATAGCTGAGTTGTGATCCATCACCCCCTCGTAGCTTACGGTTAGTAACTTGGTCAGCGGCTGCTTATTTGTCCGACAGGAGGCCTTCTTTATCGCAGCAAACCATCACTATCAGTTACCTGCGTTCTCTAGCACAACAGCTCGGGCGAGAAATATGATAATGTATAAATATGATAATGTATAAATATAATAGTGTATAAATATAATAGTGTATAAATATGATAATGTATAAATATAATAGTGTATAAATATAATAGTGTATAAATATAATAATGTATAAATATAATAGTGTATAAATATAATAGTGTATAAATATAATAGTGTATAAATATAATAATGTATAAATATAATAATGTATAAATATAATAGTGTATTAATATAATAGAGTATAAATATAATAATGTATAAATATAATAGTGTATAAATATAATAGTGTATAAATATAATAGTGTATAAATATAATAGTGTATAAATATAATAGTGTATAAATATAATAATGTATAAATATAATAATGTATAAATATAATAATGTATAAATATAATAATGTATAAATATAATAGTGTATAAATATAATAGTGTATAAATATAATAATGTATAAATATAATAGTGTATTAATATAATAATGTATAAATATAATAATGTATAAATATAATAATGTATAAATATAATAATGTATAAATATAATAGTGTATAAATATAATAATGTATAAATATAATAATGTATAAATATAATAGTGTATAAATATAATAATGTATAAATATAATAATGTATATATATAATAGTGTATAAATATAATAATGTATAAATATAATAATGTATAAATATAATAATGTATAAATATAATAGTGTATAAATATAATAATGTATAAATATAATAGTGTATAAATATAATAGCGTATAAATATAATAATGTATAAATATAATAATGTATAAATATAATAGTGTATAAATATAATAATGTATAAATATAATAGTGTATAAATATAATAATGTATAAATATAATAATGTATAAATATAATAGTGTATAAATATAATAGTGTATAAATATAATAGTGTATAAATATAATAATGTATAAATATAATAGTGTATAAATATAATAATGTATAAATATAATAATGTATAAATATAATAGTGTATAAATATAATAGTGCATAAATATAATAGTGTATAAATATAATTGTTTCTACTTTAGGCACAAGGCCAGCAATTTTCCAGTGCATTACTGGTACTTTATTTTATCGACCCCGTAAGGATGAAAGGCAAAGTCAACCTCGGCGGGATTTGAAATCAGATCGTAAAGGGACGTAACTATGCTGGAAAGCATGGCGTCCGACCCTCTACCGATACTGCTAATCCACCGCCTATAATAGTATATAAATATAATAGTGTATAAATATAATAATGTATAAATATAATAGTGTATAAATATAATAATGTATAAATATAATAGTGTATAAATATAATAGTGTATAAATATAATAGTGTATAAATATAATAGTGTATAAATATAATAGTGTATAAATATAATAGTGTATTTATATAATAGTGTATAAATATAATAGTGTATAAATATAATAGTGTATAAATATAATAGTGTATAAATATAATAGTGTATAAATATAATAATGTATAAATATAATAGTGTATAAATATAATAATGTATAAATATAATAATGTATAAATATAATAATGTATAAATATAATAGTGTATACTGCCCGGTAAAAAAGATGAATCCTTGCTGTTTATAAACACATATCTACTATTATCCTAAATCATAAACACATATCTACTATTATCCTAAATCTAACACCAATGTTACTGTTTACGTTTTCACCGGCACTCTTAACGGTGTGGTATTAGTAATAGAATTGTTTCTACATGTGGCACAAGGCCAACAATTATCCCAGTTCATTACTGGTACTTTATTTTATCGACACCATAAGGATGAAAGGCAAAGTTAACCTTGGCGGGATTTGAACTCAGAATGGCATGGGCCGTAACTCTATGCGTCGAAGCATGGTTTCCGACCCTCTACCGATTCTGCCAATCCACCACTAAAACTGAGGGTACTATATTTATCAACTGTCTTGATACTATTTACATGTCATTTTCATTATTCAAAGATGATAGGGTTAAGTAAAAAGGCATTCGACAAACCGAACATGTATTTGTTGTGCTATAGTACAATGAAAGCAATAGTTACAGAGCAGTAAGCATGTGGGACTGCAGTGGTGGAGAGCATGAAGGAATTTAGTTGGATACTTTTAAGGTTACAGGCCCTAACGCAACCAAAATGCTAAACAATGCGGTCCCCGGGTAAAAATTTGAAATCTTTTTCAGTCAAGAATATTTGTGAAAGTTTTTAAAAAATCGGTTGGGTACTTCTCGAGTTACAGGCCCTAAAACAACCAAAATGCTTCAAAAAATCGTTTTTTTCCCCTAATGCGGTCCCTGGGGCAAAAAATGAGAAAAACACTTTAAACGACATAAATAATGCACATTTTGAAGAAATCGCCTGGATTATTGTTCCGTTATGCCTCAAAAAAGCCTTTAAAGCCTAAAATATGCGGTTTTTCGCCCAATGCGGTCCCTAGGGCATTGAAAATTTGAAATATTTTTTGCTCAAAACACTCTAGGGGTCTTATATATTTGTTATATATTTATGCTTATTAAGCCTCGTGAAATAAATACGTTTGTTTATATTTTGTTATTGTGCATGCACAAATATCTGTACACGAATATATAATTATATATATATATATATTAAAATAACAGATTAAAGTTTAAGCAAAGAATCGCTGCTTTCACCCTTAACGGGATCTTCTGAAACTAAAAAAATCAATCTGTGAACGCAGAAGTAAATATTTCGAAAAACGTTACACACTATATATATATATATACACTATATATATACACACACAAACACACACACGTATAGCGTCATAATGTCGTAATACAAACAGCCAGACATACAGACAGATATTATAAGGCTGCAACGTTATATCTATGTATCTATCTAAAATGAAAGACTAAGAATTATAAAGAGAGATCGCTAAATCACCTAATGCGGTCTCTAGAGCATTGAAAATTTGAAATTTGTTTTTCTCAAAACACTCACAGGACCATAAGTATTACATGTGTAAAGTTTGAAAACAATCGGTTGGGTGGTTCTCGAGTTTTAGGGTGTCAGACAGACAAACAGATAGACAGACAGACATTCTCTGTTTTAGATATATAGACTAGCAGAAAACCACCCGATTGGGCGGTTTTCTGCTAGTATATATATATATTACACACACAGAAATGTATATATATTTCTGTGTGTATACACAGAAATGTATATATATTTCTGTGTGTATATATATATATTTCTGTGTGTGTATATATATATATATATTACACACACACAGAAATGTATATATGTTTCTGTAGCACTCCTCAATTCCCCCCCTCTCCCTCCCGCTATCCCCCTCTTGTAGTCTGTCTCATTCTTTCACTCTCACTCTCTCTCTACGCGTGCGCAAAAAACATTCGCACGCGCGCACGTGTTTTAGCGTCTATTCACTCTCTCTCTCTCCCTCTCTCCCTCCCGCTATCCCCCTCTCGTAGTCTGTCTCTTTCTTTCACTCTCACTCTCTTTCTTCGCGTGCGCAAAAAACATTCGCACGCGCGCACGTGTTTCCACTGTCGGACAGACAGATAGACAATTGCTGGTTATATATTATAAGGAGATAGTTTCAATATTACTAGATTTTCGGAAAATGCTTCTTACTATATATCTTGAATACAGCATTATATGTGTATGTGCTTAGTCTCGTTACTTATCATAGAGTCGTAGGGGCACCGTTGTGTAGGTCAGAGTAAAATTTGTTCTTTTCCACAGAATCTGTTTGAAGAGTAGAGGAATACATACTGAAGAGTTTGGGCATATTGTTGATTTCTCAGTAGGAGGTGCATAGAGAAGCGAGGTTCAGACTGACCTGTTGGCGGGTTCTCAAGCTTGGAAGCGATAGAGTTCTTGACCAAGAAGCCCACCCATGAAAGGCGTCTCTCTTCTGCAGGTTTTCCTGATCAGTAGATTGTATATCAGGTGCCATGCTCTAGTAGACTGCCTTACTCTGGAAAGCGAACTTCACTACGAGCAGTGATGTCAACATTCAGTCTTGAGTACATAGAGTAGATTGACGTACTGGGCGACCGTTGTCGTCTGTATTTAGTATAGTTCTGATGTCCCATCATGTGATTTTCGATCCATTAACACCATTGCAAGTGGGCGAGTACCTTTTCTTCCTTGATGTTTTTCGACTGCATAAACAGATGCCCGTTGACCGCGGTTTGCCAACTGGGTGGTGTAGGAGCGAGCTTTGTTGAGGCCAACGTCTCTAAACACCCTCCAGGCGGAGCAAGCAGTTCTGACCCTATAGTAGTCTGCTTGGTCATTCAGGGTGTGTCGAATGATATTATCGTCTTCGAGTCAACACCAGACGACCAAACCCTTGAACTGCCTGCATGCAGGATTGGCACTACGGCTTCCAGCATCATTTTACACCTGCAGTTTACGCCATTTTCCCATAGCTAAAGGGATTGAAGGAGTTCGTGGTCGCGGACATGTCCTTCGAGCCTGTGAGGTGGAGCTTTTAGGTGAAGTGCAGTGTGCACTGAATTGAGCCGGGGTTCATCTGTCTTGGCTTAGCAAGCTGGGATAGAGACAGTAAGGTCCTCAGGTGGTATGTTTTATATCAGAGTGTCCTTCTCCTAGCCAGTGGCTCAAAAACATTCCTCGAAGGCACGGGGACAGTCATCCAGATTTCAGCCTGGCTGCTGGATGCTACCAAGCATGTCATCGATAGATTCAGGGTCTCGGAACAGCGAGCCTTGCCACTAACACATTGGTGGGACCCTGACAGTTACTACCAACCCGGTCCAGAGAGGACCTGGGAGTAATGGTGAGTATGATGTAATGCCATACTCCCCAGAACTCCAGAACTCTCGAACTGGACCTTCACTACTGGATGCAGTTTACATATATATATAACCCTCCACTCTCAAGCGTGAAACTAATATTAACCTTTTGTACATCCTCTTCGCTTCCTCGTTGTTTTTTTTGTTTTCTGTTTCAACTACAATATATAT
>OZ024755.1:36896004-36898504 GCA_964016885.1 Eledone cirrhosa
TTATTAAAATGAGTGTAAATAGATTATTATTTCTAGCATAACCACTCGCACCGCATAGGACTTTCAACGCACGAGGTGTAAACTTTAGTGAGTTTATTGTTATAGGTGTTATGTAACATTTAGTCTTATCTCCTGCTGACGAAATCCTTATGGATTACTTGTTACAAACACGATTCATTCAGGGCGAAACAGATTAAATCTTTAGTCTGTCCGGGAGATGAAATGGTTATTGATATGGTATGTATGAGAAATCTTGTAAGAAATCTTGTAAAACCCACATGATTCAGGTTAAATGATATATAACATTTGTGGTGTAATCTACCCTCGTAATTTTAGACACGAGTTTACTGTGTTTACTTCTACACATATTAATATATATATATATATATATATATATATATATATATATAGGAACGATCGACTTTCGTCAAATCAGACCGAGGAAACAATGTTTCCGTTGGTCTTTCCAATTGCTAATACTATCTATCGGTCGCAACTTCAGGTAGAAGGAGCAACGTGAAATAAAGTGTCTTGCTCAAGGACATAACGCTTCGCCTGGTCCAGGAATCGAACTCACAGCCTTACGATTGCGAATCCAATTTATATATATATATATAAGTATGTAAGTTTTGTATATAGCATAATATACGACGTGTTTAAGAATAAATATTTAAAAGTCTTTAGCTATGAATTTTAAAAGTTTGTGACAGGACGCCACCTAGCAGAAACAAGGGGAAATTACCCATAGCTATTTCTATCTTATATGGTCGTTATCAAGGTAATGCATCTCTCTACATCGCTTTCTGCTGGAAATCAATATAGCCGCAAACATATAGTTTAACATTTATGTATATGAGCTGATTAGTCTCATTTGCATAGGGAGCTGTAGGCTGGTTCATCCTGAAGTAGAAGTAGAATTACGGTGTTCGCTCCAACATAGTTGTATAGATAGCTCCGTATAGATAGCTCCGTATAGATAGCTCCGTATAGATAGCTCCGTATAGATAGCTCCGTATAGATAGCTCCGTATCCAAATGAGGTTAATCAGCTCATGTACATAAGAGTCAAAACTGAATGTTTGCGCCTATATTGAGGTTGAGCGGAAAGCGAGGTAGAGGGGTGCATTACTTTGATAACACCCAAATAAGGTAGACACAATTGTCGGTAATTTTCCCTTGCTTCTGCTGGAACTCGCTATGTGGCGCTATGTAGCTCTTGTCGATTCAACAGCTAGTTCCAGACTATACAGGGCGGGCCAGAATTCATGACTCGCTTCTTGTTAGTTATATTTCTTAACATGCTTATTTCATTGTTATTGTATTGTTTTAATTTATTATTTAATTTCTTAATATGCTTAGTAGGTTTCTTAATTTATATTTTTATACCTTGATATGCCTCACAGGTTTATTATTTATCTTTTCTAAATTTGATTTTCTAAATAGTCAAGTGAGTCATGAATTCTGGCCCAGCCTGTATATATTCTTCCCTCGCTTCTGTATTTCTTTCTCTGTATATATTTATGACGTTTACAAGCATCGATACCAACTCTGACACACTGTCTCTCACAGCATGAAAGCCTCCATCGTCCCCGGCTTTATTTTATTGCTTCTTCTTATAATTAAACGGCCTTTCTATTTATTTATACATTTATTCATTCGCATTTTTATAATTTACTTCATAACCTGAATAATTTCATCTTTTCATGGAAAATTTGTTTCAGAAACGAACAGAGAAAAACCAATAAAAAAAACAACAAAAATACAAACAACCTGCTTCAAATTTTAAGTGAATATGAATAAAATATCTATCGTTGATATCAACCAATACGCTCAGGGTGTCTCACAGATTAATCTATTTATTTATTATTCCCATATATGTTTTTTAGTTACAAAGTTAGTTTTTTTAGTACTTTGGTGCCGTTGGTTTAATAATAATTATGCATCTCGTCATCATGATTAGAATAGTTGGATATTATTTTATTTCATATGTTTGAAATCACGGTAACGTCATAAAGCAGTATCATTATATATGTATGAGCATAAGAAGAGGAAATGATATTTTTGTAACCTTATAGAATTTCTGTCGCATTTATTTGTGCATATTATTCAAAGGTTCATCAAGATAAAGAATAAATGGCTGATATTAACTTCGTCAGCTCGGTGTGTTGGCAGTATTGGTAGAGCGTCAAACACCGTGCTGCGTATAGCATACAGTTACGCGCATTAACGTTCTGAGTTCAAATATCGCCTGGATTAAATTAGTTTGTGGTCTCTATAACACATACTATAACGTGTCCTGTATTGGTAGACAATTGACAGAGACCTGAAGCCCGTCAACAAAAGTTGGAACGATGTATTGATTGATGCAACTGAGCATGGTCATTGGAACACTTTGGCTGCCTCACATGTCTCAAGAGGTGGGAGATTATAAGTCTAAGTGTATATATATATATATATATATATATATATATATATATAGTATTAAGGATACTATTTATGGT
>OZ024755.1:36903504-36931004 GCA_964016885.1 Eledone cirrhosa
GCTGCTGTGCACTGACAGGAAATGTATCTCTAAAGAAATTTAAAGAAAATCAAGTTTTTTTTTTGTTGCAACTAACAAAGTATGTAGCTTAAAGAGAAAACAAAATTTGAACGATCTCTCCACCAAATTATTTCTCCATTCTTTGCTACAACAATTATATATTTGCGTACGTCTCTGTGCCATTGTATAAGCGCGTATTATTCTACATACATAGAAACACACACACACACACATATATACATACACACACACGCACACACGCCCATATATATATTCATATATATACACATATATATATATATATATATACATAAACATACACGCATACATACACACACACACACAAATATATATATACATAAACATACAAGCATACATACATACACCACACACACACACATATATATATATTCACATACATACATAATACATGGTGGTGGCTGCCAACTCGTTTTCGAGTAGGGCCACTACTTTATATCCATGTAGGAGAACCCCTACCGATGCGCTGAACGAGTGTGACTTTTTAGTCCAGCCAGCGACTTGAAAACTCTGGTACAAACACTACACTTGTGACAATTATTGACACATAGTGCTGGGCCCATGGTAGCATGTGACGACTAGGGCAGGGAGATCTCCAGATATAAAGCAATGCCTTAGCCGTGAAGCTTTTATAGTGAGCAAAGGCACTGAACAAAGCCAGTCCCACTCTCTTAACCAAGATGATATTTACCAAAAAGAAGGACAAGTCAACATCATAATACATAATACATACATACATATATACATACATGCATACATATAGACATGCACACATACATACAAGCATACATACACACACACATATATACATATATATACACACATACATACATATATACATATATACATACATACATATATATATATACATACATACATACATACATATATACATATAGACATGCACACATACATACAAACATTCATACACACATATATACATATATATACACATATACATATATATACACACATACATACATATATACATATATACATACATACATACATATATACATACATACATACTTATGAGGTGGCTGTTTTTTCTAGATTACCAAAATTAATTTAAATATGGAGGTCTAGAATTGTTTACCCGACAGCGTATATTGTTATATATAGACAACTATAAATATGTAGCTGAGACTACTGGATTGGAAATGATTTACAAACTCCTTATAGCCAATATATTTATCGAGAAATCTAGTTGCTATATATTTTTAAAGATCCTATCTTTTAAATCAATTTCCGAAAATGTAATAAAAATACATCCATAATTTTCTTTACATTATAAAACTGATGGCGGGCTTGTGGAGACTGTCTGTGTATGGCCTGTAATCGGTAGTTCCTTCTCTGGCGAGAATCAGCCTCGAGATCAACTCGAAGGTGGGAAATGTCAACTACGATGCAGAGGGCTTTTCAGCCTCAGACCCTTACGTGCGTTCCATTCTCCGCCAGGTGCAGATGACCCCGAAAGAGAATGACCTCATCCTTGGGTCACCGATCATCCCGCCGGCCATTCGCTCCACCATCAGCTCCAGGCTCCAGCAGATCATGACCCCTACGGGCAGACTGGGCTTGAATGACGCCCACCCAGCCCTCTTTCTGTTGAAAAACTGCTTCGCCATGCCGAAGCTCCTCTACACATTTCGTGGCGCTCCTTGCAACAGCCACGTATCTCTCCTCACTGACCTCGATACTTGTATCCGAGCAGCAGCTGAGGAGATATGCAACGTGAGGTTTGATAACTTTGGATGACAACAAGCTACCTTGCCTGTTAGAAACTGTGGCCTTGGTCTCCGGTCTTCGGTCTCGCTGGCTTTGCTGGCTTTTCTTTCGTCGGTAACCTCTTGCCGTGCCCTCTTCAATAGGGTTCTCCACAACACAGCAGAACCCACAGTGATCGAGGAATGAGAGGCCACCTGCGAAACTTGGAACCGGCTCGAACTCGGCCCAGTAGCCGTGCCTCCTCATCTTCTCCCTGTTGACGTTAAATCCCACCAGAGCATATGGGATACCATCCAGTGCGACATGGCCTCGGACAGGCTAGCGCGCGCCAGCTCGATCAGCTCCACATCGCATGTTTTCGCTCCGCCTCGCAAACCCACTAACAAGAAGCTGGATAACGATAGGCTGCGAATCGGGGGTTACCCTGAGGCTTGGTCTCCGGATCTGCGAGCCACAAAAATGTCGCTGCGAACCCACAGTAGACTCTTTCGTCCTCCATCCACTGTCCTGTCGTTACAGTGCCGGCTGATTTCGATACCATGCTGCTGTCAAGGCGACTATAAAGCATGGCTTGGATGCTGCATGCTTCCCCTCCCAGCTCAATCCGGTGGGGGTTGGAGCAAGGGGACGGCATGACCAACTTCCCGTTCCGCATCTGGGATGCCAAAATGAGCGACACTTTCTCCAGCGGTAACCTGATGCAATCTGCGACTAACCCAGGCTCTGCTGCACTTCGGGTCGAGGAGGGCAAACTCTCCAAATATCGGTCGCTCTGCGACAGGTTTGCGATCAAACCCTTAGTAGAGGAGATTTCTGGTGTTCTTGGCCCTAGGGTCACCTCCCTGCTCACCACCATTGGTACAAATCTGGCTATACGCAGGTGTGAGCCTCGCGAGCAGAAATGACTCATCCAGCACGTCTCCCTCACTATGCTCCGGGAGAAAGCCTTCTTTATTCTGTACGCCGGGGTCACGTAGCGTCCAGCGCGTGGACCCCATTTGCTTATAATAGTGAGAGATGGGGAGAGTGAGAGAGACAGAGGCAGTGACAGTGGGAATTTGATTCCATTATGTTCAGACCCGATAAGAGAAGTCAACAGGAATGGACCTGTTATTTTTAGTTAAAAATAACAGGTCCATTCATGTTGACATTTTTAAATAACAGGTCCATTCATGTTGACATTTTTAAATAACAGGTCCATTCATGTTGACATTTTTAAATAACAGGTCCATTCATGTTGACATTTTTAAAATAACAGGTCCATTCATGTTGACATTTTTTAAAATAACAGGTCCATTCATGTTGACATTTTTTAAAATAACAGGTCCATTCATGTTGACATTTTTAAATAACAGGTCCATTCATGTTGACATTTTTTAAAATAACAGGTCCATTCATGTTGACATTTTATTCAAATTCCACCCCGCCCGTCCCTTCAACCTATCTTATTTCTCATTCTTTCTTCTGATGAAGGATTAGCGTTAAGACCCTCTTCCTGCTATTTCAAGCGTTAACCTAATATATTCCTCCAATATACTGTACCGATTGTGTTGTTATTTCTGTTTACCTTTCACATACATACATACACACATACATACATGCATACACACATACATACATACATACATACATACATACATACATACATACATACATACACACATACATACATACATACATACATACATGGTGGCTGCCAACTCGTTTTCGAGTACGGCCACTACTTTATATCCATGTAGGAGAACCCCTACCGATGCGCTGAACGAGTGTGACTTTTTAGTCTCAGCCAGTGACTTGAAAACTCTGGTACAAACACTACACTTGTGACAATTATTGACACATAGTGCTGGGCCCATGGTACCATGAGATGACAAGGGCAGAGAGATCTCCAGATATAAAGCAATGCCTGTGCTGTGAAGCTTTTATAGTGAGCAAAGGCACTGCACAAAGCCAGTCCCACTCTCTTAACCAAGATGATATTTACCAAAAAGAAGAACAAGTCAACATCATTGGATACCATCAGGGTTGTAGGTGTTATATCAGAGTTTTCCTTCTCCTAGAATTCTGCCTTGACAAAGGCTAAGGGGTCATCTCTCCCGGTGATTTTGGATGGCCATTGACTCTTAAGAGCTCCTTTGCCCTTACATACATACATACATACATACATACATACATACATACATACATACATACACACATACATACATACGAACCTAACCCATAACTTCTTTGTGGACGATCTGAAACTCTATGCCAAGAACATGGATGGGATGAAGAAAATTCTTGACCTGATTACAACGTTCTCAAAGGATATAGGAATGGAGTTTGGCCAAGATAAATGCTCATACATGACTGTAAAGCGGGGAAAAACAACAACCCAATCTAGCAACATTGTCATCAATGGCCTAACTGTTTCACCGATATCTGATGAGGACTGCTACAGATACGTGGGGATAGATGAGAACATATCCTATAATGGTATCTGTAATAAAGAACGCGTAACCAAGGAATACTACACCCGATTAAGAAAGATCTGGTCATCGGAACTCTCTGCGCAAAACAAAACAGTGGCTCACAGTGTGTTTGCTGTGACTGTCCTAACACCAACGTTTGGAATACTCAATTGGACGATAGACGAAATCCGAGCAGTTGATGTTGGAACTCGAAAAATACTGAACAACACCGGAAACTTCCACATCAAAAGTGACATAGACCGCCTTTACTTGAAATGTAAGCAGGGAGGCAGAGGCCTAACATCAGTCCAGACAACATTTGAATGTTGCATATCTCTCCGACAACATAATACGAACCTCGAAGCGTAGGAGCCCATTTCTCGAGCAAGTCTATCTGCATGAAACAGATAAGATCATGAGAGTTGGGAAGGAACTCCTTGAGAGATATTCCCTGTGTGATAATCAAAAACTCCCACCCAGGGATGTCGCTCAGGAGTATCGCAGTGAATCCATGGATGAAAAACTGCATGCCTATCAGCAAAAAATCATGCATGGATATGTTGCCAGGAAGCTCCAGAGTGAGAGTAATATAGATAAGGAAAGTAGTCTATCTTGGACCAACAACCGCTATATTGGTTCCCACTTTGAAGGATATGCTTTTGCAATCCAGGAACAGGAGATTAGCACGAAATACCTGATTCACAAAAGAGATAGGGATGCAGGCAAAACACCTAGATGTGATAACAAGTGCAGACTCTGCAGAACTAACATCGAGGATATCACCCATGTCATCAGCAGCTGTCCAAAGATGTCATCGCGGTACTATCTACCTATGAGGCATGATGTAGTGGCCAAAACACTGTACAATGCAGTTCGTAAAAAAGATAGCCCCAGTAATAAACACATTAAAAGCTACAGCAATGTGGAAGACATCCATATGAAAGAGTACTGGTGGAATGTTCCAGTAAAAACCCCAATAAAATGCAAGCATAATAGACCAGATATTATGATATGGGACAAGGAAAAGAAGGCATGCACAGTAGTGGAAATTAGCTGCCCAGCAGATGCCAATAAAATGCAAAGATTAGCGAAAAGGAGAATATTTATGCAGAACTGATGAGAAATCTGCAGATACTCCACCCTGATTACACCTTCAGATTTATACCTGTGATTATTGGGGCACTGGGGTATGTTAGTAACTGCCTCAATACAAATCTTGAGAAGCTGGGCTTCACAGGAACAGAAAGAACACAACTAGTTAGGAAACTACAAGTACAATCCATTAATAGAACAGTAAAAATATGTAAAACATTCCAACAATTTTGCATCTAGTAACTGCATATACACATATAGAGATGCAAAGCATATACACATGCACACATACAACTCAAAACATACACTTCCACACATACAATAACATCTATATCTACACATGCATGCATACATACATACCTACCTAGTTGATGTTGTGTAAATTCCAATGAGAGATTCTTGTGTCTATGTTAGAAACCGATTCTCTCTATTGGTAAAACTTTGTGAAATTATAAAACCAGAAGAACATACATACATACACATATATATAGAGAAAAGAAATAAGATTTCGCATCAAGCATAGCTTTATACAATATGTATAGAAATGTCGTACTTCTAAAGAAATACTGGCATAGCTACGGCTTCCTAAAACCGTATTTCTTTAGAAATACAAATTTCTATAAAGAGAAGAAGAATATCAAGTCAACAACTCTTTTCGAACATAAGTTCTGGCAAGTTTGACGAGAGAGAGTTGTTGACTTGTGAACTATGATTTCTAGCAGACAACTGATGATGGATATTACCCTCTTTCGCCTGTAACTTTTATTTTCATTTTACTTACTTGAAACCACACAGCCCGCCATTATATATATATATATATATATATATATATATATATATATATATATATATATATATATATATATATATATATATATATATAAATATATATATATATATATATATATATATATATATTTAAATGGATACAGTTCAGTAAAAGGAATTTATTGACACGTGTTTCAATAACAGTTATATCACCTGAAAACGGCTGCTATCTACAAAGTATTAATTATGCAGACACTCAATATTTCAATGTTATTTTCAACTATCATTTCATCAGAATAATCTCATTGAGAACTTGTTTGGTTTTTATAGAGAATATTAAGAGGGAGGGGTGAAGTTAGAAGAATAGTTAAGGATAAGGAAGTGGATAGAGATTTTTGATAGCAGTGGGTAATTAGATTCCCATCTGTTGTTTTGACATTTTTATAGAATACATTATTTGGCGTTGGTTATTTTTCTAATATATATATATTTAATACTTAGAAGAAGAGGAAGAAGAAGAAGAAAAAGAAAAAGAAAAAGAAAAAGAAAAAGAAGAAGAAGAAAAAAAGAAAAAGAAAAAGAAAAAGATGAAGAAGAAGAAGAAGAAAAAGAAAAAGAATAAGAAGAAGAAGAAGAAGAAGAAGAAGAAGAAGAAGAAGAAGAAGAAGAAGAAAAAGAAGAAGAAGAAGAAGCTACTGTAAAGATTAACGACTCGAAAATTATATTCGGTATACAGATAAAGAAAGCAAGTGAAAATTTACAGAAAAGTGAGAAGAATATTTATGTAAATTAATGCTCCATTCCATTCATAACAGAGTCGTACATTTTAAACACACCCTCCTTCTCACACTCATACACTCACACATACTTCTCTTACCTTCCTCTTCTCCTTTTTGTTCACCCATTTACACATGAGAGTGTCGTCGGAGCAGAGTCCCCAAACGCTCCTTCCAGCGGGTCCTGTCAGAAGCAACTGATCTGGCTGTATCACCAAGCGTGACCAGTCACGGTCTTGGATTTTATCCAACCATCTTGCTCGGAGTCAACCCCTGGGACTCTCGCCGGTTGGTTTTGCCCGTAAAATCTGTCCAGTGATTCTTTCCTGAAACATTCTAACCACATGCCCATAGTATCGGAGCTGTGATCTCTCAATTCAGAGAAGTAACAGCTCTACCTGGAGTGACTCTCCAGTGATTCTTTCCTGAGACATCCTAACCACATGGCCATAGTATCGGAGCTGTGATCTCTCAATTCAGAGAAGTAGCAGCTCTACCTGGAGTGACTCTCCAGCAATTCTTTCCTGAGACATCCTAACCACATGGCCATAGTATCGGAGCTGTGATCTCTCAATTCAGAGAAGTAACAGCTCTACCTGGAGTGACTCTCCAGTGATTCTTTCCTGAGACATTCTAACCACATTGCCATAGTATCGGAGCTGTGATCTCTCAATTGGGAGAAGTAGCAGCTCTACCTGGAGTGACTCTCCAGCAATTCTTTCCTGAGACATCCTAACCACATGGCCATAGTATCGGAGCTGTGATCTCTCAATTCAGAGAAGTAACAGCTCTACCTGGAGTGACTCTCCAGTGATTCTTTCCTGAGACATCCTAACCACATGGCCATAGTATCGGAGCTGTGATCTCTCAATTCAGAGAAGTAACAGCTCTACCTGGAGTGACTCTCCAGTGATTCTTTCCTGAGACATCCTAACCACATGCCCATAGTATCGGAGCTGTGATCTCTCAATTCAGAGAAGTAGCAGCTCTACCTGGAGTGACTCTCCAGTGATTCTTTCCTGAGACATCCTAACCACATGGCCATAGTATCGGAGCTGTGATCTCTCAATTGGGAGAAGTAGCAGCTCTACCTGGAGTGACTCTCCAGTGATTCTTTCCTGAGACATCCTAACCACATGCCCATAGTATCGGAGCTGTGATCTCTCAATTCAGAGAAGTAACAGCTCTACCTGGAGTGACTCTCCAGTGATTCTTTCCTGAGACATCCTAACCACATGCCCATAGTATCGGAGCTGTGATCTCTCAATTCAGAGAAGTAACAGCTCTACCTGGAGTGACTCTCCAGTGATTCTTTCCTGAGACATCCTAACCACATGGCCATAGTATCGGAGCTGTGATCTCTCAATTCAGAGAAGTAACAGCTCTACCTGGAGTGACTCTCCAGTGATTCTTTCCTGAGACATCCTAACCACATGGCCATAGTATCGGAGCTGTGATCTCTCAGTTGGGAGAAGTAGCAGCTCTACCTGGAGTGACTCTCCAGTGATTCTTTCCTGAGGCATCCTAACCACATGCTCATAGTATCGGAGCTGTGATCTCTCAATTCAGAGAAGTAACAGCTCTACCTGGAGTGACTCTCCAGTGATTCTTTCCTGAGACATCCTAACCACATGGCCATAGTATCGGAGCTGTGATCTCTCAATTCAGAGAAGTAACAGCTCTACCTGGAGTGACTCTCCAGTGATTCTTTCCTGAGACATCCTAACCACATGGCCATAGTATCGGAGCTGTGATCTCTCAATTCAGAGAAGTAACAGCTCTACCTGGAGTGACTCTCCAGTGATTCTTTCCTGAGACATTCTAACCACATTGCCATAGTATCGGAGCTGTGATCTCTCAGTTGGGAGAAGTAGCAGCTCTACCTGGAGTGACTCTCCAGTGATTCTTTCCTGAGATATTCTAACCACATGTCCATAGTATCGGAGCTGTGATCTCTCAATTTGGAGAAGTAGTCGCTCTACCTGGAGTGACTCTCCAGTGATTCTTTCCTGAGACATTCTAACCACATGTCCATAGTATCGGAGCTGTGAATCTCAATTCAGAGAAGTAGTGGCTCTATCTGGAGTGACTCTCCAGGGATTTTTTCCTGAGACATTCTAACCACATGCCCATATTATTAGAGCTGTGGTCTCTCAGTTCGGAAGAGTAGCAGCTCTACCTGGAGTGACTCTCTGATCTTCGAGTTACACCCTTTATCGAGTAACGTTATTGCAAAGATCCTTCAGAGGAATCCCATTTCTGCTCCATGAATTCAAGCTCTGTATGCAATGAATTCTAATCTCACAGAGGTTAATTTTACTTTCCATCTTTCCAGAACTGATAAAATAAAAATATGATTCAAGTACTGGGGTCAATATATTTGATTTTTCCCCCGTTGTAAATTGGTGACTTTTGCCGAAATTTGAAACAATTATTACCACAGTGAAAATGCAGGAGAAATTTAATGAAATAATAAGCTAATGTAATCTCGGGTCTCGAATAAGCGTCCCTATCCCCGCTTAATTAATTTTTTAATCCCCCCTCCCCCCTGCTTATTAGATTTTCCTAATCTATCTCCCGTGACAATTAATTTTCTTTATGCATTAAAAACATTATACATGGCAACAAAAGAACATTACAAGAAATCCCATACGTTATAAAATAAATAAGAAGGTTTGTGGCCTCAATATGTAAACTAAATGACTAATTGTGGTTTTTAAAAAAAATCAACTAATACAATCTAAAAAAATTACCTGTTCCTCCCGCTTATTCCACCAAGAATAGGAGAACAAAGACCAAAGTGAAGAACATTAAAAAGAAGCGCTAGCATTATTCACACAAGGGAACCTCTACGTTGTTACTTGATATGTTAGAAATGGCAGCCAAATATAAATATAACATTACATAATACAGTTGTAGATAAACAGGAAATGTGAGATTTGTACGAGATATAACCTAAAAACTTGAAATGCTGATCTAGGCCTGAATGACAACAACAAGAATAACAAAATGAAGTTAAATTTACGGCAAATTAAACCTATGACGGTAAAGTTGTAAACCAGTGAATCGGAAATCTTATTTGTGACTGCTGAACACATCAAAACTAACACAATTATCTCAGGCGACATCTTGTTTATTACGCTATAGTAATGTCAGATAATTTTCGTTCCTAACTCCTTGTATGTCAGACACATAGAAGCGGATTTATTTACATTTAGATCTGAAATATATTGTCATAGATAGAAAACGTCTCCTATTGATTACTAACTCAACCTGTGAAGTATAAATAATTAGATTTGTGAAAGTCAAACAAACCTGTACAATAAGGGATGACATTGAATTGAAAGTGTTTTGCCCTACACAGAGATTCAGATAACAATTAAATGATACGGGATTTAAGCTTTATTTTATGTTTACTGAAATACAGTCTTTTAGAATATATTTGACATCTTCAAATTTCAATATTAGGGGCTTTATTTATTTGCCAACAGGGTGCTGGATAGGGAGTATTATGGGGGAATTCTGAAACGTTCTCGGCTTTACATTATTTCCCCAAACTAACGGTGGATTGGCAGTATCGGTAGTGCGTCAAACACCATGCTTTGTAGCATAGAGTTATGGCCCTTTATGTTCTGAGTTCAAATCCCGCTGAGGTTAACTTTGCCTTTCATCCTTACGGGGTCGATAAAATGAGGTACCAGTAATGCACTGGGATAATTGCTGGCCTTGTGCCAAAAGCAGAAACAATTATTTCCCTAAACTGTTTTAGCACACCATATTGTCGAGGGCGGTTCAGCACCCTTTCGTAAAAGTACTAATAAGAGCGAAAGGTACTCAAACTATACGGCCATATAAAGCGATCAACTCGTGGTGTAAGTAGGTTATGCCTGGAAGAAGGTTGGCTGGTCAGAAAAGCAGAGGCCGGCAGCCAAACGATGGCTTGACAATGTCAACTTATGGACTGGACTTGATCTTTGCTCTTTGAACTCTGCTGTTGTGATCGAACTTTGTGGAGAGAGATATCACATGTTGATGTGCAGTCTGTAACTGGCAGAGTTTAGCGTCACAAGAGAATTCCCGAAATATTTAAAGAATTATTTGGTATTCACCATTAACAACACAGCTTTTTTTTTTGCTGACGGATAAATACTTACACAAAACTGTCAGCCTTATGATCATGTTTTTGTGGTTCTTATTTCAATTCTGTTTCTTTAGTTATTGGTGTATTGGGAAATATTATTATGTGCAATAAAATATTTTAATAGGTTTTGTTATTTTAATCTATTGAGCAAATGACATTTAAATGTACAGTTTTGTGTGACTGCGTTTATTGAAATATTAAGGAATAGAAACGAATCTGATATATAAACCATAAAATAACGTATATGGAATAAAAGTTTTTTTAGAATTACAATTAATCTAAAGATTTAAACAGCATGGGATTAGTTTGCAATACAGATATAACCCCGAACCTGCTGGAGTATTGCAGCATGCATTCGGTCGTTAATTTTAACAACTATTAAAAGAAATCATCCTTAACTATAATTCTCTTCGTTATTAAATACAAACATTAATTATTTTCCTGAGTCTATAACCTCCCTAAGACTTCTTTTGTTCTGTACTATTTTCATGTTTGAATTTCCCGGTTATAAAATATATTTTTCTTTATCAAATCTAATTACATTAGCTAATATTTGTACACCTATTATGCCTGTATATCTGATTCAGCTGTTAAACATATTTTCTCTAGTATATGTTTTACTTATGAAACATCCTTTTGGACATGCTTTCCTTGTTATTTTTTTTTATTGATTTTAAGATAGAAGAAGAGGTACCAAATTATTTCTTGATCACTCCACAATCGTAGAAATCATATTACGCCAGGTTCGGAGAATATCTGTAACTGACATATTATAAAAATATATTTGTTGTTCTCTTTCTTTTTCAAACCATATTTTGTTCACCTTATACATATTTATGTTTGTTCACCTAATACGTATTTATAAATATTTAATAAGTATCCAATACATCTTTTTTATATATATGTTACCTATTTTTAATTGGCACATTTGTGTATAGAACATATTTGGAAAACAGAACATATTTTTTAATAGGTAGGGTGTCGCTAAAATATAATATCATTCACACGTAAAAAAAAAAGGATATTAAGGACCACATACATAGAACACCTGCAGAATCCTCTGTGATCAATACATTAGAAAAGTATCCGATTGACACAAAATGTCCGCAAATAATACAATGTATTACCTCTTAAAATATGATTTATATATCTTCCTTATAACTAATTAGGGTCTTATGGGTTGCGTTACCAAGGATTAGAAGAGTCGGAGGATAAAATATCATCATCATCACCATCACCCGGCGGCCTCAGCCGAAATGGACTCAACTATTGATCTCCATGTGGGTCTGTCGTTCATTGCCGTTCCCAAGTCCTGGATTTCAATACCAGGATCACTGGAGATGACATCGGGGTAGGAGAGCTTGCGCCCCTTGTTATTAGGGACTGCTTGTGGTTTCCAAAGCACTAATGGGGACACAGCCTCAGAGGTGGCACGATGGCAGTGGCCAGCAAATTGGGATAGGAGAGCTTGCGCCCCCTGTTATTAGTGACTGCTTGTGGTTTCCAAAGCACTAATGGGGACACAGCCTCATAGGTGGCACGATGGCAGTGGCCAGCAAATTGGGATAGGAGAGCTTGCGCCCCCTGTTATTAGGGACTGCTTGTGGTTTTCAAAGCACTAATGGGGACACAGCCTCATAGGTGACACGATGGCAGTGGCCAGCAAATCTTACTCTCTTTTATGTACAACGACAGGCATGCGTGGGAGGCTGGCATATATCTCTCTCAAAGTCAGATGTCGCCAGCTTATGTTCTGTGCTGAAGCAGGCGAGTGTAGGTGCCATCAAGAATTACGATGAGGGATGACGCTACAACGTTCGATTAGGTAAAAATATACCGACTAAGGTATCTACAACTTTGCCACCATTAATGGCTCTTTGAAACAAGTGACGTCAAACTGATTCACTAGACTATAAATATGATGCCTGGTGTAGGAGATGGGAAGCAATATTATACGCAATAACTATATTTTTATATATGAATAACGATATATTATACGCAATAACTATATATGAATAACGATACTGATCGTAAATAGTTGTAACAAGAGAAAACAGTAAACTGTCTTAACTAGATGTTACTTAAAATAATTATACACATCAATGTTTTCTTTAGAGTTACTGTAAATGTAACAAAACCTTAATGTAATAAAAAATCCACAAACATTTTACAATCAGATTAACAAATAAACACACAAACACACACAAATACGCACACACACGCATACATACATACATACATACATACATATACAAATAGACATACAAATACACAGAGATCTGCTAATATAAATATAAATAAATATATATATATATGTATATTAGCATATATCTATGTATATATAAATATATATATGTATATATAAATATATATATATATATATATATATATATATATATATATATATATATATATACATATATATATATATATACATATATATATATATATATATATATATATATATATATATATATATATATATATATATATATATATATATATATATATATATATATATATATATATATATAATATATATATATATAATCATATATATATATATATATATATATATATGTATATATATATATATATATATACATATATATATATATATATATATATATATATACATATATATATATATATATATATATATATATATCGTTTCTGAATTTGTTTAGCAAGATTCTTTATCTGAAAACGTGTGTTGAAACCGATATTGTTATACTTTGGGAGGGTCATGTTGCCAATAAGAAATATATGCACCAGGTGCGTGTGTTTCTTATTGGCAACATGACCCTCCCAAAGTATAACAATATATATATATATATATATATATATATATATATATATATAATCATATATATATATATTATTCAGAATATTAATAAATGAAGTCTTTCACATAAAAAATATGTTTTATTATATATATTTCGAAGGTACTGTGCTGTTTTTTCAGTACGTCCTCGTCAGATAAAATACATGAATTGATGTATGACATACCTCAACGGTCTTGATGGTTCAATTCCAGTATTGGCACTTGATCCACTGCCAATACTGGAATTGAACCATTAACACCGTTGAGGTATGTCATACATCAATTCATGTATTTTATCTGACGAGGACATACTAAAAAAAACAACACAGTACCTTCGAAATATATATAATAAAACATATATTTTGATTATGTGAATGTCTTCATTTATTAATATTCTGAATAATATTAATAACTCCAGAAAACTTCGTTGTAGAGTGCTTTTAATCTATTGTAAAACTATATTCATTGAGTAATCAATGAACCATATTAATCTCTGGTTATATATATATATATATATATATATATATTAGCAGATGTCTGTGTATTTGTATGTATGATTGAGCGTGTGTGTGTGTATGTGTGTGTGTGAGAGACAGACATAGATTAGAAGAGAGGAAGTGTTACAGTGAGTGAGAGAGAATATGTGTGAGTGAGAGAAACACAGAATGAGAAAAGACAGAGAGAAAAGAGAAAGAAACACAGAGAAATAACAAGTTTTTATAGAAGTTGAAAGAGAGGGGGATGGTGGGAGAGATAGAGATAGAGAGAGAGAGAGAGAGAGAGAGGGAGAGAGAGAGAGAGAGAGAGAGAGAGAGAGAGAGAGAGAGAGAGAGAGAGAGAGAGAGAGAGAGAGAGACGCTGTATGTTTGATATTGTATGTGTATGTGCCAGTGTAGATACATGTTTGTGTAATGTGTGTGGAAATAAGCGGGGAAGGAAAGCAATAATTATTAACATGTGTGTGTGTGTGTGTGTGTGCGTGTGACGTTCCACAGAAAGTAAAAACTATCAATATGTGTGTGTGCGTGTGTGCGTTTGCATGTGTGTGCATGGGTGTGTGTGCGTGCGTGCGGCGTTCCACAATCGCCATTTATTTCAATCACACTTTTGAAGATATTCACTTAACTTTCACTCATTTAATCCGCCATTTTAATTTTCAAAAAAGTTTCCGAAATTTTCTATTTGAAGAAACACAACTACCAACACTGTTGCTACTACCACCTCTCTCTCTATACGCGAGAGTTCATTTTAAAGTCTCCTTCTCAACAAGGAAGATGAAAAAACTTACCTCAGCACTTGATTTTAAATCTTTAATTTTTAGTTTTTAATCCTTATTAATTATTTTTAATTGTAATACTCAACATTTGACAACATGAATTTTACTAATACATCTAAACCAGTAATACTCTATATACTTTACATACATTATAAAATTATTTCTTTAAAACAATTGTCCCTCTCATTTTTTCAATAATGTCACTTTCACGAATCAAAGAAAGGGAAAAAAAGTAAAACAGACCCTTAAATATATTTTCCGTGGTATTTCCGATCTCACCTTTTTTCTATAACCACTGTTTTATATAGAACCTTACTTCCTTTTCATATATATATATAATGAAATACTTGTTTCTACTTTAGGCACAAGGCCAGCAATTACCCAGTGCATTACTGGTACTTTATTTTATCGACCTCGTAAGGATGAAAGGCAAAGTCAACCTCGGCGGGATTTGAACTCAGATCGTAAAGGGACGTAACTATGCTTGAAAGCATGGCATCCGACCCTCTACCGATACTGCCAATCCACCGCCCTTATATATAATGAAATACTGTTGGCTTCTTGCTCACATTAATTTCTATATTTTCATTTATATATATATATATATATATATATATATATTTATATAAATAAATGAAAGGTATAGAAATTGTTTTAGCGAGAAGCTAACAGTATTCTATAACACACACACACACACACACACACACACACACACACACACACACACACACACACACACACACACACACACACACACATATATATATATATATATATATATATATATATATATATATATATATATCAATGATATTAATAAATGGAAACTATATTTATAAAACCATATTTATTCTATTATATATATTTCAAGGGTACCAAAACTTTGGTACGCACTCATCAGATAAAATACAAAGTAAAGTTTGTTTTATAAATATTGCCATAACCAGGAAGAAGATCTTAACGGTTCAAGTTTTACCTGGATAGTAAAAGGAAAAAGGGGAAAGAGAGGAAAAATCAAATATTTCAAATTATTAAGATGAATATGCAAATTAGGTTGAGGTATAGGGCTGAGGTTGAGCTATAGATGCTAGGTAGATTTAAATAATTATTAGGATATATATGTATGTGTAGGAAGAAGAAAGAGAAAGAAAGAAAAGCTTGTATTTACGTGAATTTAAAAAGAATTAACAGTTTGTTGGTGTGGTGGAATATGATTCCAGAATTTAAAACATATTTAGTTAAATTATGAGTTATAATATTATATATATAATCGATTAGATTAAATGAAGAATTATGGTTGTAAGTACATTTTATCTTTTTATATTGCAACAGGTTGTAAGTATATAAATATCTATATAGATTAATAAGTGTATAAATATAGGTATTATTGGTGATTTTATAGATATAAAACACACGTATTAATTATTTACATTTCTAATATGAGTTACGAAGGATGTTGATTTTACATTTTACATAAATATTTAAGAAAAAGACGTAGTTAAAATTATAAGAGAAGAACAATTTGTAGATTCAAATATTTTCATCCAACATTGAAAATATTTCCAGAACATTATTAATTTAGCGAAATTATATAATTTATCATACAAGTTATTATGTCTATGTTTGCTCAACATTATTTGTTAAACTATTAAATTTGATGAATAATTTTCTTAGAAAAAGCGGAAAGTATGTGGAGAAAATTATATATTATTTTGTGTGAGATTATAAGGTATTTTATATTACATGTTTTCAAGGATGAGAATTTCAATTATATATTATCTACGTCGAAAGATGTGTGAAAAGTTTGAAGATTATTAAAGAAAGGAAAAATGTATTATTAGATAAGTCGAGAGTGCATTTAGAAGAACTATCGTAAAGAGGACATTTTTCAGAATGTCAATTAAAAAGTATCAATCTAATATATATATATGAATCTAAAAAATAGATTAAGAAGAGTATCATTAGGAAAAGAATATCAATTGGTAAAAATGCTAAATTTAAGAAGGAAGATGATTTAAAAAATTTTAAATAAAAAAAAAACCCCACAGTAAATAACAATCATTTTAAAGTAAAAACTAGAGACAAAATATTTAACTATATAGGTGCCACTTCGGATTGCACACGACGGATTGCCCCTTGCAATAGACTACTCCATTCAATGGAAAGCCATCACTAAGTCCAAGCCATACGCAAGGGGCAATCCGTCGTGCGGACTATGTATTGATGAACGAATTAATATTCTAAAGAGATTACGCAATAGCGATTGCCTAAACTCAAGGATTGAATTCTTCACACGTTATCCACACGTCTGGAAACACCTCTTACATAACTACAAAGCTCCGGATTGAATTACAACAACATCCTAATTTGCTTATCAACTAGTAACTTTCGGACTTTCGCAGTTATCTCCCTTACCCCTCTCGCACTCGTATTGCCTGGGTGAAGTGACCGTTTCTGCGCATGCGCGTCCATACGATTGTCCTTCCTGTTCCGGATAACTATGTCCATTACGAGCTGAGGATCCGCTAAGGTGAAACAATTGTTCTCGGTATGGTGAACTAACTGTTGTGTAACCACTTCTCTCTCTCTCTCTCTATATATATATATATAGACCTCTTATTTTTATCTAAAGACTTCTTTTCCATTTCCAACTTGCCCGTCCTTTCAATCTATCTTATTTCACATTTATTCTTCTGATGAAGGACTAGCATTCGAAACGTTAAGACCCTTTTCCTGCTATTTCAAGCGTTAACCTGATACAGTCCTTCCATATACTGTACCGATTGTGTTGTTATTTCTGTTTACCTTTTACACACACATACACACACACACACACACACACACACACATATATATATATATATATATATATATATATATATATATATATATATGTGTGTGTGTGTGTGTGTGTGTGTGTGTGTGTGTGTGTGTGTGGGTGTGTGTGTGTGTGGGTGTGTGTGTGTGTAATTATGTATGGATACATGTGCGTGCGTGTCCGTGTACGTTTTTCTGCGCAAAAGCCTGCTTTCTTTAGACATCGGCACTATCTTGCAGTTTTAAAGGGAGATAATATTGATCCATCACTTGACTTGTCCTGTATCTTGTTGACCGCCAAAGGTTGAAAGTGTGATTAAACCTAAAACTTTAAGGATACATAGCTAGATACATTTTGTCTTTTGGGTTCGCATGCCCCGATGGAGCCGGAGGAGTGCCGTAGTGGCATACGGCGGTTCTTCGGCATTTTTAAAGCCTAAAGGACGCCATCCTTCTCCAGATCTGAACACAGTAGATCTCTTCTAGAGAAAGAGAGAAAGTGAGAGAGAGAGAGAGAGAGAAAGAGAGAGAAAGAGAGAAAGAGAGAAAGAAAGAAAGAGAGAGAGAGAGAGGAAGAATCGACCCTAGTACTAGACTGGTACTTGTTTATCGACCTCAAAAGGATGAAAGGCAAAGTTGACCTCGGAATGATTTGAACTCAGAGAATAGAGAGCTGGAACAAAGGCCGCAAAACATTCTATCCGCCATTCTAACAACAATTCGCTGCCATAACTAAATACTTCGCTCGGCCGAGCTTACACTCGCAAAGATTCAGCATGACTTCTCCAATCGTCCCGGTCGAGCATGACATTTCTCAGTTCATCCCTAGGAGCATTGGATTTGGTATACTTAATAGTTATTTCGGTTGCAGAATACAATCAGTGGTCGCTGCTTCTCCCGAAGGTCAATAGTTCTCTTCTAACTCGAGCGGGAGTACCTTTCCATTGTCAATTTGCATTGATCATCTGCAAAGCCACATTGTTCTTAGAACCACTACACCAGTCTTTCGATGTGTGCAGCTAGAACTACTGTCACCCATTGATTTGGCAGGATTTTTTTTTTAGATGGCCGTTGACTCTTATGTGTTCTTCCGCCCTTTATCAGGTTTTGCTTTTTGTCCTGCAGGGTGCCCAAAATCAGCCTCCTCACCAAGTAAACTTGGTGGGGTTGCCGGTTTAGTCGCCGACGACCCGATCATGCGACAGGTTGTACTGGGTTATATGCTACCAGTAGCACTCAAGAGTGACCTGACAGGAACTAAATATTACAAAGCGACTTATCTGATGGGCTACTGGTTCTGATTTTGATCCTATATTAGAATATAAAATGTATTACATATGATTAAAGCAACATATTGTGATGATAGTAATTCATGGCATTTACTCATGCACGTATTTCACTTTTTAGTGATGAGTGGACATTGGCAAGGTTTGGTCCGAGAACGTAAATGGTTTTAACTAAATATAACAATGGTAAATGGTTTTAACTAAATATAACAATGGTAAATGGTTTTAACTAAATATAACAATGGTAAATGGTTTTAACTAAATATAACAATGCAGTCTGTTCACCGCTCTAAAGATTCTACCGTAATAGGTGTAAGAAAGAAGACATGTACACATGTATTCTATATGAACTTATTCTCAAAGGTATGTTATCGCTGAAAATGTTTCTAATCTAATAACCGATTGCTTTGACTGAGTTGCTCTACGTTTTAACTTGAAAAAAAATCAACAGGAAATCATTGACAGGATTCTCAACGAAAATGTAGGTCCTACATCATCTAATATTTTTTATATTCAAATCGGACTTTTTCTAATTTCCGACAACAATTCCAGATTTCTCTGCAATAATCACCTGTCATATCTAAATAGCTCGTCAATAACTATTGAAAGATGCACTTCAATAAAAAAATATATAATATAAACAATTTGAAAATATGTTTAATATGATGTCCTATGCTTACAAGCATCTACGTACAAAATGCTAGATTTTGAATTAATTATACGGTTAGTTAATTGGACAAGCAGACATAAATTACAAACATGTGCTGTTTGTGAACGGCATACAATTGAATATAACCGTATTGCCATACAAGAGATAAAACTGGGAATCATTATAACAATATCAAATCTTCTGCTACACCCTTTCTTCATGTTACATACATCTTGTAAACTCACTAAGGCTCAAAGCATCATTGAACATTTTAATAGTAATAATATAGATGTTACATTTGCAGTTGTAGAGCAAGTCAATTCCTGAACCGAACGTGAACGTCGTAGCTTGATACATAATGTTATACAAGGAAATATAACTTAAATTGTCAAATCGAATTGTGAATACAACCTGCATTTACCATATGTTAGTAGTTGAAATATTAAAGCGGAATACGACAACAACGCACATAATTTACTTACCACTCCAGTAAAGATTAGTTTAAAACGGTGATTCAGATATAGAAAACAGATTTTGTAATACAGGTTCGCGAATGATATCTCCAAAGAATTGAACCTAATTCACAAAACTATAACTCATCAGCTTTGCCACGTAGAAAAACGAAATATACTGCGGGTTTTTTAAAATGAATACACACCTTAAGACAAACACAGAGAATCGCCTAATCATATGGAATTTTAACCCTATAGTCGAGAATGAACCAGTAATTCTTGTGTATATCTCTTAGTTGTACGGCAACAGTCTAACCCAGTCATGGGCAACCTGCGGCTCGCGGTCCGTGAATCTTTCTGAATGGCTCACCTAAGTCACCTAAGTGAAATCTTTCTAATTCTTTTACCCCAACTTTTCAGTCGTAATTTATCTTTCTATCATTTTTACGATCGAGGAAAACAATGTGTACGAATTCTGAAGAAACAAATCAAAACAACCTGAGTTACCACCATTTTTATTAATGTGGGCGACGAATGTAAAGTAGCGCTTGCGGCCCGCCTGATGATGAGACATATCTCATGCGGCCCGTTTCTCGAAAAAGGTTGCCCATGCCTGGTCTTAAGTAATACTTAGTGGAATCCATAAATACACAAAAAAGTCATGGAATTCATAAATACGCAAGAAAAGTGATGGATGTATGACACCCATTAAATGACACCCATTAAATGACACACATTAAATGACTCCCATTAACTGACTCCCATTAAAAAGTTCGATAGGGAATACAGAGGGAACATTACAATAGAACTACAATGAAAATTGTCCATCAACATGTAATAAATATTAAAGGGCTAAATAATTGTTTCTACTTTTGGCACAAGGCCAGCAATTATACAAGGACAGTGTATTACTGGTACTTTATTTTATCGACTCCGTAAGGATGAAAAGCAAAGTTAACCTCGGCGGGATTTGAACTCAGATCGTAAAGGGACGTAACTCTAAGCTGCAAAGCATGGTGTCCGACTCTCTAGCAATACTGCCAATCTGCGCCATAAAGGGCCAAATAATATACACGAAACATCTATTTGTACTACAATTATTCAAATGACAAACAACTCAAATTACATTTATAAAAAGTGTTTTACATACGACAAACCTGCATCAATAAAATAAAAGAAAAAAACTGAAACCCATTAGAACTTCACACATTTTTATGAAGGAGCTAAAAGGGTTTTCACCATAGCACTAATAGGGTTATCCAAATAGTTTAAAACTGTCTCCTCACACACGAAATACTTAACGTGGAGCGGTAAACGTGTTTGTCAAAAAATGTAGAAATTAATCATCAGAAACGAAAGGGCTCGAAATGATGTCTTATTTTTGTAACACTTTTACAATATTTTTTAGTGATTAATGCATCCATTATGGAAACGTCAGCTGATTACATAACATTATATGGTCATGGGATTACAATGTATGCTCTCAATATATAGAGAATGAGTTTGAGCAAAACAAAATTACAAGGGCAGTTTTTTGGGATGAGAGAACCCACCATTTATTGTTAAAACTATATACAACTTATTTGACGTTTAGTTCATACAATACTTTGGTGTTAAGAAGGAAAATATACGTTTATCTGTGACACTGAATAACAAGAGTCACACATGAACATTCTCAGCGGAGTACATTTGCCCGCTTGTTGCTCAGCAATACATTAACGAACAACCAAACTGTAATAACACCAGGTGGATTGGCAGTATCGGTAGAGGGTCGGACGCCATGATTTCCAGCATAGTTACGTCCCTTTACGATCTGAGTTCAAATCCCGCCGAGGTTGACTTTGCCTTTCATCCTTACGATGTCGATAAAATAAAGTACCAGTAATACACTGGTTAATTGCTGGCCTTGTGCCAAAGTAGAAACAATTATTGTAGTAAATGAAGTTCAAATCCCGCCGAGGTTAGCTTTGCCTTTCATCCTTACGGGGTCGATAAAATAAAGTACCAGTAATACACTGGGTAATTGCTGGCCTTGTGCCTAAAGTAGAAACAATTATATCTAAACTAAAGGAACGATCGACTTTCGTCAAATCAGACCGAGGAAACAATGTTTCCATTGGTCTTTCCAGTTGCTAATACTATCTATCAGTCGCAACTCCAGGTAGAAGGAGCAACGTGAAATAAAGTGTCTTGCTCAAGGACATAAAGCATCGTCCGGTCCGGGAATCGAACTAACAACCTCACGATTGCGAATGCAATACTCTAACCATTCAACTACGCGCCTTCATGTATACTAATAGGGCAGTGGATTGGCAGTATCGGTAGAGAGCCGGACACCATGCTTTGCAGCATAAAGTTATGGCCCTTTACGGTCTGAGTTCAAATCTCGCCGAGGTTTACTTTGCCTTTCATCCTTACGGGGTCGATAAAATAAAGTACCAGTAATGCACTGGGTAATTTACTGGCCTTGTGCCTAAAGTAGAAACAATTATATGCATACTAATGGTTTCTCAATAACTAATATGGCTGTATAATTAAGTTTGCTTCAGAGCTACGTGATATTGGATTAGATCTTACGCTATATGAACGTGAACAAGTGTGTTTCAACCATCGTCTCAGATCAGTCGTACACTTATAAGTAAAATTTGATAAGCCGAAACTGAAAGGCCATCTTAATTTTCGGGGAATTGATACATATCATCATCTTGATGACAAACTCCTACCCTTATTCTGAAGTGAGTTTAACTAGGAATGTGTAATGTTCGTTACAAGTATGAAAATACACTCTTGACAGGCGCAATATGCCCAAACACGGAAGAGCCGTGAACTCAGATCATAAAGAGACGTAACCCTATGCTGCAAAGTATGGCGTCCGACCCTCTACCGATGCTGCCAACCCACTACCCTTAAGTATTGATGTATAACGGAAACCTTTATGACACAAATTCTATTAGTAAATCAACCACTGATAAATAAGAATTTGAAGAAAGGCTTTACACGTGAACATATATAGGATATATAGGCTATCACGCAACCTTGTGCCCTATAGAATGTTAGGGTACATCTGACAGTAAAATGTGTATGAACTTAGCATACATATTACTTCTGATAGTAGTTAAGTCATCTCCTTCCCTGTCCAATAACATACACGAGTAAAATCTTTTTTTTTCTTTTAATAGATGATAGTATATATTTTTGATACTTACATCCTACCAGTTGTGTTTTATGGTCTTGACTATGATAATTGGACGACAAGGTCACTTCAGAAGCTCTCTACATTCCAGAACCACATCATGAGACTTATGACTGGCAAGCGTCTCAGCGACCGTACCTGTATCAGTGAGCTGCTCAACATTACCAAACTTAGACCAATTACATCAATTGTCAAGTAAAGAGTACTCAAAATATACAGCGATATAAAAAGATCATCTCCTGGTGTGAGTAGGTTATGTTTGGAAGAAAGGTTGGCTGGTAAGAGAAGCAGAGGCTGGCAGCCAAAACGATGTCTTGATAATGTCAACTTATGGACTGGACTTGATCTTTGCTCTTTAAACACTGTTGTTGGTGATCGAACTTTGTGGAGAAGAGTATCTCATGTTGATGCGCAGTCTGCACCTGGCGGAGTTATACAACTCCGTCAGATATATATAAGAAGTATATATCTGACAGTTCATATTAACTGGTTTAAACTCTTAACCTACATTGTATAGTAAATAAAGACCATACAAATTAGAAATTAGTTCTCCACTTTCTGCATATATCGTAATGGAATTTTGGAACTGATGAGCTATATATTTAGTTACCTATTCCTGATTTATCCGAACTATGGTGACAAAAACACTAATAATTGTTTCTACTTTTGGCCAGCAATTATCCCAGTGTATTACTGGTACTTTATTTTATCGACCCTATAACCCGAAAAGAAGAAAAGATCAACATCATCGGTAACTACAGAGCTGCAGGTTTTATGTCTGAGTTATCCCAGTTTCTTGAGTTGCCTTTTCCTAGAAGAATGCCCTGTCGGGTCACACTTGAGTGCTACTTGTAACATGTAACCCAGTACAACCTGTTGCATGGAAACACTAATAATAACAGTCAGTTGCCATTATTGTACTCCCGCCGAGGTTGACTTTGCCTTTCATCCTTACGGGGTCGATAAAATAAAGTACCAGTAATGCACTGGGTAATTGCTGGCCTTGTGCCTAAAGAAGAAACAATTATTGTACTAAGCGATATGTGTTTATATCCACATGCATTGATATAAACTGGGACATTTACCAGGATCACTTTGAGGGATTTATGTTTTATAAATACTTGTTTTTTTTTATGGCAGAGATTGCTGGGGTTTAATTTCTCATGAGATTGATAAAAACATATGGAGTAAACAACAGAGCTTGATACATACAAAAACAAATTCATACTATGTATGAATTTGTATACACACGCATACATATATGCATGCACACATACACAATGGCTGCATCTTGATTTCGAGCAATGGCATCGCTTGACACTCAAGCATGAGAATCACAGATGTGGACCTTCAGTCCCGCCAGAAACCTGCCCAGGGCCAATAATGCCATGCATTGCAAAGAAAATGTCACATATCAAGCGATTCATGTGCCTGAAACTTTTTATAGTGAGGAAAGGCTTTGCACGGAGCCAATCCCACTCTCTGAACATCAAATACATTTATCCAAAAGTCTACACCGTTAAATGCAAACGAAGTCGCAGGTTTCATATCATACCTACGTACATGCACAAATGATGGCTGCCCCCTCGTTATCAAGTATGACAATTGCACAATATACCACTATTAATAATTGTTTCTACTTTAGGCACAAGGCCAGCAATTACCCAGTGCATTACTGGTACTTTATTTTATCGACCCCGTAAGGATGAAAGGCAAAGTTAACCTCGGCGGGATTTGAACTCAGATCGTAAAGGGACGTAACTATGCTGGAAAGCATGGCGTCCGACCCTCTACCGATACTGCCAATCCACCGCCCTGCCACTATTAATAATGATACCACTATTAATAATGATCAATTAATTCTATCGTGCAATGCCTGTGCATAAAGATTTTTTTTAAATGAGGAAAGACTGTGCACTGAGCTAATCCCACTCTCTGAGCGACAGTAGCTATAACCCGAAAAGAAGAAAAGATCAACATCATCGGTAACTACTGAACCGCAGGTTTTATGTCTGAGTTATCCCAGTTTCTTGAGTTGCCTTCTCCTAGAAGAATGCCTTGTCGGGTCACACTTGAGTGCTACTTGTAACATGTGACCCAGTACAACCTGTTGCATGGTCGGGTCGTCGGCGACTAAACCGGCAACCCCACCAAGTTTACTTGGTGAGGAGGGGGATTTAGGACACCCTGCAAGACAAAAAAAAAACAAAAAACCTGACAAAGGGCGGAAGAACTCATAAGAGTCAACGGCCATCCAAAAATGTGTAAATATGTATATACATATATGCATGTGTATATATGTATATATAAATATATGTATATACATTTATGCATGTGTATGTATATGCGCGGGGACATAGAAATCATCGGGCTGGACACCCGATCGTGCGGTTAAACCATTGGGAGTGAAAGATCTCCTAACCTTTGTCACATACATGCATACATTTGCGTGTGTTCGTGTGTGTGATCATGTGTGAGCATGTGTGTCTGTGTGCGTATGTATATATACACACATAGTGTGAATATATTCGCACGTCGCCATCTTGCACTTGTTTACTTCACTATAATTATCAACGTATCACGGTGTGCAGATATCTCAACTGAAATAAGCCTTAGCTCTCAACTGAGGGTTAAATATATTCTAGCAGCAATCATAACCATATTTCTCATATATGAAATGGACAAGTAAAACAATGAAACTATTGAATAATTAACGAAATTATTCTGACTCTCTAATTAGGCAATTGTGTTGCAAATAAGTTAATTCTTTTCGGGTATAATTTATTCATATCGAAAGCTTAAAAGGAATTCACTCAAACCCATTAAATGAAGTAAAATGTTTGTTTGAGATGAGTAGATTTGTTATACAATACAAATAGATATTCATGAAATGTATTTTTTTGATGTATTAAATATTTAATTAGATATTTAATTGAATATATCAATTCTGGCTAACAATAATTTATTGGCAGAGCAGATATTTCAGCATACAATACGTATATCGCATCTCAATATATACGGTAATATATTGTATTTATTAATAGCACCATGTATATTTTACAAATGTTTACTAACTTCTTCATATCTTAAAAAGTCACTAAAGCAGGCCCTTTGGGTATTTCTATTCCAACTAATAGGTCGAGTGCGACAACACAAAAATGAAAGTCAATGCTGAGAAGACTTGGAACATTCTTCTTCGCGAGAAAACATACACTGTGCACTCTGCGTGTGAGAGGAGTTAAACTGAAGAATGTGAAGAAGTAAAAGCACCTTGGGGCGGCTTTCAATCCTGATCGAACGTAGGAGGCTGAATTAAATGCAATAATTGCTGGAGACAGCGAAATAATGTGGCTGTTTCAGTACACGGTCATTCTGTACTCGTGCTTGGCTATATATATGGTCATGAATCATGGATAATGACCAAAAGATCGCGGATACAACGGCCATCTAAAAAAAACAAAAAACCTACCAAATCAATGGGTGGCAGTAGTTCCAGCTACACACATCAAAAGACTGGTGTAGTGGTTCTGAGAACAACGCGGCTTTGCAGATGATCAATGCAAATTGACAATGGAAAGCACTCCCGCTCGAGTTAGAAGAGAACTATTGACCTTCAGGAGAAGCAGCGACCCCTGATTGTATTCAGCAACCGAAACAAATATGAAGTACACCGAATCCAATGCTCCTAGGGGCGGCCCTGGTTCTTGTCCTCGCTGCACCGGCGGTCGGACGAAGAAGCGTGGGAAGACAGATCGTCTCAATCATTGATACCCTGCTGAGAGATGTCAACATTGATAACATCGATGAACTGAGAAATGTTATGCTCGACCGGAACGATTGGAGGAGCGTGCTGAACCTTTGTGAGTGTAAACTCGGCTGAAGAAGAAGAAGAAGAAGAAGAAGAAGAAGAAGAAGAAGAAGAAGAAGAAGAAGAAGAAGAAGAAGAAGAAGAAGAAGAAGAAGAAGAAGAAGAAAATGATGATCCTTAGCAGGGTCTTTGGTGTAA
>OZ024755.1:36936004-36951004 GCA_964016885.1 Eledone cirrhosa
CATAGTTTGCAATGGGAAGTTTGACACATTTTTTGATATTTTGTTCCTTCAACACCTTGTCCCTTCTACCATTTTATCAATTTTTAAGCTAACTCCAACAATGACAACACTAATAACTGACCAATGAGAGGAGAAGGGGACCTGTGACACGAAAATTCGTTTGTCTAAATTCATATGACTCCAGTTCCCCAGTGAATTAACAGCCCAGCAAGGAACTGGGCATATCAGAGTATTGACAATATCATACACCTAAACAACATATGTACTTGTCTATACCATACTAATTCAAACTGCCTGAAGAGGTCACAGCCAAAGATGGCTGTCACTGAAATATATATAGCAGTAATAAACGAAGCTAAATTTTAATCATTTGACTTTATTTAACTTTATTTTATATATATATATATATATATATATATATATATATACAATATTAAATAAATGGAAACTATATTTATAAAACCATATTTATTTCATTATATATATTTCAGGGATATCATATTAACAATATGCTATGCCTTCCTCAGACAAAATACAATATAAACAGTTTTATAGATAAATAGATTCGATATACCGTAACAACATCTACTTGCATTTGAGAAGGTTGATTTGGTAGTGATATTTGTAAATATACTCCAAATATTTGTCGAGTGCTTTTATATCAGTTATAAATATTTACTAGTTGTAACCCAACAATTTAAATATAACTTTCCATATATATATATATATATATATAATACATTATAAAGAAAGAAGAAACATTAGATATAAATAAAAAGATATAATATACCTAAATTCCTTCATTATCCTCGACTACGTAGTTTCGTGGCTATTACGCAAAAGCATTACATCATGGAGATGCAGTATTATGGTGTCCGACCCTCTACCGATACTGCCAATTAACCGCGTTTATTACTAGATTTAGCAGTTTATTAATATGTGTTTTATCTTGTAAATTTGCGAAAATAAATGTGTATACTAAACATGCATTATATATAATGCATGTTTAGTATACACATTTATTTTCGCAAATTTACAAGATAAAAGGAACGATCGACTTTCGTCAAATCGAACCGAGGGAACAATGTTTCCGTTGGTCTTTCCAATTGCTAATACTATCTATCCGTCGCAACTCCAGGTAGAAGGAGCAACGTGAAATAAAGTGTCTTGCTCAAGGACATAACGCATCGCCTGGTCCAGGAATCGAACTCACAACCTTACGATTGCGAATCCAATTCTCTAACCACTCAGCCACACGCATTCACTAGATAAAACGCATATTAATAAACTGCTAAATCTAGTAATAAACAAGCTGATACAAACAACGATAGATGCTTAGATATGTTAAGATATTAATAGCTAGATAATGTGTTGTAGATAGTATAAGATATTGGTAGATTTCATATAATTTACATTCTCTCACTGTCAAACTAATTCTATCCTCTGCAATCTTAAAAGGTTTCTCTCTATAATTTTATTAGCGCCAGTCATCACTCGCTTAATTCATTCAAACTGTATATCATTTTTTAACATAACCAAGCATATGTTTGAGTTTACCGTAATTTAGTTTTTACGCGTTTTAGCAACATCCAACCTACCACTCACGTTGATATAGTGGCTGTCATTTGAAAACCACCAACTGTCAATCTCTGTGCCCACGTAAGTTATATTATGACATTAAATCATAGAATACCTTACATTCGGGTAATGTGGACGCTAATTATTTCGAAATACCAATACTGAAACATGCAACATTTCTAGACTGAAATTAAAGTTATAAAATCTGCGACGAGTCATTATTCTTGTTTTTCTCTCTGTGGGTCAACCATAATCGAGTAGATCTAAGAATAAAGGTATTTTAGCTATGGCCAAGGGCATTGTTTCCGGGGGGGGGGGGGGTACCAGTGTACAAGTTCCCCCACTTTTTCAGGAATGGGGAACAAACCATCTTTTGTTTTTTGTTTATTTGATATAATAAATTCTTTTTAAGCTTATTTTTTTTTATATCTGAACTTCATTTGAATATATAAAATTTAATTAGTGGTAAGGTCCGGGAAAGGCACCATTAGCAATATTAACATGCTTCTTTAAGAATCAACAAATGTTGGTTTGTCCCCCTCAGATTTTTAAGGCAAATGAGGCCCCTGGCTATTGCCATCAGTTGTTTTCTGTTGTTTTTTTGTACACACAGTGCATCTAATATTAAAATATCTATTATGACGTTTGTGTTTAAATCGCAGTGGTTTATAGTTTTATAAGGTTTAAGATGCAATATCTACAATACCTATCACAATGAGAAACTATATAGGGGTCTTTACTTGTCGTAATAGGGAGTATGTGGAGCTGATGGTAAAGTACCAATAAAATCTTCGTTAATATATAATGGTTAAATCTACAGGGTGGGCCAGAATTCGTGACTCACTTGATTATCTATTATCTATTATTATACAATAACAATAAAATAAGCATGTTAAGAAACATAACAAACAAGCGATTCATGAATTCTGGCCCACCCTGTATATTATCAGATCAAGTAAATTAAAGAATTTTATTTCGTTCCATTGTTAGGTTTACGTCAAAGTGTATCATTGGAACTCGTCTATGGAAATATGTAGAAATGTCTATTTCTAATACAGACAAAATGGCAGGAACTATGTTACGTCCGTATTGTAGATTCTTTACGAAAGAGATTCATACGCAGAAGAAGAGAAACAGACTTGTAAAGATTTATAGTAAGGTCGTCAAGTATGAAATTTGTAGAAATTTGTTTTTTTTCTAAAGATTTCTACAAATTTAATACTTGACGACCCAATAGTTTAAACGGTGGATTGGCAGTAACGGTAGAGCGTCAGACACCATGCTTTGCAGCATGGAGTTATGGCCCTTTACCGTCATGTAAGGCGGTGGATTGGCAGTAACGGTAGAGCGTCAGACACCATGCTTTGCAGCATGGAGTTATGGCCCTTTACCGCCATGTAAGGCGGTAGATTGGCAGTATCGGTAGAGCGTCAGACACCATGCTTTGCAGCATAGAGTTATGGCCCTTTACCGCCATGTAAGGCGGTCGATTGGCAGTATCGGTAGACCGTCAGACACCATGCTTTGCAGCATAGAGTTATGGCCCTTTACCGCCATGTAAGGCGGTCGATTGGCAGTAACGGTAGAGCGTCAGACACCATACTTTGCAGCATAGAGTTATGGCCCTTTACCGCCATGTAAGGCGGTGGATTGGAAGTATCGGTAGAGGGTCGGACGCCATGCTTTCCAGCATAGTTACGTCCCTTTACGATCTGAGTTCAAATCCCGCCGAGGTTAACTTTACCTTTCATCCTTACGGGGTCGATAAAATAAAGTACCAGTAATGCACTGGGGTTAATTGCTGGCCTTGTGCCAAAAGTAGAAACTCTTAGTGGTGGATTGGCAGTATCGGTAGCGGGTCGGCTGCCATGCTTTGTAGCACAGAGTTACGTTCCTTTACGTTCTGAGTTCAAATCCCGCCGAAGTTAACTTTGCCTTACATCCTTACGGGGTCGATAAAATAAAGTACCAGTAATGCACTGGGGGTAATTGCTGACCCCGTGCCAAAAGTAGAACCAGTTATTTTTAATGTCGTAGACAAATGTAGATCGTGTTTCAATAATCATTTACAAAACTAAATGATCAGCTATATAGTTCACATCGTCTTAATCCAAAGACAATATAATCAACAGAAATAGAAAATCTATTGATTGAACAAATATTTTTTCAATTACATAAATCGGAAAATATAAGCGATTATTTTCTTAAGGTCACAAGTACCAAAGCGAAACCATTTATTAACCACTTTGCAAAGGTGAAAACAGAAATGCACATTTTCCAATATATTATCTCGAGATATGCTTCCACGTTATACAGTTGTTTTATCCATAAATAATTGTTTCTACTTTTGGCACAAGGCCAGCAACTACCCAGTGCATTACTGGTACTTTATTTTATCATTGTCCTCTTCGTTTATATTCTACATTTTTCAACATTCAGATAATTATAAAAGAAATACGTTATCGAGCATGCAAAGATGGGATTACAGAAATAAATGAAATTATTCTCCTGTAAAACTCAAAAACGAACAACGCATCACATGTATCGTTATGAAAGATTTCTGACCAGATATGTTGCTTTGGTCATCATATGGAATTAAGCAACGACATACATATTTGTAGTAGGCAGAAAAATATAAATAACAATAACAGGAACAACAACAATAATAATAACAAAAATAAAAACAACAACAATAATAATTGTTTCTACTTTAGGCACAAGGCCAGCAATTCACCAGTGTATTACTGGTACTTTATTTTATCGACCCCGTAAGGATGAAAGGCAAAGTCAACCTCGGTGGGATTTGAACTCAGATCGTAAAGGGACGTAACTATGCTGCCAATCCACCGCCTTATCCGTTTTATCCATAAATAATTAAAAACAATTATACTTCTTGACTAAAATGTAATCTTACATTTTATAATCAACTAGACCGCCCGTCACCCGTTGGGTTACGTTCACTTCAAAATATTTTCAAAAAATCATGATCACTTAAAAATAATTTTTTAATAATTAAAATATACACAGACATGTATATAATGTGAAATGAAACTGGAGGGGCCCATATATATACGTGTGTGTATGTGTATATATATAAATATGTATATAACGAAGGAAATGTGGTAAGGAACCAGGTGGACCATAACGCACCAAAGTACTCAATACTTAGGGTAGTAGAGTGGGTAATAGGAACGAGTAGGACCCCGACGGCTGAGCTCAAGCCGTTTCGACGGCTAATTCTGGACTCCAGAATTAGCCGTCGAAACGGCTTGAGCTCAGCCGTCGGGGTCCTACTCGTTCCTAAATATGTATATATATATATATATATATATATATATATATATATATATGTATGTGTGTGTGTATATATATATGTGGGTGTCTGTAATCTATATGCACTGGTCATAGACACATACACACATATACACACACATATATATATACACACACTCACATATATATACACACAACAACAGCACCAGCTCTCTTCCATTCTCCTTCTCTCTCTCGTCTCCCTCTCTCTCTGTCTCTCTTTCAATCTACTCTCTCACAACCACTATCTCTTCATCTGTCTCTTTTTCTCTCTCTTTGTTTATGAAGGTACCCGGGAAAACCCCATATCCCGGGAACACATGTTCCGATTTACGCGAAACTTGTTTCATTCCATTTGTATTCCCATTTCAGGGTCAACTTCCTTTCAAAGTATTTTCCCATTATGCGCCCTTTTGGCTGTATTACATTACAGACAAGCAAGCAAGCAATCACAGACTTTTAGTAATATATCGATTGACCGCTTAGTCATCAATAATATCTGTACGTGAGGTGTAACAAAAAATGCAAGCAACTTAATATTTCCTAATGAAAGGAAGTCAAAACTATTCAGAGTGGAGCCGTATATATTTATGCGCAGGTTTGTTTTGTGACGAGGTCAAAGAGCGCGACAGTTGCTGTCATGCAGCCAGTTTGTGATGCTTTGTATTAATTACACGTTGCATTTTCGTTTCGCCAATTACTGCCAACAAGAATTCTAAGTTCCTGAACGTTGTAATAACTGTTTCTACTTTAGGCACAAGGCCAGCAATTACCCAGTGCATTACTGGTACTTGTCATAATAAATGGTGATTAGTGTTGTATTGAGTTTTAAGGTGAATATATTTTAATGTTATGGCTAGGAAAGATAGTATATTAAAAGATGAAAATTATAATAAGATAATTGTTTCTACTTTAGGAACAAGGCCAGCAATTACCCAGTGCATTACTGGTACTTTATTTTATCGACCCCGTAAGGATGAAAGGCAAAGTCAACCTCGGCGGGATTTGAACTCAGATCGTAAAGGGACGTAACTATGCTGGAAAGCATGGCGTCCGACCCTCTACCGATACTGCCAATCCACCGCCCTTCACGTTGCAATAACTAGAGACAGGATGTAGTATACAGGTACGATTCAAACTCCAAAGCCCACTCGTCACAGATGCTTCATCCAACGCATGTTAAGTACAGAATAAAATAAAAGTGAGTCTGACAGTTTTCAAGGCATTGTTCATGACGAATACACACCAGGACAACTACTGGGTAATATTTGTTTCTACTTTTGGCACTTGACCAGCAATTATCTCAGTGCATTACTGGTACTTTATTTCATCGACCCCGTAATTATGAAAGCCAAAGTTAATCTCGGCGGGATTTGAGTACAGAACATAAAGGGTCGTAACTCTATGCTGCAGAGCATGGCATCAGGAAATACTCCAGTACTCCAAGCGCATGAGATCAAATATGTAGGCTTCCAAACACTAACACTTGAACATAATGTCCCGGCTCACTGAGCACAGTTGATATAACGTTTGGTAAAAGGATTCGCTCAAACACCTGGCTTCCTCTTCTCCAGACATGGCTTTTTCTGATGTTTGGGTGTTCCCCAAAACGAAGATGCCACTAAAAATCTCGTGCTTTGAGAGCCGAGATGACATTCCTTGGACTGCGACGGCGGAGCTCTGTGAACGATTCTGGAAGAATCCTTCTAGCCGTGCTTGGAACAGAGGAAGAGTCGCTGAACTAAGAGGCTCCTATATCGAAGGGGATTTGCAATTGAACCCCAACCAAGTAGGTAATAGCTTTCCCCAGCCTAGTGTCGGGTATTTGTGAAATACAATATCAATATATGTACTTGACTCTATATCTTCTTATTATTCCTGGGAGAGTCGTGAGGGCAGAGTCCTTAAACACTCCTTCCAACGGTTCCTGACAGAAGCAACCGTCTCCAACTGACTCAACTGGATTCCCAAGCGTGACGAGCTAAGCTCATGGATGTTATCCAACATATTTGCTCGGCATCTACTCCCGGGTCTCCTACCAGTTGGTTTTATCCGTAAAATCTGACCAGCAGTTCTGTATATCTATCCAGGAAAATCAAACAAAAGCAATGTTCTTGGGTGTTCCACCATGCTTACAACCATCTCGGTATTACCACAATGATATTATTTACAAATATTATTTCAGCTTGAAGGGCGGTGGATTGGCAGTATCGGTAGAGGGTCGGACGCCATGCTTTCCAGCATAGTTACGTCCCTTTACGATCTGAGTTCAAATCCCGTCGAGGTTGACTTTGCCTTTCATCCTTACGGGGTCGATAAAATAAAGTACCAGTAATGTACTGGGTAATTGCTGGCCTTGTGCCTAAAGTAGAAACAATTATTTCAGCTTGAAGGAAACGGTCTTTATGTTCCATATTATAGATGATGTTTTTCAGTACTTCCTATTATTGCCAATTATACCTGATTATTGCTCAATTTCTTAATTCACATTTATGATACTCCAAACGAAAAAAACTTACGAGTTATTATGTTTTATGTTATTTTTGTTACGGCCCTTTATGGTCTGAGTTCAAATCCCGCTGAGGTTAACTTTGCCTTTCATCCTTACGGGGTTGATAAAATAAAGTACCAGTAATGCACTGGGATAATTGCTGGCCTTGTGCCAAAAGTAGAAACAATTATTTAAATAGGACAGTCGATTTGCAGTATCAATAGAATGTTACATTTATCAAAAGAAATTGAAATTATTGTTAAAAAATATTTAAAATTAATTTCTAATGAAAATTAAATTATACTTGAGTTACAAATTTCCCCAATTAAGCCAAACTCATTATCTTCAATTTAGTTTACGTGCCAACCTTGGTTACCTATGGTCACGAATCTCGGTTACGAATCTATAAAATAAAGTACGAATAATAAACTGAGATAATTGCTGGCCTTGTGCCAAAAGTAGAAACAATTATCATTGTTCGAGTTTGTGTTATTTTCTTTTAATTATAGATATTTTGTGGGTTATATTTCGATATTGGTACATTGAAAGTAGAAAGAAAGTGTCTTAATTTAGTTTCATCTATAGATTGAATTCACGAATTAGTGTAAGTACTACACTTCAGTATTCTGCATTGAAATTGTGCCAGTGGAGATCTATTATTTGTTTTATTTAAAATTCCTATTTCTGGAAATGTTAATACATTCCTGAAGAAAACCTGCGATAGTTTCAGGATTGGTATTTTTTGTTATAAACATGGAAGTATTTTATTTAGTTCTTAATTTCAAAGCAATCGTGATTATCCCCGCTACCATAATTTTCTTTTCATTTCACCAGGTTAATTCTAATCCATACCTTCGAGATTGCATCGATATAAAATCTCATAAACAATTATGCATTATTAATAAACTAGCAGAGGTACCCGGCGTTGCCCTGTATAACTCTCAATGGAGTAGTCGTTCAAATGAACCGAAAGACTTCCGTTAAACACGACTATAGAAGTAACAATTTATAGGTGTTGGCCCTAAAGAAGGCCTTTGAACGTTCACTTTGAAATATCTCTGCGGCGGTGCTACCAGCAAAGATGGATCCGATGGTAACAATTTAAAGTTGGTGGCCCTAAAGAGGGCCTTGGATCGCTCACTCTTAAAAGTCCCAGTGGCAGAGCTGTCAGCAAAGACGACTCCGATTAGAGGTGGTGGCTCTTAAGAAGTCCTTCACACCACTTTGGTGTGTCGTATTTGCTTTGCTTGTTATTTGAGATTGTAACCTAGAAAAGCATGTAACAGTCGGTGGCCACAAAAACTGCCTTGGCAAGATCACGCTGGAATGTCAAAAGAATGTAGGGAAAAGTAGATTAATTAGGTTAAAACAACGAAACATCGATAGCAAAGCGTAATAGCAACATATAAATGCGAAAAACGGAGACATTGAACATTTATAACGTATAGCAAAAGCAACCTCAGAGGCGTACGTGGTATTGTCAAAAGGACAAAAATAGCACACGGACACAGGAAATGTAAGCACTTATACAAAAAATAAAAAATAAAAACAGCGATTACTTGTTGGCGGATGGGGTGCCTACAAAACTTCCTTATAGACTATATTTTGGGTTTTCTTGAGAGTTGCAAAAGCAAATAGGTTATGTCGGCTCCCCACTCGAGAGCAGCCAACATATGGGAGAAGCACGGTCCTTCTAAATTAAGCCCTATGACCGTCAGCGTCTGACCCTGTGATTTGTTAATCGACGTGGCGAAACTGAGCCGGAGAGGGAATTGCAGCCTTCTGAATGTGAAAGGAACGTCTTTACCGGATGGAATGAGAGGTATCCTTGGTATGAAGACAGTATCCCCCTTACCGCATCCTGTAAGTATTGTTGCCTCAATAACATGAGGTATCACCTTTTGGACGACCAGACGCGTGCCGTTGGAAAGGCTTCGGAGTTCCAAATTCCTGAGGAGAATGACAGGGGCGCCTTTCTTAAGTCGCAGTAAGTGTGGTGGCAATCCGGGAGGGTCTAGGAAGTTAAGAAATTCTGTGGGGTAATTAACAACTTCGTCCAGATCAGCCATAGAGTAAAGGGACTTGTAGACGTGCAGATTTCCAGGCAAGCACAGCATGAGCTGTTCATGGTGTTTCCAACTATGTGGTTTTTTCGAAGCCAATATTGCACGTTCACACAACCACTCTTGATTTGTGTAGTTCTCCTCAAGATTAGGAAAAACAGACGTCCGTAACTCAGCAATTAACTTAACGCATCTGCACATCCCTGTGAGGTCCGCTGCACCATCTCCGTCGAGTGGGACTTTGCCATCTCCCAACGACAAAATGGCAGCAGCAAAACCCGCTGATGTCTCATCACCTTGCAGTTGTGCTCTCATGTTTGTTGTAAGCGTCAGCTTTCTTACATAACGCCAAAGTGGGAAGGCCTTAAGACATACACCAACCTCATCAGCCCGCGTACCTTTTAGGATTACAGGCAGAGTCTGTCGAAAGTCCCCAGATAACAGGAAAATGACACCTCCCATTAGTTCTTGACAGTCCCTGATGTCTCTGAGTGACCGATCTAATGCCTCGAAAGCCGCCCTGTGGGCCATTGTGCATTCGTCCCAAACAATTAGTAGGCAGCGCTTTAACACCAGCGCTTTTCCGGAAGACTTGCTGATGTTGCACGTGGGTGTCTCAGATGATGCCATGTTGAGAGGAAGACTGAAGGCAGAATGAGCCGTCCTGCCACCAGGAAGCAAAGTTGCTGCAATGCCGGAAGAAGCCACGGCCAATGCGATGTTTCCGTGTTGCCTCACTGCAGCGAGTGAAAGTTTGATTAAAAATGTTTTTCCCGTGCCTCCAGGTGCGTCTAGGAAGAATATACCCCCTCCCCGATTACGGATGGAATCAACGACAATGTAGGCTTGTTTTTGATCCATTAGAAGTTTTGGTTCATTTTCTTTAACATACCTTTTGAGTTCGCCGACATCATATGAAGCCACCCTGTCTTCAATATCGATCAGAGCTCTGTTATATATAGCTCTGAAAAGCCGACATCTAAATTTGGAGATCGCAATTGAGCGAGACGCCTATATTCGTCTGCGAAATCACCTTTAAACTTTTGCCATAAAGAGTAAGGATCGCTCAATTCACAGTCGTGCAAGAGGATAACAAACAATGCCCATAGACTACGGGATGATTGTGAGATGGCAGCTTCCGTCAAGGTTGCATCCCATTGTGCATCATCTTCTTTAGAAGATGATGCACAACAGTTCTCAGATGAGTGAAGCTAGTCGGCCCTCTTACCTCATGAAGCAGAAGTCGCAGGTAGAAGCATTCGTGTTGGGTAGGGTGGACCATATAAACTCGCCCAAGGCAATTGTCGAATTTGATGCCTGGATCTCCAACCACCTTTTGCCCTACCTTCATTCGTAGCCATTTTGTCCGGTTCCATGTATAGTAAGACGGTATTTCAGAATACAGCAGAGTTTGAGCGAAGTCGTCGTGTTGACAAAGTTTGAAAAAGCGGTGAGTGTAGTTTCCTTTGGTGAGATCGCTAGCTGAGCAGCTGTTGCATCGTTGAAATACACCCGTTGACCGTTTTCAAGGTGAACGGCAAGTTGTTTAATGACGGGGTGTCGTTGGTACAGTGGGTAGCCAAAAATGCGCCAAAATGCTTCATTGCTGCTAATGTATTGGCCTGCTTGATAGTCAGATACCTAGTCTCTACTGTTTTCATGAGGAAGACCAAAGACGGCAGCATCCGATGCCTTGTTTAAGTACTTACAAACGTATTTAATTGATTTTACTGAGTTGCAAAATTCGACGTTTATATGGGCGTTGAATGCTTTCAAGAGGAGGGGGAAATATGGCACTATCCAGCTGTTGTCGATTTCGCGTTCACCAACTTTTGCTGTGAACCCACCGTCTTCAGGTCTCCTGCACCTATACAACAGATATCCGTCACCGCCAGGTCTGTGTTTTCTGTAAAAACGACCTGGGATATCGTTTTGTACACTTTCCGTCGTGTATGCATGGGGACTTCATATTGAGTCCATGTCCGCAAGGACCATGGACCATGTTTGATGTGACTATAGAGAAGAAGTCCTTGTCAATCGACGGATCAGGTAGTTCGACAGAAATGAATTTGTCGATGTAGTTTGAACTGATTTTTGTAACCAACCAAATCAAGATATGGGCATGCGGCAGCCCTCGTTTCTGCCATTCAACCGTGTACATGTCGCACCTGACAGGCCCCAAAACCTGTCCTTTCTTTAATAAATCCATTAATTTGGATAATTTCAGGCGAAACACTCTTGCTATGAGATCGTGCCTGTGTCTTGGCGCTTGACCGTGGAACAGTTCATTTGTAATCTCCTTCCACTTGGGATTGCATGTAAACGTTATGAAAAGGTCGGGGCGCCCATAATATCGTACGTAGGTCATGGCGTCCTGAGTCCTCTCGTGCATGTATTGGGGTCCCCCTGTGAACGTTGAAGGCAAAATACACACTTGCCCTAAATTGTCTGGGGATACGTCATTGTTAATTCCATCGCGTAGATGAATGTAGCATTCAGATCGAAGTTCCTTTTGATTTAATTTAATGAACCATAATCTCTCGGACTCCATTTTAACGGCCCTATGAACAGCAAATTGTTGGAAAAGGTCCCGAAAACGGTGTAGATGGTTGAATGAATTGTCCCGTACCATAAATCGGAAAGCGTAGAAATCCATGCAGGTGAATGTTTTGCTAAGATGTGCCTCACCATTGCCTGCTGAATGTTGAGGAATGCCGAAATGGTTACCGCCCTCACAGTTGATAAATAGCAATGGATACTGGAGTACATCGTAGGACCTGTGTGTCTCATTGATACGCTGTAATGTGCTGTCTCGGTGCTTTAGAATGATATCTCTCTTGTTGTGCTGTTCACCACAAATAAGCGCAGCAATCTCATTACATGTTGGTGCGTTGAACCGACCAGCGTGTTCTCCAGATGGCCTTCGGTCAGTATGTATGACCACACAAAAGTTTAGGTCGGTGGCTGTTTCCAAAGCGTACTTGAAACTGCGAACATAGTTGTTTTTGTCCTGAAGGATTTCTTGAAATTTTATTATGGTTTCAATGTTAGTTTCGGACGAAATAGAGTTTCGCATCTCTGCCGGCTCCTGATAGTTTCCAACGAAGTATAACTGAAGAAATTGAGGATCCTTTTCTGCCAGAGGCTGAATAGTCTCAATCAAGTGGTACATCTGCCCCTGTACCTTGAAAGTTGGCATGAACCCACGTCGTTCCAAGGCAAGCTTTGCTCCGAAGGGTGTCATCTGAAACGCGGAATTGTAGCGGCGGATATTACGCAGAAACTTCGATGATTCTTCCGCCATGTCTGTCAAAAGGAGTTGCAATGTCTCTGGAGCGTCGTGAATAGGAGGTAGTCTAACTTTACCGTTTGAACAGCATATTCCATCTCTCTCCCCTGGCCACTTTTTCGTACGACAAAACTGGCAAGTAGAGGTCATTTCCCCAATTTGAATATCTGCATGGACGGCGTAGTCGGAGGAGGGGTCGTAGTTAAAGGACTTCAACAACCATCGTGAATTGTAAGTCCTAGAAATGCCACGTAACGATGATCGCCGCTCTTCTCTTTGCAGAAGTCGGCTACGTCGTTGCTCTATGGTTTCAGTATTTCGTGCAGCAGCAGAGGCAGCGGCGTCCCTGCTTCGTCGAACGGCGCGTCGTCCTTCATCCTCTCGAGCGCAAGCAGTGAACGTTGGAGAGGCGTCCCTGTTTCGTCGAACGGGGCGTCGCCCTTCATCCTCTCGAGTGCAAGCAGTGAACGTTGGAGCGGCGTTGTTTTTAGAAAATTAACCAGGAAGAACGATAAGAAGTTGAAATGCTTTGTTGCGACCATAATATGAACTTTAAAAGTGGTCCAAAGGGGCTCACTGCGATCCCTAGGGGATTCTCTTGCAAAATTCAAGTGATAACGAATGTGTGGTGTTTTATCTTATGGCAGTTTTTGTAAGAATCAAGTATAAACTCCCGAGGTTATGGTGCTTTTTTATTGTGGCAGTTTGAACTTTTATAGGTTAATGAATTGGGCTCATTGTCTCCGAGGGGGTCCTCTTGCTGAATTGAAATGAAAGTAAATGTGCCTCATTGTATCTTCATCTATAGTACATGAATAACAACTAAGTCGAAATTCATTTTATTGGACTACCAATTATCGAAGCTATGACGCTTTGCTGAATTACAATAGCCAAATTCAATAAATGACTCGTCGGGGTTTACTGCCCCTGGGGTCCCCTTGCTTGTTCCGGGTATAGACAGTGTCTTCAACATCATCTTTAGGTAATGGGTAACCAATGTGTCCGGTAAAGTTAAAATCGAAGGTAAACTTCAAAAGTTATCAGGTACTAATACAGTGTTAATATGAACTTCAATAGATAAGTCGAAGGGCTTACTAAAGGGGTCCCCTTGATAAGTTCAAGTAAAAGTTCATGTGTTCACCTTCCTTTATAAGCCATGGGCAACCAATACGTCTCGCTTCGTGAAAACCAAACACCAACTCAAGCAGTTATGACGTTTTGTTGCATTGATGATATTAACTTCAACATTCATCAAGGGGTCCCCTACCTGAATTTCTGCGCAAGTGCATGCCTGCAAATTTATTTGTGGGCCATAAGCAAACAAAAGATTAATTTTGGTGAAGATGGGAGGCAAACTGCAGGAATTATGGGGCCTTTATGCAGTAGTACTGCTGACTCCAAGAGAGAGGCTTAAGGGGGTTATCTGCCTCGGGTAGGGGGGGGGGCAAATCGGTGTAGGGGAAAATAAAATAGCTTACGACGCGTAATAGGACTTCAGAAACCAAATCGGTTGTAAAATGTAGAAATGCATGCGGTTACACAGAGACAGACAGACATACATCTTCTGTTTTATATATATAGGTTTATTTATGAAGAAACAAAGTTGAGAGTGATGGCTGTAAAATGAGGTTAGCTGATCAAAATAGGTTTTATTTAATGTATTTTAACTGATTTCTCACAAATTCGGGGCGGCATTGAGATTCAATAAAAATAAAATTTTTGAACCTCTTCAAAGTCATTTTCCATTCTCATTCCTCTTAACTGTTTTTGAATTTTTATGTTGTGAACATCAAAGATCGAGAATTCGAAATAAAAAAAAAATGAAATTATTTTCAGAAAAATTGAATTTGATTTTGATTTTATTTCTAAATCAGAAGATGTACAGCTGAAGTAGTAATTTTTATAATAAAATGTATTTTCTGTGCATTTGAACAGTATACATACTCTCTTTAGTATTTAAAAGGACTTTTAATTGTTTCTATTTGAGAGTGACAGTTGTTGAAATTTCTGAGAATGCTAAATGATTCAACTTTTGAATGCTAACGAAATATACATAAATACGAAAACAATTGCTGATTGAAAACTAAATAAAAATATATAATAAAAAAATATAGTGTGGTTTTAAAAAACCGATGCAAAAATGAATTAAAAAAAAAAAATTCAAAACTTTGTTTTCAAAGCTTGGCTCCTACTCTCAACAATTCTAATGGGAATAGATGGCCGTGAGTTTGACATTGTTTTAGAGGTGGGTGGAGGGAATTATACTT
>OZ024755.1:36958504-36963018 GCA_964016885.1 Eledone cirrhosa
GGCTTGATCTGATAGAAATGTCATTGAAATACCCTCACTGTGATTGGATATAAGCTTGGGATACTATTGATCAGAGGGTAAACAATAATTACAAGATATTTAAAGAAAAAAGTACCACCTTAAACCATACTTGCAACACAATTTGGCAATCATATATGCCGTGGTTTATAGTGAACTCTTTAAGAACGAAGTAGAAAAAATATGTTGCAGTCTTTGATATACGTAAGGATTCTATCCATAAGTCTGCACGATATGAACTGATATGGATCTGAACAACAATCGGAACAATATATTCACAACAAAATGGTCTAGTCTAGATTATTCTAGAATCAAATAGTTTCACTTTAATCACAACACAACGTTGAGAACTGGATTCGGTCTTCTCACGTCCTTTCATCTGTCGTTTAACTCTCTAACATATACAATTCAACTATTAAAAAAATATTCAATTAGTGACTAATATATAATTAATTCATCTATATACTAATGTATAATTAATTCATCTATATACTACTAAAATTCTGCGATTGCTTGCTTGCTTGTCTGTAATGTAATACAGCCAAAAGGGCGCATAATGGGAAAATACTTTGAGAGGAAGTTGACCCTGAAATGTGAATATAAATGGAATAAAACAAGTTTCGCGTAAATCGGAGCACGGGTTCCCGAGATATGGGGTTTTCTCTGTACCTTCTTAAAGTGAGAGAGAGAGAGAGGAAGAAATAGTGGTTGTGAGAGAGTAGATTGAAAGAGAGACATAGAGAGAGGGAGAGGAGACAGAGAAGGAGAATGGAAGAGAGAGAGAGAGAGAGAGAGCTGGTGGTGGTGTTGTATATATATATATATATATATATATATATATATATATATATATATATATGTGAGTATGTGTGTATATATATGTATGTGTATATATGTGTGTGCGTCTACGACCAGTGTATGTATATATATATACACACACACACAGATATGTATATATACACACTCACACACACACACACACACATATATATATATATATATATATATATATATATATATATATATATATATATACACATACACATTTATATATATACATACACACACATATATATATGGGCCTTCCAGTTTCATTTCACATTATATACATGTCTGTGTATATTTTGATTATTTAAAAATTATTTTTAAGTGAACAGGATTTTTAAAAAGATATTTTGAAGGGAAGATGACCCAACGGGTCACGGGTGGTCTAGTTTTACTTAAATATCAAATAAAATTAATATTTCATCAAATATATCAAATATATTTTATTTACATTTCATATGTCATTTATTTAAATTCGATTTATATATCAATTAATTCTCCCAAATTCAACATTTTAATATAGTTTTATATTAATTGTTACGGGAACATTATTCTCGACCCCACTGTCTATATGTTTCCTTTCCCTTATATCCTTAGTATACCTGTCACTGTTGGTTTTCTTTAAAATGGTTAAGTTAATATATAATGGAGAATCAGACAGATTTCTAATGCAGACAAAAAGCCTTGCATTTACATAAAGAATGTTTCTTGTTACATTAACGCTATTTATTTTATCAACCATTCAATGATTATGGGCGAAAACGAGATCATGTGGCGTTTGATGTAACAACATAAAATAATGTAACTAATCCTGATGGACGGCATTTGGAGTGGTCTATAAAAATATCAATTCTCATGATGAAACCCATATGGAAATGATGTTAGAACCTCACATTTTAAAGGACTTGTAATGTATAATTGTTTCTACTATTGGCACAAGGCCAGTAATTAATCAGTACATTACTGGTACTTTATTTTATCGACCCCGTAAGGATGAAAGGCAAAGTTAACCTCGGCGGGACTTGTAATGAATAATGTTAGAAAAATATGTTTATGCAGTCCCAGTTATATCTTATATATTATGTAAAAAACAACATTATATACTGTTTATCTCTTTATCTCATATATAAGAACATCTGTGTCGTAAAAAACGCAATGTTTGCTACCAACTATGACAGTCATGGGCAATCTGCGGCCCGCGAAGCTTTCTGAATGGCTCACCTAAGTCACCTAAGTGAAATCTTACTGATTTTTTACCCCAACTTTTCAGTCGTAATTTATCTTTCTCTCATTTCGAGGAAAACAACGTGTAGGAATTCTGAAGAAATAAATCAAAACAACCTGAGTTACCACCTTGTTTTTAAATGTGGGCACGAACGTAAATTAGCGCTTGCGGCCCACCTGATGATGAGCCATATCTCATGCGGCCCGCTTCTCGAAAAAGGTTGCCCATGCCTGAACTATGATATAGCAAAGTTGCACTTACACGAATTTGGCAGCCATATTTATTTGATTTGTTGTAGTCATATTTGTCTGAACTCAATAATAGGTTTAAACGTTGGCTTCCTAGATTACATTATTCCAGCGACCTATTATTAGTAGCAGGTAATGATAGAATTCATCTTTACATGTAACTTATGTGGAGTAAATTAACTTCAACCTTAATAGAAATTCAAATCAGTTTGTGGATTCAAATTCACTTGAGTTAGATTGAAACTTGCATTATTACGCTTCGTACATTTACCAAATAATTAGAATATTATCAGATTTCCCTACTCATCGAATAAGTGATCAACTGGCCTGGTAGGAACAGCAACCAAATTTCCCTTAAATCGTATCTTACTGTCATAAAACACAAAGTATAAATTAGATAATGTAGTACTAGATACGTGATGTACTAACATATCATGGTATGGTTGCAAGTGAAACTGTTACAGTCATATGCTTACTGAATCAAGGTAGTTATCTGACTGAACTCGTAACAACATCAAGGCAGTTTGTATTGTCAATTAAGAAAGTAATTGTTTCTACTTCAGCAATTACCCCAGTGCATTACTGGTACTATATTTTATCGACCCCATAAGGGGATTTGAACTCAGATCATAAAGGGCGTAACTCTATGCTGCAAAGCATGGCGTCTGCCCCTCTACCGATACTGCCAATCCACCACCCTATTGTCAATGAAGAAAATAATATTACTACGTATAGCTCCTGCTTCACCAAAGTGGAGGGCAGCCCTGGCCACAATCGCCAGAGCATCCGACAGATAAGTTTCAGTATTTGTTACGGTACTTTATTCTGAGCTCAAAACCCGCTGAGCTTAAATTTAACATTTTTTATTCTAAGGGTCAGTAAAATAAAGTACCAGTTAAATAGAAGTATTAATATTACCTATGGTCATGAATCTTGGGTAATGATCGAAAGAATACGATCGCGAATACAGGCGGCCGAAATGGGATCCTGCCGAAGGGTCTTTGGAGTAATGTTACTCGATAAAGTGCGTAACTCGAAGATCAGAGAGTCACTCCAGATAGAGCCCTACTTCTGGGATCCTTTCGAAGGGTCTTTGGAGTAATGTTACTCGATAAAGTACGTAACTCGAAGATCAGAGAGTCACTCCAGACAGAGCCCTACTTCTAGGATCCTGCCGAAGGGTCTTTGGAGTAATGTTACTCGATAAAGTACGTAACTCGAAGATCAGAGAGTCACTCGAGGTAGAGCCCTACTTCTGGGATCCTGCCGAAGGGTCTTTGGAGTAATGTTACTCGATAAAGTACGCAACTCGAAGATCAGAGAGTCACTCCAAGTAGAGCCACTACTTCTCTGAATTGAGAGATCACATACTCTGATACTACAAACATTTGGTAAGAATCGCTGAACAGATTTTACGGGTAAAATCAACAGGAATGACCGAGGGGTAGACCCCGAGCAAGATGGTTGGATAACATCCACGAGCTTGGCTGGTAACTCTTGGGGATTCAGCTGGATCATTTGGAGATGGTTGCTTCTGACAGGACCCGCTGGAAGGAGTGTTTGAGGACTCTGCTCCACAACCCTCTCAAGAAGAAGAAGAAGAAGAAGAAGAAGAAGAAGAAGAAGAAGAAGAAGAAGAAGAAGAAGAAGAAGAAGAAGAAGAAGAAGAAGGATGTTATTGACTATTCCCTTTCTCCAAAACGGCTGACTTCGGGCCTAAATAAGAAATCGTTGTTACGAATAACTCCTAAAATTCAACTACAATATTGAGATCTTACATAAACAAATAAAAAATTCGTTTCCAAGTCCCATTTCTAGTATTACGAGCTTACGATAGTAATTAATAACATTTACCATAGTATAAAAGTAGTATACTGATTAATCATAGATTTCACACACAAGCATACAGACATACACACCTACACAAACACATACATACAAGCTCACACACACACATATATACGATGGATGAAGGATGATGGAATGCAAAAATAGAAAAGTGTTATCCTGAAATTAATTGGCAAGTACCTGAACATTCCAATAACATGGGCACCCTTAATCTCAGAAAGAGCAGAGTGGTATAGTCTATGATAAAACTGGATTTGGGAATTACAGGAACAACTTTGGTTTGTCAGTTGAGTGGACTGGAGTAAGAGAAGAGACTTGCTCAAGGACACGATACCTGTAAATTTAGCTCC
>OZ024755.1:36963218-36983218 GCA_964016885.1 Eledone cirrhosa
TTATTTCAGTATACATTTGTCTGGTATTTCAGTATACATTTGTCTGGTATTTCAGTATACATTTGTCTGTTATTTCAGTATACATTTGTCTGTTATTTCAGTATACATTTGTCTGGTATTTCAGTATACATTTGTCTGCTATTTCAGTATACATTTGTCTGGTATTTCAGTATAAATTTGTCTGGTATTTCAGTATACATTTGTCTGTTATTTCAGTATACATTTGTCTGTTATTTCAGTATACATTTGTCTGGTATTTCAGTATACATTTGTCTGGTATTTCAGTATACATTTGTCTGGTATTTCAGTATACATTTGTCTGTTATTTCAGTATACATTTGTCTGTTATTTCAGTATACATTTGTCTGTTATTTCAGTATACATTTGTCTGGTATTTCAGTATACATTTGTCTGGTATTTCAGTATACATTTGTCTGGTATTTCAGTATACATTTGTCTGGTATTTCAGTATACATTTGTCTGGTATTTCAGTATACATTTGTCTGGTATTTCAGTATACATTTGTCTGTTATTTCAGTATACATTTGTCTGTTATTTCAGTATACATTTGTCTGTTATTTCAGTATACATTTGTCTGGTATTTCAGTATACATTTGTCTGGTATTTCAGTATACATTTGTCTGGTATTTCAGTATACATTTGTCTGGTATTTCAGTATACATTTGTCTGGTATTTCAGTATACATTTGTCTGTTATTTCAGTATACATTTGTCTGTTATTTCAGTATACATTTGTCTGTTATTTCAGTATACATTTGTCTGGTATTTCAGTATACATTTGTCTGGTATTTCAGTATACATTTGTCTGGTATTTCAGTATACATTTGTCTGGTATTTCAGTATACATTTGTCTGTTATTTCAGTATACATTTGTCTGTTATTTCAGTATACATTTGTCTGTTATTTCAGTATACATTTGTCTGTTATTTCAGTATACATTTGTCTGTTATTTCAGTATACATTTGTCTGGTATTTCAGTATACATTTGTCTGGTATTTCAGTATACATTTGTCTGGTATTTCAGTATAAATTTGTCTGGTATTTCAGTATACATTTGTCTGTTATTTCAGTATACATTTGTCTGGTATTTCAGTATACATTTGTCTGGTATTTCAGTATACATTTGTCTGGTATTTCAGTATATATTTGTCTGGTATTTCAGTATACATTTGTCTGGTATTTCAGTATACATTTGTCTGGTATTTCAGTATACATTTGTCTGTTATTTCAGTATACATTTGTCTGGTATTTCAGTATACATTTGTCTGGTATTTCAGTATACATTTGTCTGGTATTTCAGTATACATTTGTCTGGTATTTCAGTATACATTTGTCTGGTATTTCAGTATACATTTGTCTGTTATTTCAGTATACATTTGTCTGTTATTTCAGTATACATTTGTCTGGTATTTCAGTATACATTTGTCTGGTATTTCAGTATACATTTGTCTGGTATTTCAGTATACATTTGTCTGTTATTTCAGTATACATTTGTCTGGTATTTCAGTATACATTTGTCTGGTATTTCAGTATACATTTGTCTGTTATTTCAGTATACATTTGTCTGGTATTTCAGTATACATTTGTCTGTTATTTCAGTATACATTTGTCTGTTATTTCAGTATACATTTGTCTAGAATATCAGTAACATTTGTCTGGTATTTCTTCAAACTTATATTTTAAACTTAGCTCCGTTTAAATGATTATGTATCTGTTGATTTCTGAATATTTTTGGCTGTCTTTCGACATAAATAGAAATAGTAACGTTAAATTATTACGACTAGAAATGAATACACAACGAACATGCTGCTGCTGCTGCTGTTGCTGCTGCTCTTGTTGCTGCTGCTGTTGTTGTTGTTGTTCTTCTTCTTCTTCGCCCACTTATTCCTGAGAGGGTCGTGGGGGCAAAGTCCTCAAACACTCCCACCAGCGGGTCCCGTCAGAAGCAACCGTCTCAAGTGATCACCAGGCATGACCCCCAGCGGATCCTGTCAGAAGCAACCGTCTCAAGTGATCACCAGGCATGACCCCTAGCGGGTCCTGTCAGAAGCAACCGTCTCAAGTGATCACCAGGCATGACTCCCAGCGGGTCCCGTCAGAAGCAACCGTCTCAAGTGATCACCAGGCATGACTCCCAGCGGGTCCTGTCAGAAGCAACCGTCTCAAGTGATCACCAGGCATGACCCCCAGCGGGTCCCGTCAGAAGCAACCGTCTCAAGTGATCACCAGGCATGACTCCCAGCGGGTCCTGTCAGAAGCAACCGTCTCAAGTGATCACCAGGCATGACCCCCAGCGGGTCCTGTCAGAAGCAACCGTCTCAAGTGATCACCAGGCATGACCCCCAGCGGGTCCCGTCAGAAGCAACCGTCTCAAGTGATCACCAGGCATGACTCCCAGCGGGCCCTGTCAGAAGCAACCGTCTCAAGTGATCACCAGGCATGACTCCCAGCGGGCCCTGTCAGAAGCAACCGTCTCAAGTGATCACCAGGCATGACTCCCAGTGGGTCCTGTCAGAAGCAACCATTTCCAACTGATGCGGCTGGATGCCCAAGCGAGGCCAGCCACGCTTGGAGATGTTACCCAACCACTTCTGTCAGAAAAATCCTGTTGCGTGACGGAAACTGACGAAAAGAAGTCCGTTACCTCCCAATGTGGAGAATAAAAAGACTGAAAGTAAGAAGGAGAGAGAGAGAGAGAGAGAGAGAGAGAGAGAGAGAGAGAGAGAGAGAGAGAGAGAGAGAGAGAGATTACAAGAGGGGAACATAGAGAGGGAGAGAGAGGAGATAGAGAGGGGGAGAGGACATAAAGAGGGGGAGAGAGGGGAGAGAGGAGAGGAGAAGGGGAAGAGAGGGGGAATGAGAGAAGGGGAGGAGAGTGATAGGGGAGGGGGAAGAGAGGCTGAGGAAGAGGAGAGGGAGGTGAGAGAGTGGAGAGGGAGAGGAGGGACCGGAGAGACAGGTGAGAGAGAGGAGAGAGAAAGGAGAGGGAGAGGGGAGGGAATAGAGGAGAGAGGAGGGTGAGAGGAGGGAGCGGAGGGAGAGGAGGGGGCGGAGTGAGAGGAGAGAGGAGAGGGGGGGAGATGAAGATGAGAGGGGGAGGAAGAGGAGAGAGAGGAGAGGGAGAGGAGAGAGAGAAGGAACAGGGAAATAAGAAATAGATGAGTAAGGAGAGTCACGTGAAGGAACACGTGATAATTTATCACAATATGGCTGCTGTTACAGTTGTATATATAAATATAATTGTTTCTTCTTTTGGCACAAGGCCAGCAATAACCCAGTGTATTACTGGTACTTTATTTTATCGACCCCGTAAGGATGAAAGGCAAAGCCAACCTCGGCGGTATTTGATCTCAGAACGTAAAGGGCCATAACTCTATGCTGCAAAGTGTCTGACGCTCTACCGATACTGCCTAGATATCATTGTTTCTACTTTTGGCACAAGGCCAGCAGTTACACCAGTGCATTACTGGTACTTTATTTTATCGACCCCGTAAGGAAGAAAAGCAAAGTTAAGCTCAGCGGGATTTGAACTCAGAACGTAAAAGGAAGTAACTCTATATTGGAAAGCATGGCGTCCGACCCTCTGCCGACACTGCCATTCCACCGGCCTACAATCCACTGCCTAAATATAACATCAGCAGACAATACATACCGTTACATTTCAATACAACCTATTATATATCCTTATGATATTGATACAGAATATATTACTGTATATCTTACTCCATATTCTTCAGCTATTTTGGCAGTGAAAGAGGCTGTATGAAGTATGTCTGTCTCTGCCGATGGATTAAACCAGGCATGAGCAATCCTTTTTAGAGAAGCGGGCCGCATGAGATATGTCTCATCATCAGGCGGGCCGCAAGCGCTAATTTACATTCGTGCCCACATTAAAAACAAAGGGCGTTAACTCAGGTTGTTTTGATTTGTTTCTTTAGAATTTGTACACGTTGTTTTCCTCGATTGTTAAAATGATAGAAAGATAAATTACGACTGGAAAGTTGGGGTAAAAAAATCAGAAAGATTTTACTTAGGTGACTTAGGCGAACCATTGAGAAAGCTTCGCGGGCCGCAGGTTGCCCATGACTAGATTAAACCATAAGACAGTTGAACAACTTATATACACCTCCATACACCAGGTCCGAACACAAAGGAACCAAACTCCCACTGTCACTGTCTTCGTCTTTCTCGCTCTGCCTATCTCTCAGTATTGTGAACAAATTGGGACCCACGCGCTAGCCGCCCCGCGGCATCGGCGGACAGATTAGAAAAAGGTGTTTCCTCGGAGGATGGTAAGGGAGACGCGCTAGAAGAGCCATTGCAGTTCGCGAGGCTCACACTAGCGAGTAGCCAACACTGTGCCGATGGTGGTGAACAGGTAAGTTTCCCTGGGACAAGGGCTCCAGAAGTCTCCACTGTCACGGACTCGACCACAAAACTGTCGGAGAACGACCGATTTAATAGAGAATACGTTGTGGGTTAAACTAGAGTGGAAGTATTGTAATATAGTTGTTTCTAGTTTTGGCACAAGGACAGCAATTAGCCAGTGCATTACTGGTACTTTATTTTATCGACCCCGTAAGGATGAAAGGCAAAGCCAACCTCGGCGGTATTTGATCTCAGAACGTAAAGGGCCATAACTCTATGCTGCAAAGTGTCTGACGCTCTACCGATACTGCCTAGATATAATTGTTTCTACTTTTGGCACAAGGCCAGCAATTACCCAGTGCATTACTGGTACTTTATTTTATCGACCCCGTAAGGATGAAAGGCAAAGTTAACCTCGGCGGGATTTGAACTCAGAATGGAAGGGGCCGTAACTCTATGCGTCAATCCACCGTAATATAGTATACGTACTTGGAAGAGACATACACGCATTAGATAAAATAATTGTTTCTACTTTTGGCACAAGGCCAGCAATTACCCAGTGCATTACTGGTACTTTATTTTATCGACCCCGAAAGGATGAAAGGCAAAGTTAACCGCGGCGTTAGATAAAATAATGTGAGATTTCTTCACAGAATGGTTTGTTCGGCTGGTATAAAATAATAGCTTTACTACCTCCTCGCTAATAACATGAAATAGCCCAAAGCTTTATTTGGGAGACTTTGTCCGTCTATGCGAGCGCACGTGTATCTCTCTCTCTCTCTCTCTCTCTCTCTCTCTCTCTCTCTCTCATACTTTCTATCCAATCTATCTATCTATCTATTTATGTATCTCTCTCTTTCTTTGTATGAGTGTGTGGGATTTCGTGTTCGTGTGTGTTTTTTCGCGCGCGCGCGTGTGTTTTCGCGCGTGTGTGTGTGTGTGTGTATGTGTGTGTGTGTGTGTTCGTGTGTGTGAGATAGTGTGGGTGTGGGTGTGTGTGTGTGTGTGTGTGTGCGTGTGTATGTGTGTGTGAGAGAATTAATTTCCACATATGTGTATGTACGCATTTCTGACGTCAAAAGTTAACGTGTCCCATATAAAGATAAAAGAATTCCAATGATTGTACAACATAGAATTAGTCATTGATTACTCTTCCAATCAGTGAAGAAATTTATTATTGATGAAGATAATGAAGTATCCAATTTGAAGATATATATAATGTGAGGAACAATTCTTGTGTTCCCCATCTTGTCAGTTAGTTAGTTGATACGTAACTCCGTCCTTCATCTCCACTTAATAATTATTAATTTTACAACTGTGTTCTTACAGTTGCTCATATTATCTTTTTTCTTGAAATGTTCAACGAGTTTCCCACCCACCACATTTTCTTCTTCTTCTTCTTCTTCTTCTTCTTCTTTGTTCATTTGTTACCCATTAGGCTCATGGTGTGTTTTTATATAATTCTAATATGTTTTTATATAATTCTAATGTTTTTATATAATTCTAATATGTTTTAATATAATTCTGATGTGTTTTATATAATTCTAATATGTTTTTATATAATTCTAATATGTTTTAATATAATTCTAATATGTTTTTATATAATTCTAATATGTTTTTATATAATTCTAATATGTTTTTATATAATTCTAATATGTTTTTATATAATTCTAATATGTTTTAATATAATTCTAATATGTTTTTATATAATTCTAATATGTTTTAATATAATTCTAATATGTTTTTATATAATTCTAATATGTTTTAATATAATTCTGATGTGTTTTATATAATTCTAATATGTTTTTATATAATTCTAATATGTTTTAATATAATTCTAATATGTTTTTATATAATTCTAATATGTTTTTATATAATTCTAATATGTTTTTATATAATTCTAATATGTTTTAATATAATTCTGATGTGTTTTAATATAATTCTAATATGTTTTAATATAATTCTGATGTGTTTTAATATAATTCTAATATGTTTTTATATAATTCTAATATGTTTTTATATAATTCTAATATGTTTTTATATAATTCTAATATGTTTTAATATAATTCTAATATGTTTTTATATAATTCTAATATGTTTTTATATAATTCTAATATGTTTTTATATAATTCTAATATGTTTTTATATAATTCTAATATGTTTTAATATAATTCTAATATGTTTTTATATAATTCTAATATGTTTTAATATAATTCTGATGTGTTTTTATATAATTCTAATATGTTTTTATATAATTCTAATATGTTTTAATATAATTCTAATATGTTTTTATATAATTCTAATATGTTTTAATATAATTCTGATGTGTTTTAATATAATTCTAATATGTTTTTATATAATTCTAATATGTTTTAATATAATTCTGATGTGTTTTTATATAATTCTAATATGTTTTAATATAATTCTGTTGCGTTTTAATATAATTCTGATGTGTTTTTATATAATTCTAATATAATAATAATAATAATGAAATTATTGTGTACAGTGCTCAGGTGTACTACAACTCATCAAAGGTGCATGTATAGTACATAGAATAAGTGCACCACAACTCATCAAAAAGTGCATGTACAGTACATAGGGCAATGCACAAACATCAGGAAAATGAACAGTGCACGAGTCATGATACACACATGTTTCCATGTGTATGGAAGGGGTACATCAGGTGTAGTTTTGGCGTATTTCGGGAAGCATGAGTGTCTTAAAGAATGCAGTGTCTCGGCAGCTAACAATATGTTTTAATATGATTCTGTTGCGTTTTAATATAATTCTAATATGTTTTATATAATTCTAATATGTTTTAATATAATTCTGTTGCGTTTTAATATAATTCTAATATGTTTTATATAATTCTAATATGTTTTAATATAATTCTGTTGCGTTTTAATATAATTCTGATGTGTTTTATATAATTCTAATATGTTTTAATATGATTCTGTTGCGTTTTAATATAATTCTAATATGTTTTATATAATTCTAATATGTTTTAATATAATTCTGTTGCGTTTTAATATAATTCTAATATGTTTTATATAATTCTAATATGTTTTAATATAATTCTGTTGCGTTTTAATATAATTCTGATGTGTTTTATATAATTCTAATATGTTTTAATATGATTCTGTTGCGTTTTAATATAATTCTAATATGTTTTATATAATTCTAATATGTTTTAATATAATTCTGTTGCGTTTTAATATAATTCTAATATGTTTTATATAATTCTAATATGTTTTAATATAATTCTGTTGCGTTTTAATATAATTCTGATGTGTTTTATATAATTCTAATATGTTTTAATATGATTCTGTTGCGTTTTAATATAATTCTAATATGTTTTATATAATTCTAATATGTTTTAATATGATTCTGTTGCGTTTTAATATTATTCTGATGTGTTTTATATAATTCTAATATGTTTTAATATGATTCTGTTGCGTTTTAAAATAATTCTGATGTGTTTTATATAATTCTAATATGTTTTATATAATTCTAATATGTTTTAATATAATTCTGTTGCGTTTTAATATAATTCTGATGTGTTTTATATAATTCTAATATGTTTTAATATGATTCTATCTATCTAGGGCGGGTAAAATTCCCGAGATTTCTTTTCAATGGCTGACAATACCTTACTGGCGCCACTCGAATAAGGTAGTTATTTAACCCATAAACGCGGCCCTAACAGGTACTACTACTCCGAGCCAGAGCAGACCTGGGAGTTACGACAATTAAGGGGTAACTCCACATTCCCCACAGCTCCTGAACTCCCGAACCTTGCCACTGGATGTAGTTTAATGTGATACCCAGGACATGAGTCTATGTTTTTATATAATTCTGATATGTTTTAATATGATTCTATGTTTTAATATAATTCTGATGTTTTTATATAATTCTGTTGTGTTTTAATACAATTCTGTTGTGTTTTAATACAATTCTGTTGTGTTTTAATATAATTCTGTTGTGTTTTAATACAATTCTGTTGTGTTTTAATACAATTCTGTTGTGTTTTAATATAATTCTGTTGTGTTTTAATATAATTCTGTTGTGTTTTAATACAATTCTGTTGTGTTTTAATATAATTCTGTTGTGTTTTAATACAATTCTGTTGTGTTTTAATACAATTCTGTTGTGTTTTAATATAATTCTGTTGTGTTTTAATATAATTCTGTTGTGTTTTAATACAATTCTGTTGTGTTTTAATACAATTCTGTTGTGTTTTAATACAATTCTGTTGTGTTTTAATACAATTCTGTTGTGTTTTAATATAATTCTGTTGTGTTTTAATACAATTCTGTTGTGTTTTAATATAATTCTGTTGTGTTTTAATACAATTCTGTTGTGTTTTAATACAATTCTGTTGTGTTTTAATATAATTCTGTTGTGTTTTAATATAATTCTGTTGTGTTTTAATACAATTCTGTTGTGTTTTAATATAATTCTGTTGTGTTTTAATACAATTCTGTTGTGTTTTAATACAATTCTGTTGTGTTTTAATATAATTCTGTTGTGTTTTAATATAATTCTGTTGTGTTTTAATACAATTCTGTTGTGTTTTAATACAATTCTGTTGTGTTTTAATACAATTCTGTTGTGTTTTAATACAATTCTGTTGTGTTTTAATATAATTCTGTTGTGTTTTAATACAATTCTGTTGTGTTTTAATACAATTCTGTTGTGTTTTAATACAATTCTGTTGTGTTTTAATACAATTCTGTTGTGTTTTAATACAATTCTGTTGTGTTTTAATATAATTCTGTTGTGTTTTAATACAATTCTGTTGTGTTTTAATATAATTCTGTTGTGTTTTAATATAATTCTGTTGTGTTTTAATACAATTCTGTTGTGTTTTAATACAATTCTGATATCTTTTAATATAATTCTTATCCTTTTAAATATAATTCTGTTGTGTTTTGATATAATTCTGGTGAGCAACGTAAAGAAGAGATGGAACGTAAAGCTGCAACGACAACAAGAACAATGATAACACTAACAATAACATCAACAACAATAACATCACTATCAATAATGTGACCACCAACACAAACAACAAGTACAACTCTTTCGCTGCTCCAGCAGCCAAAACAAAGGCCATATTTTGCAATTCATCTGTTTACCCGAGCAAAGCTGGGTACGTCAGCTAGTAATAATAACAATAGTGGTCTGAAAAGATGATAAGGAAAATAATAGAAAAAAGTAAAAAAGTAATAGAGATAGAAAGATACTGGTAGAGTTGAAAGTAAACACGGGTTACAAAGTAACTGGACAGTGTAATGGGATGAGATGAAAGGAAAGTATATCCTTTCGTTTCATCTCATCTCATTTTATTACACTGTTACTATTATCCTTTCGTTTCATTTCATCTCATTTTATTACACTGTTACCATTATCCTTTCGTTTCATCTCATCTCATTTTATTACACTGTTACCATTATCCTTTCGTTTCATTTCATCTCATCTCACCTCATTTTATTACACTGTTACCATTATCCTTTCGTTTCATCTCACCTCATTTTATTACACTGTTACCATTATCCTTTCGTTTCATCTCATCTCATTTTATTACACTGTTACTATTATCATTTCGTTTCATCTCATCTCATTTTATTACACTGTTACTATTATCCTTTCGTTTCATTTCATCTTATTTTATTACACTGTTACTATTATCCTTTCGTTTCATCTCATATGATCTCATTTTATTACACAGTTACTATTATCCTTTCGTTTCATCTCATCTCATTTTATTACACTGTTACCATTATCCTTTCGTTTCATCTCACCTCATTTTATTACACTGTTACCATTATCCTTTCGTTTCATCTCATCTCATTTTATTACACTGTTACTATTATCCTTTCGTTTCATCTCATCTCATTTTATTACACTGTTACCATTATCCTTTCGTTTCATCTCACCTCATTTTATTACACTGTTACCATTATCCTTTCGTTTCATCTCATCTCATTTTATTACACTGTTACCATTATCCTTTCGCTTCATCTCATCTCATTTTATTACACTGTTACCATTATCCTTTCGTTTCATTTCATCTCATCTCATCTCCTTTTATTACACTGTTACCATTATCCTTTCGTTTCATCTCATCTCATTTTATTACACTGTTACTATTATCATTTCGTTTCATCTCACCTCATTTTATTACACTGTTACCATTATCCTTTCGTTTCATCTCATCTCATTTTATTACACTGTTACCATTATCCTTTCGCTTCATCTCATCTCATTTTATTACACTGTTACCATTATCTTTTCGTTTCATTTCATCTCATCTCATCTCATTTTATTACACTGTTACCATTATCCTTTCGTTTCATCTCATCTCATTTTATTACACTGTTACTATTATCATTTCGTTTCATCTCACCTCATTTTATTACACTGTTACCATTATCCTTTCGTTTCATCTCATCTCATTTTATTACACTGTTACCATTATCCTTTCGCTTCATCTCATCTCATTTTATTACACTGTTACCATTATCCTTTCGTTTCATTTCATCTCATCTCATCTCATTTTATTACACTGTTACCATTATCCTTTCGTTTCATTTCATCTCATCTCACCTCATTTTATTACACTGTTACCATTATCCTTTCGTTTCATCTCATCTCATTTTATTACACTGTTACTATTATCCTTTCGTTTCATCTCATCTCATTTTATTACACTGTTACCATTATCCTTTCGTTTCATCTCATCTCATTTTATTACACTGTTACCATTATCCTTTCGTTTCATCTCATCTCATTTTATTACACTGTTACCATTATCCTTTCGCTTCATCTCATCTCATTTTATTACACTATTACCATTATCCTTTCGCTTCATCTCATCTCATTTTATTACACTGTTACCATTATCCTTTCGTTTCATTTCATTTCATCTCATCTCATTTTATTACACCAGTCACACTCATTTCTCATTTTAAATAAACACATAGAATACACAAACAGACTCATTAACTGGTTAATAAACATAACCACAAGGATATGGTGTGGACGTGGGAGAGCCGAACTCCCACCGTCATCGCCTCCATCTCTCTCGCCCTTCCCATCTCTCTATATAGTGAGCAAATGGGGTCCCACGTGCTGGCCTCGCCACAGCCCCGGCGGACAGAATTGAGAAGGCGTTTCCCCGGAGAATGGTGAGGGAGATGCGCTGGAAGAGCCATTCCATCTCGCGAGGCTCACACCTGCGGCTGACCAACTCAGCGCCTATGGTGGTGAGTAGGGAGGTAGCCCTAGGGCCAAGGACACGAGAAGTCTCCACTGCCAAGGGCACGACCGCAAACCTGTCGGAGAGCGACCGGTGTGCAGTTACTTTGTAACCCGTGTTTACTTTCAACTCTACCGGTATCTTTTTATGGTTTTACTTTTTATATTTTTTATCATCGATACTATATCTATTACTTTTTTTACTTTTTTGCATTATTCTCCTTATCGTATCATCTTTTCAGACCACTTTTTCTCATGTTATTATTATTACTACAAGGGTGGTGGATTGGCAGTATCGGTAGAGGGTCGGACGCCATGCTTTGCAGCATAGAGTTACAGCCTTTTATGGTCTGAGTTCAAATCCCGCCAAGGTTAACTTTGCCTTTCATCCTTACGGGATCGATAAAATATTTGCTGGCCTTGTGCCAATAGTAGAAACAATTATTATTACTATGTTTTCATGCCTTTATCCTAATACTCCCCCCTTCACTACAACTTCCTTATTATTATTATTATTGCTATTATTCTTGTTATTTTTCATGTATCTATAAATACTATAGGCAAATATCTATCATATAGGCAAATATCTATCATATAGGCAAATATCTATCATATAGGCAAATATTTATCATATAGGCAAATTAGTATTTTGAAAATTTGGTCGGTGTCAATTGTAATTAAAATGGAGTAACGTAGCATTCTGTGAACAGCGGTTTTTAGACACACTGGACTAATGAAACATTTGTTAATACTTGGAATAAACCAGTGTGTTTGAATAGAAATGAAAGATTAATCTTCCATGAATCCCTGTTGTGTTTATAGTCACTGAATATCTTCATTAGTTCCCTTTATTTGTTACGCGTTAAACGGCGTGAAACATTTAGCCTGTGGCACTCGTAACGCGCAGTCATTTATCACAATAATTTATGACTTGCTGGTCCTGAGGAAATTCTCTTCTTTAAACCCACGAAGATTTAACCAATTTTAGATGTTTTATTCACTATATATATATATATATATATATATATATATATAGTTAAATAAGATAACAACGGCGATTAGTTGCTACTTCATTACGTTTATTGGTTGGTGACGTGCGTTTCGCCACTGACCAGCTCAAGGTTCGATCTATATCGATCTGACCTGACTCTGTTATCCGCGGCTCGTCAGACCCCTTATAATGTTAATGGAAGAATGAATACATGCTGTATGATAAAGTCAGAAGTTCCAATGGTGATCAGTAAAGTTTGTTTTGATTGGTGGATTAATTCATAGGGATGTTTTTGCCTGTAGTGTATGTAGGGGTGGGTGTGGTGACAAGTTGGTGGTGTCGGTCGCAGGTTGAAGTTGGCGGTGGTGTGGGGGTGGTGGTTGTCAGTAGACAGTTTGGCATGTAGATGTGGCTGATTTTTGTGTGTGGTGCGGGTGTGGTGATGTTGTTTGTGATAAAGATGAAAGGTTGCGGTGTTTATGGTGGTGTGATGATTGTGTTCGTGGTTTCATTTCCTAAGGAGATACATATAGACACACTAGGTCTGACAAATAAGTTGTATACATACACATGTGTGTATATATATATATATATATATATATATACATACACATGTGTATATATATATATATATATATATATATATATATATATATATAGAGAGAGAGAGAGAGAGAGGGGGAGAGAGCCAGTGGAGATGGCGTTGGTACAGATATGTCTACACACAGACACACACACATGCGTGGTTTAGAGAAGGATGATATGTGTTGGTGATGTTGATGGTTGTGGAAGTATGGCGATGTGTCTGGTGGTGGTGGTGGTGTTGGTGGGTGCGACATGATATTTACAGGATCGAATTTTACGATGGATTACAGGTTAAAAAGTGACATCGGGAACACGGGGTACTGGACTGAGGGGGGGGGGGGGGGTGGACGTATGGCGATGTGTTTGGTGGTGGTGGTGGGGATGATTTTTTCGACATCATATTTACAGGTTCGGAATTTACGATGGGTTACAAGTTAATACCTGACAGAGAAGACACACAGAACACAATAATATTGAGATGAGGGATGTATGGCGAAATGTTCTTTGGTGCTGGTTGTGGGGGTGAAGGGTGCGACATGATATTTACAAGATATCTTACCATGGGTTACATTTTATTGAAGTCAAATGTATTGTGATGAGGGACGGTGTGGAAAAGCAAAGCTGGTTATCCCTGTTGGGTCAAAGTTAGTGTTTGGCCCTTGGTCAAATGTTTGTGCAGAGAAGATGGTCATTCTGGTGTGTCTGCAGTTTATAATAATTGTTTCCACTTTAGACACAAGGCCAGCAATTATCCCAATACATTACTGGTACTTTATTTTATCGACCCCGTAAGGATGAAAGGGAAAGTCAACCTTGGCGGGATTATAATAATGTCAGATCTTGAGTTTATGGCCGATTTCAATTTAATGATCTCAGCCGCTTCGGCCAGGCATAATCTGCAGTGGTTTTTGTCGTTGTGGAGATGTGCCACACGTCTTTTAACTGACCACTTGATCTGGTATTCCAAGTTCTTGTCTTTGAGGTTCCAGATCAAATCCGCCAGTCTTGTTTGGGATCGTTTGGGCCTGTGTTTGAAGGAGCTTTTGTGGTTATACCAGCGCTCATTAAACGTAGTCGAGGTCGCCCCTCTTTTTGGCCCGCTGTGACATCGCACCAGTAAACAATGTTTTTAACGTGGCACTCCCCATTTAGTGGGCATTCCACCCGCCTTTTGCAGTTGCAGTTGGGGGTTATGGGTTTGTTGCTACATTGTCGGTTGTACGTATTATGTGTGGAGCTGGCATGTAGGTTGTTGTGTTGTGTTGTGTGTATTGTTTCGTTCTGGGTTGTGCTAGTGGTTGGTTGTGGTGCTCTCATGTGTTTGCGTATTTTTGTCCTATTTGTGTGTGCTATTGTGTCGCCTAGATTTGGTGTTGTGGAGAAGGAGAATTTGACAGTGTGTCTATTAAAGAGATTGTGGTATTTATGTGTGGGTGGGAAGGATTGGTCAAGAGCTCTGAAGAAGGTTCCCGGTATATTGGTGGCAACGTGTATAGAGTAAGGGGCATTGTACCATGTCACGGGTCTACTTCGAGCATTACGGTGTTTAGTGTGGTTGTTGTGGTTTAGTGGTTGCGTGGGTGTGTTTTGGTCAGGCGTATTTGTCATAGGGGTTCCTGCTATTCTATTGTCGTTAAGTCTCGGGTATAAGCTTTAGCTAGAAGTGGCCACAAAAACAAATTAGTATACATACCTTTCACCAATAATATTTCAAACATACAACCTAATATTATCAACAAACACCAAATGAAAGACCCACACCTAAATGCCACTCACACTACACCTAAAAACACCAACCTAAAACTTAATTTCTCTACCTCTTCTCACATAAAATATAATGACTTTCAAAAAACTATTTATCCTAATACTCCAACATATGTTAACAACATTACTAACAAAATTCCTAGTAATCAGACTAAAACACCTAAATCAGTTAATCTAACTAAACCTATATATAATAAAATCACTAATAGTAATTCTCTTAGTAAACCTCCTGATACATCGTATAAATATAAGAAACAATATCGAAACCGTAATAGATGAGTTACTTGGTATAATGCTCCATTTAATCTACAAATTAAGGACAATATCCCTAAAAAATTCTTTGCTATCCTAGAGAAAATCTTCACACCAAACCATAAATACCATCAAATTTTAAATAGATCTACAGTCAAATTCTCCTACTCTACTACCAAACATATACAACAGAATATAAGTGCGTACAACGCATATACATGTAAAAAAAAACATAAATATACTATCAACACATCAAACCAGCCATAATAATACTAAAATAAACCATAACAAACCACCGTCTAAAATAAAGTACCAGTAATCTACTGAAAATTGCTGGCCATGTGCCAATAGTAGAAACAATTATTTAATAACATCAAATTTTCGTGTACCCTTCACTATATTCTTGGCCTGACCTCTTTTCATCCCCAAAGTATTCTTTTCATTCAAAGCATTAGTCTGCACTCCTCTACCCCTAGATTTAATCTCTATTACTCTCATTCTATCAACTTGACCTCTAACTCCTTTTCTATTGGTCAATTCATAACCTGTTCCCAAACAGACTCTTTATATTAATTCTTTGTTTTTTTTCAATAAACACATCTCATCATTTCTTAGGACGGCATGTATATGTGAAGGTATGTATATTTCCTCTGATAATTTGTAATATTTTTACATAGATCTATATGATATACATACCAACACACATATACATCCTAGAAACGATCGTAAAATGATGAATTTTTTAATATAAAGTACTTGTTCTTTGTGTTTATTTCATTGTTTTTATTAATTTATCTTGACTCTGTTTTCTTATGATTTTTATCGTAAATTTTTGAATGCATTTTCTCTATTGATGATATCTTCTATATTTGGATTACATTGAGTTCTTCATACGGATTGGACACTACCGTATATTTTGGTAGACTTATCTACACACACACACACACACACACACACACACACACACACACACACACACACACACACATATATATATATATATATATATATATATATATATATATATATATATATATTTAAGTAAGAATATTTTCGAAACAGCGAGTTGGTTTGAAATTATTAGAAATGTAAGATATCGCCGTATTTTGACTAAAGAAATCAAAGACATTATTTAGCCTGATAGTGGGGTTAAGAACCATCGGAGAAATGGAAAAAGATGAGTATTGACGGTACGTCAATACCTATCTTTTTCTATTTCCCCGAGGGTTCTTAACCCCACTATCAGGCTAAATAATTTCTTTAGTCAAAATACGTCGATAGCTTACATGTAAATATATATATATATATATATATATATATATATATATATATATAGAGAGAGAGAGAGAGAGACCATTTTTGTAGACCTCACTGATATATATATATAGGAGAGAGAGAGAGAGAGAGAGAGAGAGAGAGAGATCAATAAAAAGATAGATGGGAAAGTTTCAGAAATTGCTTTCTTCTTTTATTATCCATGGCTAAATATAGCTGAACCCTACTTAATTTATTAACTCATAAATTGATTTTGATTCTGTTTTTGTAACGGACCAATTTATTTTCAATGTTAATCGACCAACGTACACAATCAGAAGGATCTTTTATCTCAAATGACTGCTTTTCAAATATCCTCTAAAATGGCTTTGTTAAATGTTCTTCCTATTTACATGATTCTATTTGCGTCTGTACAAGTTGTTTAGTTATAAATATTCTACTAATCCCATTGTGTCGGCCAGCCACAATCACGTACAAAATCCATGACAATCAAGACCAATCTACTTTCTTTATGACAATAAATACCACCACAAGCAAGTATTTCATTTTTTTTTTCTATTCTGGCCGAGTTTACACTCGCAAATAAAAAGAAACAGGGTCGCCCCTAGGCGCATTGGATTTGGTGTACTTCATATTTGTTTCGGTTGCAGAATACAATCAGGGGTCACTGCTTCTCCTGAAGGTCAATAGTTCTCTTCTAACTCGAGCGGGAGCGCCTTTCCCTTGTCAATTTGCATTGATCATCTACAAAGCCACATTGTTCTCAGAACCACTACACCAGTCTTTTGATGTGTGCAGCTGGAACCACTGCAGGATTTTTTTTTTTTTAGACAGCCATTGACTCTTATGAGTTCTTCCGCCTTTTGTCAGGTTTTGCGTTTGGTCCTGCAGGGTGTCCAAAATCACCCCCCTCACCAAATAAACTTGGTTGGATTGCAGGTTTAGTCGGTTGCATAGTCGGCTCGTCGGCAAGTATTTAAAACACTGTACTATACAGGAAACTAACTCCAGGTTTTCGAGTCCATATATTATCTGTTTCGCAGCCGAATATTCAAATGTTTATATTCAAATGCCACATCAACATTGGGATGTGTCTGCGGCCAAAAAACAATGAGACTTTTTTTATATGATCTGTCAGTCTGTTGGAAATAAACATCATGAAATGAAAGCGGGTCCTCTTAAAGGGACGTAATATTTGAACAATGCAACCCTGGATATGAGGCGGCCAATCGACAGAGTCGGTAAGACGTCGGATTGAATGCTTTACATACAGTATACGCCCCCCCCCCCATCGCGCGCTCTGAGTTCCAACCCAGCAGGGATCAACTTTGCCTTTTATCCTGTCGGGGTCGACAAAAAAGTACCTGTCTAGTACTGGAGTCGATTCTTCCTATATAGAAATATTCTGTTGTGTTCAGACCTGGAAAGGGTTGGGCTCCACCAGGTTTAAAAGTGCCCTAGACACGCCGTATGACGGTGCCTCTACGACTCCACAAGCAGGTGTAGGATCTTTACCCTTTTATCCTTTATGATATATATAAAAATAGAGATTGTTCCTGGTCACATGTCTGATAAATCACCATTAGAACACGTCATAGGTCACATGTCTGATACATTGTGACTGGTCACATGTCTGACACATCGCTATTAGAACACGTCACAGGTCACATGTCTGACACATCAGGGTTGACGTGGCACTACTCAGCCATTAGAACTTACCAAGTGTCTAAGAAACAATAATGTTTAAATGTAATACTGATGACAATTAAAACTAATACAGTTTATTATTGGGGTTAATAATTGTTTCTATTTTAGGCAAAGTTAACCTCGGCAGGATTTGAACTCAAAATGGCAAGGGCCGTAACTCTATGCGTCAAAGCATAGCGTCCGACCCTCTACCGATACTGCCAATCCACCGCCAATTGGGGTTAATAATTGTTTCTACTTTTGGTACAAGGCCAGCAATTACCCAGTTCATTACTGGTACTTTATTTTATCGACCCCGTAAGGATGAAAGGCAAAGTAAACCTCGGCGGGATTTGAACTCAGACCGCAAAGGGACGTAACTGTGCTGGAAAGCATGGCGTCCGACCCTCTACCGATACTGCCAATCCACGGCCCCTTGGGGTTAATAATGGCGGTGGATTGGTAGTATCGCTAGAGAGTCGGTCACCATGCTTTGCAGCATAGAGTTTCGGTCTTTTATGGTCTGAGTTCGAATCCCGCCGAGGTTAACTTTGCCTTTCATCCTTACGTGGTCGATAAAATAAAGTACCAGTAACGTAATGGAGTCGATTTAATCGACTTTCCCCTCCCCCCAAATTACTGGCTTTGTGCCGATATAAGAAATCATTATTGGAGTTAATTTAGTTGTTCATACATGGATCGATTATAATGATATTCAGAGCAAAATGTCATGTTTAACAAGACGAAGAGAGATTAAGTGAAACACTGCAGGACATATTGTCTGGTTCCGTATGATATGTGACAAGACTGCCTCCGAGAATATGTTCCCTGAAAATAGTTTTCGTTAGCTGACCTGACACAGTAGATGTCGCTGCAAAGTTATATCAGTATATCAACTCAAATATTTTGACAGGATGTTATGGCCAAGAGCTCCTGAACTTGTAATTTAACTGTATATACCTATAAAAGGAATGAGACTCTCTCACGATATTGGGGGAAGAAAACCAGATTTAGTAGAATTAGTAGTAGTTTATCTTCTATTATGTGGCGAATTGGCAGAGTCGTTAGAACGTCGGGTAGAATTCTTTATGGTATTTGTTCCGGCTCTCTTCTCTCTGAGTTCAAATCCAGACTAGGTCAACTTTGTCTTTCATCCTATCGAGGTCGATAAAAAAAATAGTACCTGTCTAGTACTGGGGTCGATTCTTCCTTTATATCTCTTTCTCCTTTCCTCTCTCTCACTTTCTATCTTTCTTTAGAAGACATCTGCTCTACTCAGACCTGGAGAGGGATGGAGAAATGCTCCAATTATTTCAAATGGCGTGGCGTGACGTGATGTGAAGTGAAGTGATGTGGTGTGGCTGACGTGGCTGGTGTGAGAGTAGCGCGACGTGGCGTTGCGTGGGGGTAGCGTTGTGTGGCGTGAAGTGAAATGACGTGACGTGGGATGCAGAGATTTGAAAAATGAATTGACATGAAGTGAAGTGACATGAATGAGACGTGACGTGAAAGTGACGCGAATGTGAAGTGACGTGAATGTGACGTCACGTGAATGTGACGTCACGTTAATGTGACGTCACGTGAATGTAACGCCACGTAAAAGTGACGTGAATGTGACGTCACGCGAATGTGACGCCATCACGTTAATGTGACATCACGTGAATGTAACGCCACGTAAAAGTGACGTGAATGTAAAGTGACGTGAATGTGACGTCACGTGAATGTAATGCCATCACGTGAATGTGACGTCACGTGAATGTAACGCCACGTAAATGTGACGTGATGTGAGGGATGGAGAAATA
>OZ024755.1:36985718-37000718 GCA_964016885.1 Eledone cirrhosa
GTACTCTGGTGCGTTATGGTCCATCTGGTTCCTTACCACAACTCCTTTGTTATATATATATTAGAATTGATGCTCTGAAATAGCGATATATATATGAATGTATATACAGTGTATTTTGCAATACACTGTATGCTTAATTAAAAGGATTTTGAAGACCTTAGGCTATTGTTTTAAAGTAGTGACTATGTCACCTACTTCTTTTTACATCAAACAAAGGGAGATAAACTGACAGACCTCTGTTTCATACTGTTGGTATTACTCAGAGCTTAGCACTCCCCTTGTCTGTTGAAAATTATTAAAAGCATTTTGAAGACCTTACGCTATTGTTTTAAAGTAGTGACTACGTCACTTATTTCTTTTTTCAACAAACAAAGGGAGATAAGCTGACAGATCTCTGTTCCATTCTGTTGGTATTCCTCAGAGCTTAGCACTCCCCTTGTCTGTTGAAAATTATGAATGTTGGATCCTTATAGAATTCCAGTAATAATCAGGAACTGATTATACAGAGCGGTGGCTGGTCAAGCAAAACTTTGTTGAAGAAAGAAGTAAGTGACATATTCACTACTTTAAAACAATAGCGTAAGGTCTTCAAAATGCTTTTAATTAAGCATAAAGTGTATTACCAAATATACACAAAGTATAACAATATCGGTTTCAACACACGTTTTCAGATAAAGAATCTTGCTAAACAAATTCAGAAACGAAACATATATATATCTAGAGATAGATATATATACATACACACACACATACACACATATATATAACGGCAACCTTCTTTGACATCTTATATTTCTAAGCTTATTTTCTTCTTTGTACAACGGAAAAGAATAGAAGGAGATAAATTCCTTGTAAGAATTACTATAAATATCAATCAGCTTGAAAATGAAAGCTGAATCTAGCGCAGTTTTATACAAACGAAGAACGTTCTTATCGAAATAGAGCAATACTCTCACAAGGTAACATACCCCTGAATATTCCACCCTCGAAAATTCAACCTCATAAAACTTCTTTCTACAAACATATCATGCTATTAGAACTAAACGACTGTTTGCACGAAATATGAATGAAATATTTGCGGGATTTTAATGGATTTAAAATTTTTGCTTGTATTTTCACGTCATGGAAACTACTTTTGAGGATTGAAATCTTCGCTGGAAGGCAGTTATATGGAGCAAAATTTTCGAGGGAGGAATGTTCAAGATAAATGTTTCATGGAAACCTCCGGAGAGATCTTCTTCTTCTTCTTCTTCTTCTTCTTCTTCTTCTTTGCCCACTTATTCCTGAGAGGGACGTGTGGTCCTCAAACACTCATTCAAGCGGGTCTTGTCAGAAGCAACCGTCTCAAGTGATCACCAGGCATGACTCCCAGCGGGTCCTGTCAGAAGTAACCGTCTCAAGTGATCACCAGGCATGACTCCCAGCCGCTCCTGTCAGAAGCAACCGTCTCAAGTGATCACCAGGCATGACTCCCAGCGGGTCCTGTCAGAAGCAACCGTCTCAAGTGATCACCAGGCATGACTCCCAGCGGGTCCTGTCAGAAGCAACCGTCTCAAGTGATCACCAGGCATGACTCCCAGCGGGTCCTGTCAGAAGCAACCGTCTCAAGTGATCACCAGGCATGACTCCCAGCGGGTCCTGTCAGAAGCAACCGTCTCAAGTGATCACCAGGCATGACCCCAGTGGGTCCTGTCAGAAGCAACCATTTCCAACTGATGCGGCTGGATCCCCAAGCGAGGCCAGCCACGCTTGGGGATGTTACCCAACCACTTCTGTCAGAAAAATCCTGTTGCGTGACGGAAACTGACGAAAAGAAGTCCGTTACCCCCCAATGTGGAGAATAAAAAGACTGAAAGTAAGAAGGGGAGAGAACCACAGCGAGAGAGACAAAGAAAGATTTGCAATTGAACCCCCACCAAGTAGGTAATAAAGTTCCCCAGCCTAATGTCGGGTATTTGTGAAATACAATATATGTGCTTGACTCTATATCTTCTTATTTCTGGAAGGGTCGTGGGGGCAGAGTCCTTAAACACTCCTTCAAGCGGTTCCTGTCAGAAGCAACCGTTTCCAAGTAATCCAGCTGGATCCCCACGTGTGACCAGCCAAGCTCATGTATGTTATCCAACCATCTTGCTCGGGGTCTATCCATGGGTCTCCTACCGGTTGGCATTGCCCGTAAAATCTGCCCAGTAATGATAGAGGATTAAAGTCATCAACCCCCCCACCTTGTATTTTAATTGGTTTAACTGAGATATTCTCTGAAGCTAATCATTCTGATCAATTTCTATATAGATGAAAAGAAACAAAAGAATTATTATCGATTAATCTATATATATAAAACTGATGTTGTCTGTGTGTGTGTGTCCTCATTTTTGCAAAGTCTATACAAATCTACATTTCTACTCCGATTGACTTCAAACTTGCATTTATATATTCCTTGCGGTCTAAAGATATTAACTGCAGCTTTTATTTTTCAATTTTCTGTTGTTAAGGGGCCGGTTATCCATCTCCGTCGAGCCCTTATAATATCTGTCTGTATATCTGGCTGTCTGCATAACGACATTCTGACGAATACGTCATTGCTGACGTATTATCTTCGCTACTTTCTCTCTCTCTCACACACACACACACACACACACACACACACACACACACACACACACTTATATATACATATATATATATATATATATATATATATACATGGTGGCTGCCAACTCGTTTTCGAGTACGGCCACTACTTTATATCCATGTAGGAGAACCCCTACCGATGCGCTGAACGAGCGTGACTTTTTAGTCCAGCCAGCGACTTGAAAACTCTGGTACAAACACTACACTTGTGACAATTATTGACATATAGTGCTGGGCCCATGGTACCATGTGATGACAAGTGCAGAGAGATCTCCAGATATATAGCAATGCCTGTGCCGTGAAGCTTTTATAGTGAGCAAAGGCACTGCACAAAGCCAGTCCCACTCTCTTAACCAAGATGATATTTACCAAAAAGAAGAACAAGTCAACATCATTGGATACCATCAGGGTTGCAGGTGTTATATCAGAGTTTTCCTTCTCCTAGAATTCTGCCTTGACAAAGGCTTAGGGGTCATCTCTCCCGGTGATTTTGGATGGCCATTGACTCTTAAGAGCTCCTTTGCCCTTTGACAGGTTTTGCTTTTAGTCCTGCAGGATGTCCAAAGTCACCCTCCTCACCAAGAAACCTTGGTGGGGTTGCCAGTTTAGTCGCCAATGACCCGACCATGAGACAGGTTGTACTGGGATACATGTTATATATACATATATACACACATATATACACATATACCTATATATATATATCTATATATATATACAAAAGTTTAAGCAAAGAGTCGGTGCTTATTACATAATTATATATATATCAGCCTGTAGGTTGAGGAAAAGGAGGAGGAGAGGAAAGGAGTACAAACTCTTCGTACTCCTGGAGATGAGGGTTGCACATTTTTTCGTGGGTATGTGTTACCCATATAAACTGTCTCCCCCTATTGGGGAAAATCGACTAACTTTTTAAATTGCATTTGTGATAACATTTTACACGTTTTTATTGTATGTAAACTTCCCCCTTTGTATTTGTCCCCTTCTTTTGTGCCCCTGTGTCTAATAAAGAAACATATCTATATATAATCTGAGGATGTGTGTGTGTGAATGTCCGTACCCACATAACCTCTACAGTTTGCAACCGATTTTCTTCCAACTTGGAACAAAGGTTGTGTTCCCAGGAGTGTTTTGGACTCATAAAAGTTTCAAGTTTTTGTTAATGCGGTCCCTAGATAAATATTGGTTGGCTTGTTGCACGAAAACTACACACACACACACACACACACACACACACACACATACATGTATATCTAAAGAGAGAAAGGGAGATGTAGAGAGAGAGAGAGAGAGTGAGATAGGTCGTTATACAGAGAGAGGTACAAGATATTCAGATAGAGAGAGAGCGAGAATGACGACGAACGCTGGTTCACACAAACACACATATATATATATATATATATATATATATATATATATATATAAAGAGATAGATAGATAGAGAGAGAGAGGGAGAGATATCTGCGCGTTCTTTATTGTTCTCCATTCTGTAGAGGAAGAGAGAGGGGGTATGAGTGAGAGAGAGAGAGAGAGAGAGGGTATGAGAAAAAAGGGAGAGAGGGGTTGAGAAAGAAAGAAAGAGAGTGAGGAACTTTAACTTTTATTTATTTATCTATTCTTTACACACTGTTCAACTCTCCCCTTTCCTCAATCTAACGTCTCTTTCTCTCTTTCACACAAGACGTACTGTGACTGTGTGTTATATATATTTATGTCCGCACACACACACACACACACACGCACACACACACAAAGACGCATCTCTCTCTCTCTCTCTCTCTCTCTCTCTATATATATATATATATATATATATATATATATATATATATAGTAATTATCTCTACTTTTGGCACAAGGCCAGCAATTACCCAGTGCATTACTGGTACTTTATTTTATCGACCCCGTAAGGATGAAAGGCAAGACTAAAATCCAAAGAGGGCTCGATAAGGATAAATATAAATCGCTGCTTTCACCCTTAACGGGATCTTCTGAGTTTCAGAAGATCCCGTTAAGGGTGAAAGCACCGATTCTTTGTTTAAACTTTAATCTGTTATTTTAATATATATATATATATATATATATATATATATATATATATATATATATATATATATATATATATATATATATTTGTTATAAGAACAGATTAAAATTTAAGCAAAGAATCGCTGCTTTCAACATTAACTGGATCTTCTGAAACTAAAAAAATTCAATCTGTGAACGCAGAAGTAAATATTCCGAGAAACGTTGCAGCCGAAGGAAAACAGGAAGACGATATTTTGGTTCGTGAAGACATTCCCTGGTAATGAACGGAAAAACGGCGAGGATAATACGTCGTTATGTGGACCGAGAAGAACAATTTCATGCAAAGAAAAGACCCAGTTTATGGTATAAATGGAGTCGTTAGACAAATGTTCTATTTAAAATAACCGAATGATTTCCAGCCCCGGAGTTTAAGAATGATGTAAATAAAATTTAAAACGAAAATGACAGAGGTTATTAAAATAGTAAGAGTAAATAGTGAAGATTTAGGCCAGTACATACGTATGTACCGACAGACATACACATACATATACATACGCACACACAAATACATACACACACACAAACACACACACGCGCGTGTGTGTGTGTAAACCTTATGCATTTCTACAGTATTTTCACCAAACTTAAGACATAGGTTACTTATGTACTCCGGAAGGTCATGGGCACTTTCATTTTTCCAGATATTGATTGTAGGGCCTCCCGGCAGATAACCCCCTTTAACCACTTCCTTGGAGTCGACGGAAGCACTGCAGTGCAATACAACAAAACGTCATAACTTCTGGAGTTCGCAACCGATTTTCACAAAAGTTGACACATTGGCTGCGTTTGTTCTACAGATTAATGTGAACGCTCAGAATTGGCACATATTGAGTAGGGGACCCCTGGGGGCAGGACCCCCTTTTGGAAAAAGCCGATGATTTTGTAAAAGTATAGTTTTCGAAGCAGCACTGAAGTATTGACATACATGGTATACATAACTGCTATTTAATACTCGAGCAGCGCCGGGTACCTCTGCTAGTTTTCTATAAAGAGATATATATGTTCAAATATATTCCGCACAACATTTGTGACTGCACGTGTATGTGGGGATGTGGATGCTCAGGTAAATTCTATAAGTTGATAATAAGGTATTCAGATATTTAAAACTTTAATCTGCAGGTGTTGTGTGTGTGTGTGTGTGTGTGTGTGTGTGTGTGTGTGTGTGTGTGTGTGTGTGTGTGTGTGTGTGTGTGCGTGCGTGTGTGCGTGTGTATGTGTGTGTGTCTGTGTGTGTGTGTGTGTCTGTGTGTGTGTGTGTGTTTGTCAATATCCAGATCAGCGAAATGCAGAGAATGAAACATATGTAGATCAAATAAATAATATTGAACCTTGGTTATCTATTTCTTGCGTATATATATACGCCACTGATGATGTCTCAGATGTGTGACCAAAGAACTTTCATAGACTATATATATATATTTTTATTTTTAACCTTTGGTCAATCAATGATAAACATTGATTACCAGATAAATTAACTATCGAGATATAAAAGATGCAGAAGCGAAAACCAACCGAAACCAAACACCGAGTGAGTTCTATTATCATTTCTGGCAATATTATAACAATATGACCCTCCTCAAGTATAACAATAACAATATATATATATATATATATATATATATATATATATATATATATATATATATATATATATATATATATATATATATATAAATGAGAGGTATAGAGATTGTTTTAGCAAGAAGCTAACGGCATTCTATAACATATATGCGACTATAACGTCAAGATGGGAAAGGTAGTTAACGAAAGATTTAGGAAAAATAACTCAAACTCATCTCAAAAGAGAATCAGGATATAAATTCATCCACAGAATTTAGTAAAATCCAGGGAAAATCTATAGACCTTTAACTCATGATAAAATAAAGTTTGAAACACTTATCCTTCAATTTGGAATAACATCAAATGCTCTGTATAGTCTTAAAAGACTATTTCATGAAAACTTTCAGTGGAGATGGTCACGGTTGGAATTTCAATCATCAGCAGAGCTCAACATATATATATATATATAAATCATCTTGACTCTGTTTTCCTGTGATTTTCATCGAAAATTTTTGAATGCATCTTCTCTCTTCGTGATATTTGGATTACATTGAGTTCTTCATACGGATTGGACACTGCCGTATATTTTGGTAGATTTATCTACATATATATATATATATATATATATATATATATATATATATATATATATATATATATATATTTTTTTATTTTATAGAAGGAGCTTCTACAGGACTAGTACCTTTCTAGTACCTGCTTCCTGAAGATTTCATCTGAATGAAACAGTACTAGTCCTGTAGAAGCTCCTTCTATAAAATAAAAAAATTTTACTCTGCCATGTATTGAGTACCTTACTTACTGTGGTTATCCCCGACTCAACCCGGGACCTACGTATATATATATATATATATATATATATATATATATATATATATATATATAGTCGGTATACAAGGATGCAATTTACTTCTAGCACTCAACGTCATATTACTTCCTAAAAACAAGGATGGAGGAGTATATTAATAAAGAGGAAAATGCGAAGTTGAAGATGTTAGTGCCTTTTATTAATTGTGCTGTTATACATATTTCAATGACGATAGATATCGTGATTTATTCAGACATCAAAAATTGATTAAAAGGTAACATTTCCGAGGCAATTTTGGGTGGAAGGGAGCGGACTAAAAACATGTGTTTTTGCTTGGAGCGCCCGCTCCCTACTAACTTTCGGAACATCCTGACAGCCCTGCTTAGTCACAGGGGTGTGGGTGGCTGACTACTCAACTACAAGCGACAATACCACCAACCTTATTTGTTCTCTCTAACTACCAGTCCCCCACCACCTCGGCCGACACCTCGATATGGTCAAGTGAAAGTTCAAACAAGCCAAAATTTATTTACTGCTAGGTTGGGTGCCGGCAGGATTTTAGTGCGTTCATCCACGTAACCCCAACCCCCAAATGAGAAATTTACCTACAGCTATGGTTAATATAACTTATAGAAAATGTTTAAAGTTTCACAACCTGAAAATCCCACTAACCCTATCGACCCACTTCCTGCTATTTCAAGCGTTAACCTAATATATTCCTTCCATATACTGTACCGATTGTGTTGTTATTTCCGTTTATCTTTTACATACATACATACATATATATTAACAATTCTGAAAAGGAAATAGAAAATAAATTGATAGCATGTAAATGCCATCTTTGTAGAAATATTAACATGAAATATCTGCGCAGAGCAACTTTAGACAAAGGTATTAATGAAAAATTATACTTCTTCCATTAAAAAAAAATCAAGATATTTATTCTCTTACAATCGTTTCGAATGATGAGATATGACTGAGAATTATTCGAAGTGTCGGTAAAATTCGTTTCATCTGGTCATGTCAGTCTATAAATTTAAATCTCCCCTCTGAGGAGAGTGAATTATGAACATGTCGACATATTTTTGAATTTTTTTTTATGAAAGAAGTATAATTTTCTATTAATCTCTCTCTCTCTCTCTCTCTCTCTCTCTCTCTCTCTCTCTCTCTCTCTCTCTATATATATATATATATATATATATATATATATATATATATATATATAGAGAGAGAGAGAGAGAGAGATTTATATATATATATATATATATATATATATATATATTTAAATAGATAAATAAATGCCATTGTTAAATAATAAATAAATCAACTAATACCTTAATACTTCACACAAAGTAAAACATTTCGTTTTAATCATTTTCTAACCCAGAAAAGAGAGAGAGAGAGAGTGACGCAAAAAAAGGAAAACAAATATTTTTCTACCTCATAATCGTCTCTTTCTCCCTGTTTTCATATATATATATATATATATATATATATATATATATATATATATATATAAATGGAATAGAATGAAACGAAATTTCATTTCTCACTCATATACGGCACTTACTTAAATTTAAGTATGTATGTATGTATACGTACATGCATATATGTATACAGACGCACAATAGTATGTATATATATATATATATATACATACATGCACACATATATATATGCACGTATCGGTTTACCGAACACTTACTATAATGCTCGGTTTGTTTGTTTGTAAATAAACAAACAGCCCGAATTACGCCGTACAGTGTTTAGGCAAGCACGTCACCTTTTTGTTCAACACTGACACACACACACACACGCGCACACACACACACACACACACACACACACACACACACACACACACACACACACACACACACACACACACACATATATATATATATATATCGTTTCTGAATTTGTTTAGCAAGATTCTTTATCTGAAATCGTGTGTTGAAACCGATATTGTTATACTTTGGGAGGGTCATGTTGCCAATAAGAAACACACGCACCAGTTGCTTTCACTTCAATTTATTATAATAAATTTATAAATTTAGGAATTTATAAATTTCTGGTTGGTTGGTTGGTTCCACAACCAGGTGGTTGTTTATATATTGTCAAAGTTCTTTCGTCACACATTCTGTGACCTCTTCAGTGACTGGGGATTCTTTTCTTTGTTTTTTGTGCCTCTCCTTTGTTCTGTCCTACGCCATCTTGTTTTTGTGTGTGTGTTGTGTGCTTAGTTTGCGCATGTGTTACATCCGGGTGTCTGTGTGTGTTTATATTCGTTTATTTATTTGTTTATTTACATGTTACTGGTTGGTTGTTTGTTCTATGTGCGTGTGTGTTTTCATTTTGTCCTTAATTGTAAGTTGTGATGTTGCTGTTCCACTCATGTTTTCTGTTTAATTTTGGTTGTAATTCATTTATGTTTATTGCCTCTGTGATTTGTCTAAACATTGCGTCTTTTCTGTGTGTAGATTCTATTTTTATTTCTATGTTCTCTAATTTACCCTTATGTTCTATTTTAGCATGTTGGTAAAGTACAGATGATTCTTTACTATCTTGAAGGTCTCGCCAGTGTTCATTTATCCGTTCCCCTATACTACGAGCTGTCTCACCGATGTATACTATATTTTTATCTCTACATTGTCCTTCAGTACATCTTATGTTATATACTACATTTCTAGTTTTACAGTTAATATGGGGGCTTAATTTACAGATTATACATTTCTTATCTATACAGGGAGGTCTTTGAAAAGGGTATGTCTTGCTAATAAGTGTTTTTATGGAGGTACCTGGTCTTTCTACTATCTTAATATTGAGTTTATGTTTATCTAGGGCCCTTCTAAATTTGTAAGCTAATTCACCTCTAGGGGTTGTATCGATGAACATTACACTCTGGTATTTATTGCTATCATACCATGAGTTTATTCTATTAGCCTTATTCCTAGTTCTTTCTATTCTATTCCAAAATTTGCTCCTATACAAGGGGCAGGTCCCATTTGTGTCATTATTTACCATTTTTTCCCATTTGGTTCTGGCTCCTCTATACACTCTGATTTTATCTCTATGATTGTAACCAGAGAACTGCATACGGTGGATGAAGTGTTGTATGTGTCTCTCTAGTTCTTCGGGGTTGCACATGCGGGACACGTTTCTCATCACCCATACCAAATCCGTAATCAGTATGTTGATTTTGGTATGGTCCGAAACAGCCAAAATATCTGATCCACCGAAACTCAGCTATACTCAGTAATTGATCTATGTAAGGTTAGTTACAAACTATCAGATAAAGAGAATATTTACTTACATGCATATCACCAGCTGTTTTCAAAAGCAATAATAATTTTATTCAATAATGATTTTATTCAGAATTAGTAGTACGTTAGTATCATGTCCTTATTTGGAGGTACTCTGATAGTTTGCAACTAACCTTACATAGATCAATTACTGAGTATAGCTACAATGTATTATCATCATCTAGAAACGATCGTAAAGCAGTGAAGTATATCTCTAATGACTTGATCTTTTATTTCATTGTTTTAACTTATATCATGACTCTGTTTTCCTTTTAATGTTTTATTGTTTTCCGAGATTTATCTTAACCTACATTTTCAACATATGGATTACATCGAGTTCTTCATATAGAATAGACCCCACAGCTTACTGTGGATACCTCTGTGTGTGTATATATATATATACATATATATATATATATATATATATATATATATATATATATATATATAACCAAATTAAAATATATATATATATGTATATATACATAGATACATAGATACATACATATATATTTATATACAATGATATTAAATAAATGGAAACTATATTTATAAAACCATATTTATTCTATTATATATATTTCAAATAAAGAAATCATTATTATTAAATAAAGAAATCATTATATATATATTTCAAGGGTACCGAAATATCACCAGACGAACTTATACATCGAACGGAAATACGCGGTGTCTAACAGGAACACAGTTAAGTCTGCTCAGATAGTAACAATGTTTTGTGTAACTGGATCAATATATTAACATTCTTTTTCACCTTTCTTCATATCTTTACAACATACTTTCAGCATTTTTATGTACCCCCCCTCTCACTCGCTCTCTTCCGCCATTTTCCTTTCTTATTTTATCTCTTGGTTTTATCTATTTTAATCCCTCAAAATTGACACAACTCACATCATTTGTACACTGTTGTGGATAACATCACTGCCTAGTCTTACACATTCCCTTTTATGTTATCAAAGAAAACACACACTACTAACCTTGAATAATTTTGTATAATTTCATCATTATTTACTACATTTTTGGGCGGTGGATTGGCAGTATCGGAAGAGGGTCGGACGCCATGCTTTGCAGCAAAGAGTTACGGCCCTTTATGCCCTGAGTTCAAATCCCGCCCAGGTTAACTTTACCGTTCATTCCTTACGGGGTCGATAAAATAAATTACCAGTAATGCACTGGCTAATTGCTGGCCTTGTGCCAAAAGTAGAAACAATTATTTGCTTCATTTTTGCGTATATATTTACTGAGATAAGACCCAAATCGCATGTCATCCGTGCCATGTATCTAAACTATAATAAATTAAGGAGTGCGGGACAGCGTCCAGAATATATTTTTTTTATCCCGTTTGTAAAATAAGTTGGATTACTTTGAAAAAATAATGAATGAATATTACATAATTTATCTACTAAATTTCGTTATTTTTTATTAAATATAAATAATTTTGTCGCTTATTTTAAGATTTACTTCTTTAAAATTTTCAAATGTCAACTCTTCCGATCAGCGATTGCTTAAATAAACAGTCATATATTTCCGTGAATGGATTAGGTCACTGATTACTTAAGACAGTGTAACGCAGTCTTCGTTCAATTTCTGTGTATATTGTCAATTACGATTTTATTTGATGTATCATATCTACATGTATATATACTTGCGTATAACATCAACATGCACACTACATATGCTAGCAGAAAACCACCCGAAGGGTGATTTTCTGCTTGTATGTATAATATTTTCATGTAAGAAAACCAATAAGGTTTAAGTTAGAATTGTTTAAAATATTCAATGGTTCAATATCTTTGAGAGTACTCCAATATCAATTATGCTATACTACGATCCAGAAGTTTCTTTAGGCGATATGCGTTTGTTAATCACCTCCTATAATCATATTTGGCTGGAGATTATCATTGTCCTCTTCGTTTATATTCTACATTTTTCAACATTCAGATAATTATAAAAGAAATACGTTATCGAGCATGCAAAGATGGGATTACAGAAATAAATGAAATTATTCTCCTGTAAAACTCAAAAACGAACAACGCATCACATGTATCGTTATGAAAGATTTCTGACCAGATATGTTGCTTTGGTCATCATATGGAATTAAGCAACGACATACATATTTGTAGTAGGCAGAAAAATATAAATAACAATAACAGGAACAACAACAATAATAATAACAAAAATAAAAACAACAACAACAATAATTGTTTCTATTTTAGGCACAAGGCCAGCAATTACCCGGTACATTACTGGTACTTTATTTTATCGACCCCGTAAGGATGAAAGGCAAAGTTAACCTTGGCGGGATTTTAACTCAGATCATAAAGGGACGTAACTCTATGCTTCAAAGCATCGTGTCTGACCCTCTACCGATACTGCCAATCCAATAATAATAGTTTCTTATATAGGCACAAAGCCATCAATTTTGGGGAGGGGAAAGTCGATTAAATCGATCCCAGTGTGTGACTGGTACTTTATTTTATCGACCCCGTAAGGATGAAAGGCAAAGTTAATCTCGGCGAGATTTGAACTCAGACCGTAAAGGGCCGTAACTCTATGCTACAAAGCATGGCATCCGACCCTCTACCGATACTGCCAATCCACCGCCCTACAATAATAATAATAATAATAATTGTTTCTACTTTTGGTACAAGGCCAGCAATTCACCAGTGTATTACTGGTATTTTATTTTATCGACCCCGTAAGGATGAAAGGCAAAGGTAACCTCGGCGGGATTTGAACTCAGATCATAAAGGGCCGTAACTCTTTGCTGAAAAGCATGGCGTGCGACCCTCTACCGATACTGCCAATCCACCTCCTTACAAAAGTTATTAAATATTGTTTTCTACTTTTGGCACAAGGCCAGCAATTACCCAGTACATTACTGGTACTTTATTTTATCGACCCCCGTAAGGATGAAAGGCAAAGTTAACCTCGGCGGGATTTGAACTCAGAATGGCAAGGGACGTAACTCTATGCGTCAAAGCATGGCGTCCGACCCTCTACCGATACTGCCAATCCACCGGGAATTGCCCACATACTAAGGAAGATTCTGTCAATATAAATATATAACAGGTCTAAACGCCTAAAGATAACATGTGTGTGTGCGTATGTATGTATGTGTGTGTGATTTTTCTTGAACATAGCGGTACTATTATGTTTCCTTCCATTGTATAGTAAAGTCTACGTCATTTTTATTTTATTCATTTATTTATTTTTTCTTGTCTCTGTCTCTGCGCATGCGTTTGCGTGTGTGTTCGCGTTTGAGTGTATGTGTTTTTGTTTTTGTATTCTATATTTGTTCATTAGCGTATGTTTATATGTGTTTGTTGTTATTGTACTTGTATATATATATATATATATATATATATATATATATATATATATATATTTATATATTTATTTATATTTCGCTTAAGCCAGTAGTGTATTTTTGGGTATGGTTGTTGTTGTTATTCTCTTCGTTCTTTCTGTTTAACGTTGGTCTTCTCAGTTCTATCTCAGTTGCTTCAATGATTTGCCTACCAATTCAGTCATTTCTATGCTTCGATATTATTTTAATTTCTATGTTGTCTGTATTACAGTCATGTCTTTGTCTGGCGTTTTCATATAATTCTGAGCCGTTTTTTTCTTTTCGTCCTTTTAGTTCCTCCCAATGTTGGTCTATTCTTTCTCCTATGCTTCGAGCTGTTTCACCTATGTATGTTGTTGTCATGTTTCTGCAAGTAACCTCTGTACATCTTATGCTATAGACTACATTTCTAGTTTTATAATTTATCCAGCAGTCACCCATACATACCATCTCGCCTCTCCACGCCATCGATGTTGTCCAAAGGAAAGGCAATGGTCGATACAGCTTGCCACCAGTGACATCGCAAATCATATATATACTATATATACATTATATATACACTTTATATACACTATATATGGTGTTGTCCAAGGGAAAGGCAATGGTCGATACAGCTTGGCACCAGTGACGTGACAGCACAAATCTATATATATAAAACAGAGGATGTCTGTGTGTGTGTGTGTGTGTGTGTGTGTGTGTGTGTGTGTGTGTGTGTGTGTGTGTGTGTCTGTGAGATTGAATCCCTAAAACTCGAGAAGTACCCAACCGATCTTTTAAAAACTTTACATGTGTATTACTTATGTTTCAGGGAGTGTTATGCACATAAAATTCAACTTTTTGATACCCTAGGGCCCGCATTAGGTGAAAAACTGCGTTTTTTCAGCTTTTTAGGGTTTTTTTGAGGCGTTACATCAGACCGATTTCCGTGAAATTATAACTATTTATTAGTCAGTCTCTTCTTGATACCGTGAGCATAGAAAATCCAACTTTTTTATGGCTTAGGGCCCGCATTAGGTGAAAAACTTCATATTTTCAGCTTTTTACTGCTTTTTTGGGGCCTTACGTCTAGCCGATTTTCCCGAAATTTCAAGGCATATTATGCACATAAAAAAATACATTTTCTTGATCCCCTAGGGCCTGCATTAGGTGAAAACCTGCATTTTTCCTGCTTCATCGAGGAAAATCTTAAAGATTATCCAGCCATTAGAGTATTCGGTTTATTGTCTTTA
>OZ024755.1:37003218-37010718 GCA_964016885.1 Eledone cirrhosa
AGTTGTATTTAATTTGTCGGAATTCCGACAAACATAAATGTTTATAACTGATATAGAGCACTCAAGAAGTTACTGGAGTAAATATTCCAGGATATTAATAAATGGAAACTATATTTATAAAACCATATTTATTTCATTATATATATTTGAAGGGCGACCAAGCCAATCTTGGTGCGCTTTCATCAGATAAAATAAAAAAATTGTTTTATAAATAACGACATACCCATGGAAATCACACCTTAACGGTTTATTTTCTTCTTGCAGACATCGCCAAAATTCCACTTTCAGAAGTATTTATAATTTATGATATTCATTACACTTGACTATATCTTATACACCTTCAAAATGATCCTATTTTCTTTAAAAAGTTAAAAATTTAAAAATTTAAAAATTTAAAAGCAATTTTTTAAAAATGATCTTACTTCTTAATATTTAATATCTCTACTATTTTTACCATTTGACATTAATTTTTTAATTTAATATATATATTTAATATATATGTTTTTTATATATATATTTTTTAAATATATTTTTTAATATTTTTTACTTCTGACATTATTTTCCTAATGATACCCCTCTAAATATATTTTTTTAGATGTAGATTGATAATCCCTAATTGACATTCTGAAAATTTATCCTCTTTACGATAGTTCTTCGAAAAGCACATTACTTTTTTCCTCTTCTTTTGATCTTCAAACTTTCACACATCTTTCGACTAAAATAATTAAATGTAAACAACTAATTATTGTAAATTATTTCTATAATACATGCACAATTATTAATCTATATAGATATTTATATACTTATAACTTACAACCATAATTCATATAATCTAATTGATTATATAAAATATTATAACTCATAATATAGCTAAATAAATTTAAATTCTGGAATCATATTCCACCATTCCCCCAAATTGTTAATTCCTTTTAAATTAACATAAATACAAACTCTTCCTTTTTCTTCTTCCTACTCATACATACATATATCCTAATTATTTAAATTCTGCATAGCGTCTAAAATAACGTTTTTGCAGCCCTATACCTCAACGCATACTCATCTTAATAATTTGAAATATCTGACTTTTCTTCTCTTATCCCTTCACTATCCAAAGAAAACTTGAACCGTTAAAGTATCTTTTCTTGGTTATGTCAAAATTTATAAAACAAACTTTGTATTTTATCTTCTGAAAGCGTACCAAAGTTTTGGTACCCTTGAAATATATATAATAGAATAAATATGGTTTTATAAATAGTTTCCATTTATTTAATATCCTCGTATATATATATATATATATATATATATATATAAATTTTTATTTTATTTTATAGAAGGAGCTTCTACAGGACTAGTACTGTTTCATTCAGATGAAATCTTCAGGAAGCTGGGTGTCATATTAAGTTCTGGTATTTATACATTTAGGTAGTGGCAAGGGAGGGTGGTGGATGGGGGGGGGGGTATTTAGATACACAGGACCACTACATGGCACAGGCCGTTTTTTCTATGGGGAGTGGTCAATTAGCCAGAGTGCTTTTTTGAAATAAATAAATAAGTAAATAAATAAATAAATGAATAAATAAATAGATAAATGAATAAATAAATAAAATAAATAAAGAAATAAATAAAAAATAAATAAATAAAAACCCCAAGAATAGTAATTCAACAGATATATAGTAGGGAAATTTTTTAGGGGGGTTGGTAATAGAAATGAAGCATTTAACAAGACCGAATCATGGCACAGACTGGGGTGAGTGGTCAAGTTAACATACAAGCCACAGGTGGCCAGAGTGTTTTAGTAGGATGGAAAGAATAAAATATATTTACATACTCACAACCACATACAAAAACACTTACACACACACATATACATATATACTTACATATATATACACACACACACATACATATGTGTGTGTGTGTGTGTGCACACCTACACATTCACACACACATACACATACATATATATATATACACACACACACACATGTGTGCGCATACACATACACACACACACACACACACATACATATACACACACACACACACACATACATTGAGTACCTTACTTACTGTGGTTATCCCCGACTCAACCCGGGACCTACGTATATATATATATATATATATATATATATATATATATATATATATATATATATATATATATATATGTATATATATATATATATATATATATATATATATATACATATACATATACTTATATATATAAAGTAAAGTGGACGTGTAGGCGCCACGAAAAAGCACCCAGCACTCACTGTAAATGAGGTTGGTGTTAGGAAGGGCATCCAGCTGTAGAAATCAAGCCAGATCAGTTCCTGTATGAGCAAGGCATGGTCAGCCGACCAGACACTGCCCACAACAGGACAACCCGTCTAACCCATGCTAGCGTGGAAGAACGGACGTAAAACGGTGATGATGATGATGATGATGATATACATATATATATATATATATATATATATATATATATATATATATATATATATATATATATATATATATATATATATATATATATATATATATATATACATATATATATATATACACATATACATATATATACATGTATATATGCATGTATATATATGTAAATATACATACATATACAGCCAATGGCTGCTCCCTCGTTCTGGGTGTAGATCTTTTAATTAAATATAAACATATGGCCCGTTAGGGTAGTTTTAATACAAGGGAACTCTATAGCCTTCGTCATGTACTCTCGTTACGTAGACGACATTAATATAGTAATAAGAACACCCCCACAAGATAGTACTAACAAGTATGATTTAGAATATAGCACAATGGAAAGCATCCAGCACATAGCTAACTCCATACACCAGAGTATAACTGTAACTATCGACTACCCTTCCAAACACCCTAACAATAGACTACCAGTATTAGAGACGGAACTCTGGATAAACACTATAGACGAGAGGGCCCAAATTCTCCACTCACACTACGCTAAACCCATGGCCTCCAACTACCTGATACTCAAAAACTCAGCAATGTCCAGTAGTGCTAAGTTTAATTTTCTGATCGCAGACTTGGTAAGAGTGATGAAGAATGTGTCCCGCATGTGCGACTCAACTGAAATGGAAATGGATATGAAAGGGATTTACCCATTATACAGGAGCAAATCATGGAATAGCTTAGATAGGACTAAACTTAAGCTAGAGAAAGTCACTTCATGGTACGGCAACCAGAGATACAAGAGTGTCATGTTTGTGGATGCTACCCCCGAACAAAAGCCAGGAACTACCTTAAAATCGCTGATCAGCAAGTCATACCCCTTTCAGAAAATCCACTGTACGAATAAGAAATCTGTTATATGTAGAATAAACCCCCAGATAAATTGTAAAACTAGAAATGTAGTCTATAGCATAAGATGTACAGAGGGTACTTGCAGAAACATGACAACAACATACATAGGTGACACAACTCGAAGCATAGGAGAAAGAATAGACCAACACTGGGGTAACTAAAAGGACAAAAAGATAAAAACGGTTCAGAACTATATGAAAACGCCAGACAAAGACATGACGGTAATATAGACAACATAGAAATTAAAATAATATCTAAGAATAGAAATGACTCAACAGTTAGGCAAATCAGAGAAGCAACTGAGATAGAACTAAGATGACCGAAGTTGAACAAAAAAAATAAATGGAATAACAACAACCATACCAAAACAAATAATACTGACCTAAGGGAAATATGAATAAATAAATATATATATATATACACAAGTACAATAACAATAAACACCTATAAACACACGCTAATGAACAAAGATAGAATACAAAAACAAAAACACATACACTCAAACGGGAACACACACACCAAACATTAAACACACACACAATCGCATGCGCAGAGACAGAGACAAGAATAAATAAATAAATAAATAAATAAATAAATAAATAAATAAATAAATAAAATAAAAATGGCGTAGACACATAATAGTACCACTAATGATGTCGCAGATGTGTGACGAAAGAACTTTGATAAACTATATATATATATATATATATATATATATATATATATATATATATATATATATATATATATATATATATATATATATATATATATATATATATATGTAGATAAATCTACCAAAAGTTTACGGTAGTGTCCAATCCGTATGAAGAACTCAATGTAATCCGGATATCATGAAAAGAAGAGATGCATTCAAAAATCACTTTCGGTGAAAGATAAACGGAAAAAAGAGTCAAGGAACTGTTTCTTTGTTTATTCATTATTTTTTTAATAATTTATTTATATATATATATATATATTTATGTTTCGCAAACAATTCATTATTTTTTCACTTTTTATTTTGTATCTAGTCTTTATACTTAGGACTCATGAAGTTTTGACTTATATATTTATAGTATATATCTATTAAATGATCCTATTACAATAATTGATTTAAAACATTAATTTTTAACAATATTTTCAGTAACTTATTTACTATATTGTATTATGTTATTTATATTTGAGAGGTATCATCTTAAGTCTGTAGACAATATAATCTTTGTGTATTTTTTTGATAAACGCATATATGTAATTTAAAATTCAGACCTTTTTAAGTTTAATTATAAGGCCTGTTGATCCTTTAGGCACTCAAATTGTTAATAATAAATTCTTTAAAAATTATAACTGTAATTATTTTCTAAATTATATTATATAAACTGTTGTCAATATTATATGATAAATTTGGTAAAGTTTACCTTCGTGAGGTTGTAAAAACATTATGTCTTCTTTCTCGTGTTTGTAAATCCTTTAAATTTGATTTCATAAAATTTGATTTTAGAAATTAAATTTAATAGTATACTTTAATATTAATACATATACCTATTAACTTTTAAAACCTAAAATATTATTCATTACTCTGAACTAACATAAATTAAATATTTTGAATATTAACGGTCAACCAGATATGTTTAGATATATATTGTATATATGGATAATTGTCTAAAGACTTGAACATAAGTTATTCCTCTTTATCTCTCTCTCTCTGTAATCAACTCTCTTTTGTTTTTCTAGGCCCCTACTAACTATATTATCCCCTCATCTGTCTCTTCCTCTATGCTTTTCTTTTATTTCCTCTTTCTTCAGTAATTTAAATTATTTAACAGTTATATTGCTGCCAAGTATTTTTTAAGCTTTCTCACACGCACCCTCTCTATTGTATGTATTATATATTTTTCTCATGTTCTCAATATTAAGGTATATAAATATTGAGTTTTGTCATATATTACTCACTACCATGACTGAATCTTAACCATCTACTATGTCAGGGTATGTCATGCATCATCTTATTTTATCCGATGAGGACGTATTGTTGAAATTAACTCAGTACCTCTGAAATATGTATAATAAAATATACTTGATCACAAGAATATCTATTTTGTTAATATTTTGAATTAATATATATATATCTGTATTTTTAACCGTTGGTCAATCAATGATAAACATTGATTGCCAGATAAATTAACTATGGAGATATAAAAGATACAGAAGCGAAAACCAAACCAAACAGTGATTGTGTTCTGTTATTATTTCTGGCAATATTATAACACTATGACCCTCCCCAAGTATAATATATATATATATATACATACATACACAGATATACACCCCCCCACACACATACATACATACACACACATATATATATATATATATATATATATATACACACATGGCTGCTTGTATTTGAGATCGTATTTTTTCGGTTATTACTCAAGATTCTTCTTGTGACGCTAAACTCCGCCAGTTACAGACTGCACATTAACATGTGATATCTCTCTCCACAAAGTTCGATCACCAACAGCAGAGTTTAAAGAGCAAAGATCAAGTACAGTCCATAGGTTGACATTATCAAGCCATTATTTTGGCTGCTGGCCTCTGCTTCTCTTACCAGCCAACCTTCCTTCCAGGCATAACCTACTCACACCATGAGTTGATCTATTTATATGACCATATAGTTTGAGTTCTCTTGACTTGACAATTGATGTAATTGGTCTAAGTTTGGTAATGTTGAGCAGCTCACTGATACAGATATGGTTGCTGAGCCGCTACCCAGTCATAAGTCTCATGATGTGGTTCGGGAATGTAGAGAGCTTCTGAAGTGACCTTGTCCCTCAATTAACACAGTCAAGACCATATAACACAACTGGTAGGATGTAAGTATCAAAGATCTTAGCCTTCAACTCGTTTTGATGTTAGGACATCCTTGTTCTTGTTGAAAGCTGCTATACTGAGTAGCAACCATTCCATTGTTGTTTGACGATAGTTTGTGACCAAGATATGCAAACTCCGTAACTTGAGCAATTTGCTGACTGTAGATGGTAAGTTACCCAAGATACATAACCATATTACAGGGTTGGCAGGAAACCATATTGAAGATAGGGAATCTGTAGAACGACAATTCAAAAACTGAAGTTGATATAACAAGCTGTCTCATCATAAAACATTCCAGGATTTTTGATTATTTTCGAAATTTAATGAATAATTATTTCACATATAAAAAGTAAAATCAAAACAAAATTTATAAAATAAGAAATAAATAAGCAAAAAATAGATAAATCCTGCCATCCTTCGGTGAAACAGCATATCTTCGCTAAACACCCAGGACAAGCTGGCAAATGCTTTACCATCAAGGATAATTAGTGATACTAGTAGAAAAACCACCCTTGAGGTGGTTTTCTGCTCGCATGTGTAGTGTGCATATTGATATTATACGCAAATAAATATACATGTAGATATGATACGTCAAATAAAATCGTAATTGAGAATATGCACAGAAATTGAAGAGAGACTGTGTTACACTGTTTTCTGTAATCAGTAAAGTAATCCATGATACATTTAAAAAAGAAGATATAATATATAAACTATACTAGGAGAAAATTAGCGACGGAAATATAAACCTTACCTAACGGCACAAATATATAAACGTTTATATTAGTGATGTAATAAGTGTTATAATATAACGGGTGCTAACCGGAAGTGCTGACATTTAAAAATTTTATAGAAGTGAATCTTGAAATGAGCAATAAAATTATTTATATTTAATCAAGAGTTACAAAATTTAGTAGATAAATTAAGTAATATTCATTCATTATTTATGGATTGGCAGTATCGTTAGAGGGTCGGACGCCATGCTTTCCAGCATAGTTACGTCCCTTTACGATCTGAGTTCAAATCCCGCCGAGGTTAACTTTGCTTTTCATCCTTACGGGGTCGATAAAATAAAGTACCAGTAATGCACTGGGTAATTGCTGGCCTTGTGCCTAAAGTAGAAACAATTATTTATTCAAAGTAATCCAACTTATTTTACTAACGGGATAAAAAAATATATTCAGGACACAGTCCCGCACTCCTCCCTTTATTATATTATGATTCACTGTATCAGCCATTCAAACTCCTGGTTGTCGCACGTCAGGTATGATGCACTCATACTGACAT
>OZ024755.1:37015718-37030718 GCA_964016885.1 Eledone cirrhosa
TATATATATACACACACACGAACACAGCGAAGTCAATGTACAGAATGGTTTTCGTAATGCAGACAGCTAGACATACATACAGATATTATAAGGGCGCGACGTTATAGCGATGTATCTATCTAAAAAGACAGACTAAGAAAGAGAGAGATCGCTAACCGGAAGTGTTGACATTTAAAAATTTTAAAGAAGTGAATATTTAAATAAACAATAAAATATCTTTAATCTTTTAACTAAATTTAGTAGACAAAAATACCCTCTCTTCCTTACTTGGAAAAAGTTACATCTATGGTGCAAATTTGGTGCTGTTTGGTCCAGCCGTTTGGCGAAAAGTTTGTTACATACATACGGCCTCCAGCTTTATAATATATATATATATGTGTGTGTTTGTGTGTGTGTATGTGTGTTAAGAAAGGTAAAGGAAAGAAGAGTGCTCTATGTATAGTACAGAGCTATTTAATTACATAATAAACAAGACAATAGGATTACTCCATTACGAAAGGTTCAAGAGACTAGATGATCCTTACAGAAACGTCCAACCGGTTCATCAGATGAGATAGTTATAATATATTTGGTAATGGAATAACTATATTGTGTTGTTTATTATGTAATATATATATATATATATATATATATATATATATATATATATATATATATATGTCTTCTACTGGACTAGAACTGTTTCATTCGAAGAAAATCATTCTCGATGGCTTCCTTCGAATGAAACAGTTCTAGTCCTGTAGAAGCCATTTCTATATTAAATATAAACTATATTTAATATACACAACTATGTATTGAGTACCTTACTTACTGTGGTTACCCCCCGATTGAACCCGGATATATATATATATATATATATGTATATATATAATATATAAGAACAAAAGATGGTTAAAAGAGTTCCATGTATTTTATTATGCGCATTTCAAAAACAAATATCATCATGCAATAATATTTGTGTTTTCATCAGATAAAACAGGAAGACATGATATGAAGGTTAAAAAACACTTGTGGATAGTTCAGTTTTAAATCAACATATATCTGTATTGCTTTATTGCTTTATTGTACTACAATAAAACTCACCTCCTACATATATATATATATATATATAACGAAGGAATTGTGGTAAGGAACCAGATGGACCATAACACACCAGAGTACTCAATACTTAGGGTAGTTGAGTGGGTAATAGGAAAAAGTATGAGCCCGATGGCAGAGCTCAAGCCGTTTCGACTGCTATTTCTGGACTCATATATATATATATGTATATATACAAAATTTAGTACAGCATCAACGAAGCCATGGTTGCAGCCAAGCTAACGAATGCAGTTTCGGTGTGCAGCTAAGCACTCAATAGGGTATATAACCCTAGAGTTATAACATTACGTTTAGACAGCTTTGCAAAATGAAGGCAGCGACCGATAGAAGGGCCACAGTGACCATAGCCACGAAAAAGACTGAACTCAGGGAAAATCTGACTAACCTGGACCGTCACGTCGACATCATACATAACACATAATACATATAATATATACCATATAACATACATCACATGTAATCCACAATATCTCCGCTAGGTTTCCATAAATTCGAAATCAACAAATCCACTTGCAGGGGTCTGCAAGTTAATGGTTTTTGAAGATAATATATTAAAAAAAACGATTGACAAGTATATATAAACATATCAAACGTTAAGACCCTCTTGCAGTATATTTAATATTTTTGTTAAATATAAACATACTGCTCATTTTGTAATTATATATTCTTATATCCTTTTCAAATTAACAGGTGATAATTTGAAAAGGATATAAGAATATATAATTACAAAATGAGCAGTATGTTTATATTTAACAAAAATATTAAATATACTGCAAGAGGGTCTTAACGTTTCGGACGTTAGTCCTTCATCAATAATTAATTTTACTTGTTCGTACATATTCCTTTAAGGCTTCAGAAATATGTTTCACCTCTGAAATGGTGAAGTCCAATAGTCAGTAGGGCCATCGGTGAGAGAGATATGAAACTATATGACCTTCACCTCTAATACAAATCTAAGGACTGACGAAAAACGCACATGTAGTTTCGAAAAACAAAAAAAACATTGCGTCTCAGCATTGTGACTGTGGCGTGAATAGGTTTATTGATAGCTGGAAATAGCAGCCAAAAACCTTTCAACGGTAAAAAGATCTACTAAATTACTATTCAGGAGCATATTTATATTACTAAAACAAATAAAGATATCGTGCCTGAGAAAATTACAGACATGCGCACTATCACCTGTAAAGAAAGATTAAAATTACAGACATGCGCACTATCACCTCAAAGAAAGATTACAATTACAGACATGCGCACTATCACCTCAAAGAAAGATTAAAATTACAGACATGCGCACTATCACCTCAAAGAGAAATTAAAATTACAGACATGCGCACTATCACCTCAATGAAAGATTAAAATTACAGACATGCGCACTATCACCCCAAAGAAAGATTAAAATTACAGACATGCGCACTATCACCTCAAAGAGAAATTAAAATTACAGACATGCGTACTATCACCTCAAAGAAAGATTTAAAAAAATAATTCCGTGCTCTTATAAATTCAAAAAGCGCTTGATATATATATATATATATATATATATATATATATATATATATATATATATATATATATAAACATATCAAACATTAACAGGATAATTTATAATTAAGGGATAGTAGCGGTGTGGCTCCAAATTCTTGTCCTGTGCGACATCAACCTTAAGTACTTCACAGTGGGTTAAATCATTTTCTCATCGAACTGATAGCCTTTATTTTTATCTTTCTTTGTTATTAAAAATAAGAACGAAATTGTTTTAACCGTAGACGTTAACTCATCCTAACATGTATGCATTCCAGTGTCAAGGGTCAGATAACTCCTCCTAACATCTTTGAACTCGTTTGCAACAGTTCATAACTTCAAAGTTATGAGCTCGTTTCCAACAGTTCATAACTTCAAAGTTATAAGCTCGTTTCCAACAGTTCATAACTTCAAGGTTATAAGCTTGTTTCCAATAGTTCATAACTTCAAAGCTGGATGGGGTTACTAGTTTATTGATGTGACGTTTGTCAATCAAAATAGTAATTTTACTGAGAAACCACCCCAGAACCTGGCACAGCAACTGTAGGTGTGTAAAATATACACGGCAGTCAACAGGTTAATAGATTGCAGTTACAAGCTGGAAGTTACTTTTAACATAAAGTATATTGGATTAGAACTCAGATATGTACTGCTAAGTATATATAATTTTATAATACCTTCACCGACCTATTAGGCTAATTCCCAGTACGAACTAATTAGAGAAACTTATATAGGATTAATTTAACAGAATATTCAAGGGATGACAATCCTGAGTTGTAAATTCATAATAGGCAAAATATTCATTGATCGTAATTGAATATATGACATTGTTATGGTAGTCTCCACTGACATTTATCCTCTTATTATTACCTAATATGCTACATTATTACATTTAATAAGTGGCTTTTAATATTCATTATATATCATAATTGTTCACTATTTAAAATATTCCTCTTATATTTCAGAACGAAATAATTATGTTTATCAACTCACAGGTTTCCGAACGAACATACTCACATTCATATATTGCGGGTTGATACATATATATATATATACACACACATATATATATAAATATATATAACACAGAACTTCTCTATGTCTTCCCACGATCTGTTCACTTGTTTTTTTTTCTGCTTTTCTTCTCCTTTTCCCCCTCTCTCTTTCTCCCTCTCTCCTCACCACTTTTCCTCCCCTTTTGTTCTTCCTCCACTTCTCCCTCTTTTTCCTTCCCTTTTCTCTCCTTTTTCTATTCTTTTCCTCCTGGCCTTTTGATTAATAAAAGACTACAGATGTCCTGTAATTCAGTGCCGAAACATCTGGATCGCGGATTTTTACAGCTGACGAAGGATTCTTTCTTCTTTTCTCTTCTTGTTCCGTCCAAACCACCATCCTAAATCTTGTTTTTAGTAACCACACAGCTCCTCTCGTTTCGTATCATTTTTATCCCGGGTTCAATCGGGGGTAACCACAGTAAGTAAGGTACTCAATACATAGCAGAGTATAAATATTTAATATAGAAATGGCTTCTACAGGACTAGAAGTGTTTCATTCTTGATGATTTCTCCCGAATGAAACAGTTCTAGTTCTGTAGAAGCCATTTCTATATTAAATATATATATATATATATATATATATATATATATATATATATACGTTTGAATATGTGTAATAAGGCCAAGACAATGCAGGTATGGACATAGAAAAAAGAATGCAATAGTGAAAGATATTGATGTGAATTCGTCTTTCACCTTGAATTTATTTAAATGTCCTTAATTTTCGAGATAATATCTCTTCTTCGGAGGGAAGTAAAGGTCTCAAACCAGCGTCTTTAAATCTCATATATATATATATATATATATATATATATATATATATATATATATATATATATATATACGTGTGTGTTTGTGTATGTGTGTGTGTGTATGTGTGTATGATCCTGTAACTTCTGATAGAGTCGTAGGGGCGGAATATTAGTATGCGGCGTTTCTTGGCCATTTTAAGCCTCGCAGAGCCCATGTCCTCTCCAGGCCTAGTACAGCTGACTTCTTCCAGAGAAAGATAGAAAGTGAGAGAGAGGAAATGAGAAAGAGATATAGAAGAAGAATCGACCCCAGTATTAGACTGGTACTTTTTTTATCGACCTCGAAAGGATGAAAGGCAAATTTGACCTAGGAGTGATTTGAACTCAAACTTCAAATGTTGACTTAAATAAATTTAGCTTTTCGTAAGAACGTTATCGGAAATAGCTCGGGCTTAATTATACAAGTCTCGTAAATCAAGGAAAAAACAAAACCATATCAGACGATACTAACTTAATTATTTAATGTCAAAAAAATTAGTCACGTGTTCATTTCAAACTACGTGATATTACTTGATTGATTAGTTATGTGCAAGATAACAAATTTACATATTGAGGTAGAACGCGGAAAAAGCGTCTTTCGAAATTATAATGAACTAAGTGCTTACTTCCTATTTTAAAACTTCTGATATTTAGTCTTAAATATACTAGAGGTATTGTCCCTCCAATTTAAATGTATTGCTGATTCAAACAGGGAAACAGTTCAAATAATTATAACTTACTAGACTACCCGTCACCAGTTGGGTCATGTTCACTTCAAAATATTAAAACAAAATCATGTTCACTTAAAAATAATTTTTAAATAATTAAAATATACACAGACATGTATATAATGTGAAATGAAACTGGAAGGCCCATTTATATATATATACGTGTGTGTATGTATATATATATATATGTGTGTGTGTGTGTATATATATATACGTATGTGTGTGTATATATATATATATATATATATATGGGTGTCTGTGATCTATATACACTGGTCATAGACACACACACACATATATACACACGCACTCACAGATATATATATATATATATATATATAAATACAACACCACCACCAGCTCTCTCTCTCTCTCTCGCTCTCTCTCTCTCTCTCTCTCTCTCTCTCTTCCATTCTCCTCTGTCTCCTCTCCCTCTCTCTATGTCTCTCTTCCATTCTCCTCTGTCTCCTCTCCCTCTCTCTATGTCTCTCTTTCAATCTACTCTCTCACAATTACTATCTCTTCCTCTCTATCATTCTCTCTCTCTGTTTATGAAGGTACCCGGAAAAACCCCATATCTTGGGAACCCGTGGTCCGATTTACGCGAAACTTGTTTCATTCCATTTGTATTCACATTTCAGGGTCAACTTCCTTTCAAAGTATTTTCTCATTATGCGCCCTTTTGGGTGTATTACATTACAGACAAGCAAGCAATCACAGATTTTTAGTATTATATAGATAAATACAAAAAAAAAAAAAAGCTTAAGGACGGAAGTAACCCCGTGTCTTTTCCCAATTTACCAAATACTTATGTATACCACATCGTATTTGTCTTTGTTTAACTCCCAATAACCTACAACGTGTGGATGAGTATTAGAGAATTGGATTCGCAATCGTGAGGTTGTGAGTTCGATTCCCGAACCGGGCGATACGTTATTTCCTTGAGCAAGACACTTTATTTCACGTTGCTCCTTCTACCTGGAGTTGCGACCGATAGATAGTATTAGCAATTGGAAAGACCAATGGAAACATTGTTTCCTCGGTCCGATTTGATGAAAGTCGATCGACTCGTTAGTATCCCAGCTCTGACTTTATTCTCTCAGTTTTGCTCATAATGTCTATTTTGCAGAGATTTTAGATAAGGATTAATGATTCTTTTTCGATACACAATCTCTAGCCACTGACCTTTATTAGGTTCCTCTAGAAAATCTATTATATTGTTCTTATTGCTATTATTCATTATCAATATGAAATTGGAAGACGTGATAAAAAAACTTTACGAGTCTTCATTTAGCCTAATTGGAAATGCAGAGAGAAAATATACAGTAATAAAAGCATTAATAAACAGAATCAAGTAATGGTGAAAGTGCTAAAAATAAAATATTTGTCTTTGATAATTTCCTCACCATAATCTTAATTTTCACCGAATAGTATATCTGAAAAATCCTTCAGAAAATATGTATTATTTAGAAAGTTAAGAGGGAACAAGTTCAAATGGAGTTGGTATTATTATAGGCTATAAACCAAGCACGGGCAACATTTTTCGGCTCGCTTCTCGAAAACGGTTGCCCATGCCTGATTTGAAACGACACTTCTGAATAATCACAATACTCCTCTGTAGTGTGTCATTATAATTAACAGTAAAATGAATGAGATTTGCTTTGACATACTTCTTCGTACTATTAATAAACCTAGCCGTTTAAATAGAACTATGAAGTTATGAGGAAACAGGAATTCATAACGTTGCTAATATAAATGTTTGGGACATAAATTTCCTATGGTATTTTTGTTATTCATATCCGATAGTTTTTTCTGTTATTTTTTACACTCTCCTGGTTGTATTTTTATATTTTTTTCTTAAACAAATAGTTTATTCTGTAATAAGAAAAATGTGTCATTCGATGAGTTATGTTCACTATTTAAATCATTAGATATCAATCTACCTGAAACCACTCTGTCTTCTACGATAACCAACTCTTTATATTAAAGCGTTTATATTTCTTTAAAGATACATCTATCACTATATTATTTAAGAATCATTTTCTCCTTCCTCTTCTTCTTCGCCCACATATTCCTGAGAGGGTCATGGGGGAAGAATCCTCAGACACTCCCTCCAGCGGATCTTGTAAGAAACAACCGTCTCCAACTAATCCGGTTGGATCCCCAAGCTCAAGGATATTATCCAACCACCTTGCCCAGGGGCTAACCCCGGGTCTCTTGTCGGTTGGTTTTGCCCGTAAAATATCTCGTAAAATCTGTCCAGTGATTCTTTCCTGAGACATTCTAACCCCATGCCTATAGTATCAGAGCTGTGATCTCTCAATTCGGAGAAGTAGCGGCTCTACCTGGAGTGACACTCTGATCTCTGAGTTACGCACTTTATTGAGTAACGTTACGCCAAAGACCCTTTGCTAAATTATGTTCCCAATGCCAACTTGGTAATAGGAAATTTAGTCATATTACTTCTTGTGACGCTAAACTCCACCAGTTGCAGACAGCGCAGTAGTGATATGTCTCTACGTGATATGACTCTACGCAAAGTTCGATCACCAGCAGCAGAGTTCAAAGAGCAAAGATCAAGTACAGTCCAGGTTAAAGTACCAAGTTAAGATCTGGCGTGAGATAAGGGTGGGTGCAGCAGAGTTCAAAGAGCAAAGATCAAGTACAGTCCAGGTTAAAGTACCAAGTTAAGATCTGGCGTGAGATAGCCTCTCTTAATGAGGGTGGGTGGAGTGTCTCTGAGTCTTGGTTGACAACCCACCTAGTGATGGTGTCACGATAAAAACACTGGTTTTGGCGTTACCTTAGACACGCTCTCTTCCAACATGACTTGAGCCAGCATGGAAGAGTAGGCTCATAAAATTAACATGAAAAGGTCACCTCAAAGATTCGTCATATTACTAAATGACTACAAATACTTGATTATTAAAGAACAAATTTGAAAATCAAAGCAGTGTTTTCTTTTAACAGAAAATGCTAATAAAAGCGTTGAAGCAACAATGGCGTTGTAATTTCATTCCCGGAATAAAGTCTTCGTATTTAAATAATTATTAATGTTTAACACACAGTTTAAGATTATAGTACTTTTAATGACAGTATGAAATATATTAGTTAATTATTAATAGTGCGGGAAATATAACGGTTTTGCCAAAATTATATTCATAATTTGTGTTGGCACCTGTGCCAAACTGTAACGGTCATTGTATTTACCTTGGACAACATCTGTGGCATGGAGTGGTGAGACTGGCATGCCACTGCTGGTCTTCCACAAACACCACTTGCTCAGGCTTGAATGTCTCGAATGGGAAGTTTCTAGGTACAAAACCATGGACATTACATTTGTACGTATATATATATATATATATATATATATGTGCTATCTTAGCAATTTTAATTTTCTTTTTAGTGCATTGTATGGTTTTCAAAATTATTCAAATTTGTGTTTGCTATTCAACAATGCTTCAAACAAGTTACAAAACTCTGTTATATATATATATATATATATATATATATGTATGACTATGTGTGCGAGTGTGTATAGATATTCTCACACACACGTACACACATATGTATGGATGTATACATATATTGCTTCTATGATTGATTGCTTATTATTGTAAAATGAAGCCCCATATCGCACTCCATTCCCTGACAACTCAATATCACACACCATGAAATATTTTCACGGGAATGTTTCTTGACATTGAGAATTCTATTATATAATGTTTTGAATAACAATGGAATGATAGAAATAGCAGGGTGCTTGATTTAATACTTCGTTCTATTCATTTCAGAATAAAAATTCTTTACCAGGTTAAATTTTCGCTTTGCATCCCACGAGGACTCATAAAAAGGTGCCAAAATGTATTGGCTTCGCATCAATCGACCCTATTATACTACCATACATATGTGGCTCTGTTCCAGTATAATATCTTATTATTTTGCACTTTATTATAACATTTTAGACGATTATAACTGATACAATTGTCCAGATTAGATTTTATTTCTATATTATAAATTTTGTTTTCTGATTCCTGTCACTGAACTGAAATAATGCTAGTGCACAGCCAGCTAAGTGATAGTTACATCAAAATTAGTATAAACTAGCAGAAAAACCACCCTTAGAGTGGTTTGTTCTGCTAGCATGTGTAGTGTGTATATTGATATTATAAGGAATATAACTGTTTCTACTTTAGGCACAAGGCCAGCAATTACCCAGTGCATTACTGGTACTTTATTTTATCGACCCCGTAAGGATGAAAGGCAAAGTCAACCTCGGCGGGATTTGAACTCAGATCGTAAAGGGACGTAACTATGCTGGAAAGCATGGCGTCCGACCCTCTACCGATACTGCCAATCCACCGCCCTTATAAGGAATATAACGTTATATAACGATGCAAATGTATGAACGTTTATATAAGCGTTATAAAATGGCGTCTGTTATATCATAACCGGAAGTATTGACATCTGAAAATTTTAAAAGAAGTGAATCTTGAAATAAGCAATAACATTATATATAAGAATATAAGGGCGGTGGATTGGCAGTATTGGTAGAGGCTCGGACGCCATGCTTTGACGTATAGAGTTGCGGCCCTTGCCATTCTGAGTTCAAATCCCGCCGGGGTTAACTTTGCCTTTCATCCTTACGGAGTCGATAAAATAAAGTACCAGTAATGCACTGGGTGATTGCTGGCCTTGTGCCTAAAGTAGAAACAATTATTTATTCAAAGTAATCCAACTTATTTTACAAACGGGATAAAAAAAATATATTCAGCATGCAGTCCCGCACTCCTCCCTTTATTATATTATGATTGTATGGAAAGTCAAATTAAATTTGGGCGTGATGTGAGAAGTGAAGTTCAAAAGAATCCAAGCAATTGCCAAATGTTTATTTGTAAGATGCTCTGGATCATCAAACCTTGTTTCTAATTTTAACTAACTTAGGTGGAAACACAAAGTGATTACACAACCTTTCGTCTATGACGTGGTACACATTCTATTGATTAATAATCTAATATACATTTATTTATAAAATAATTGTTTCTACTTTTTGGCACAAGGCCAGCAATTACCCAGTACATTACTGGTACTTTATTTTATCGACCCCGTAAGGATGAAAGGCAAAGTCAACCTCAGCGGGAAAATAATGGTTTCTTATATAGGCACAAGGCCAGTAATTTTTTGGGGGGAGGGGAAATTCGATTAAATCGACCCCAGTGGTACTTTATTTTATCGACCTCGTAAGGATGAATGGCAAAGTTAACCTCAGCGGGATTTGAACGCAGACCGTAAAGGACCGTAACTCTATGCTGCAAAGCATGGTGTCCGACTGTCTACCGATACTGCCAATCTACCGCCCTATAATGATGGTTTCTAATATAGGCACAACGCCAGCAATTTTGGGGCATGGGAAAGTCGATTAAATCAACCCCAGTTCGTTACTGGTACTTTATTTTATCGATCCTGTAAGAATGAACGGCAAAGTTAACCTCGGCGAGATTTGAACTCAGACCGTAAGGGGCCATAACTGTAAGCATATTGTCCGACGCTCTACTGACTCTGCCAACCCACCGCCTTATATTTATAACATAATGAAAATATTTTACTACTTTTTTAAAACATATAAATTTTTATTTGCATCAGGTGTTCATTGCTCAGTTTCAGGTATGGAGTTGTTTTTTTTCATCATTCGATTCCATTTTAAAAATGTTCAAAAGAAACAGATTAAAGCATTGATCATTTAAAGAGAAACAATAATTTGATTCTAGAAAATAAAAGTTAAATTAATAAGAATAAGAATCTGGAAGAGGAACATTAGAAATATCAAGGGTGAGGATTCACTAAGTTATAATTGATTGTAATTAGACTTCTTTAAAAATACATGCGTTTCACTCCGATAGTTTATTTACGTTTAGTAATTTTAAAATACGGTTCCTTGTTATTTTAAACGTGAATTCCATCCAGGCAACAGATATACAAGATCACAGGCTGAGAAGATGATGATGATGATGATGATGAAGATGATGATGATGATGATGGTGGTGATCCTCCACCTCCTTCTTCTTCTTCTTCTTCTTCTTCTTCTTCTTCTTCTTCTTCTTCTTCTTCTTCTTCTTCTTCTTCTTCTTCTTTTTATTATTATTATTATTATTATTTGCTCTACCGTTTATATATATATTTATATATATATTATCCTTATCGAGCACTCTTCGGATTTTAGTCTTCACATTTATTATTATTACTATATATATATATATATATATATATATATATATATAGTGGATATATATATATATATATATATATATAGTGGATATATATATATATATATATATATATATATATATATATATATATATATATATATATATATATATAGTGGATATATATATATATGTATATATATATATATATATATATATATATATATATATATATATATATATATATATCCACTATATATATATATATATATATATATATATATATATATATATATATATATATATATATATATATATAGTAATAATAATAAATGTTCTACCACTATATATATATATATATATATATATATATATATATATATATATATATATATATATATATATATATATAGTGGTAGAACACTGGAAGGTAATATCCGTAGTGGTAGAGCACTCAGTCCATGGGACGAGTTAGGTAGAAGTGGTTACACAACAGTTAGTTCACCATACCGAGAACAATTGTTTCACCTTAGAGGATCCGCTAAGGTGAAACAATTGTTCTCAGTATGGTGAACTAACTGTTGTGTAACCACTTCTATATATATATATATATATATATATATATATATATATATATATATATATATATATATATATATATATATCAGGTCTGAACATAATATAATCAAATTGTCAAATTCCCACTGTCACTGCCTCTGTCTCTCTCACTCTCCCCATCTCTCACTCTTATAAGCAATGGGGTCCACGAGCTCGATGCTACGTGACCCCTGCAGACAGAATAGAGAAAGCTTTCTCCGGGAGGATGGTGAGGGAGACGTGCTGGATGAGTCATTTCTGCTTGCGAGGCTCACACCTGCGTATAGCCAGATCTGTGCCAATGGTGGTGAGCAGGGAGGTGATCCTAGGGCCAAGAACACCATAAATCTCCACTACTAAGGGTTTGACCACAAACCTGTCGCAGAGCGACCGATATTTGGAGAGTTTGCCCTCCTCGACCCGAAGTGCAGCAGAACCTGGGTTAGTCGCAGATTGTACCAAGTTGCCACTGGAGAAAGTGTCGCTCATTTTCGCGTCCCAGATGCGGAACGGGAAGTTGGTCATGCCGACTGGTCTTTTGCCGTCCCCTTTATGGAGATAATTGTGATAATGCTCATTCTTTCATCCTCGTCTTCTTTTTCATCTACTTAGTCATCATTTGTACATTTATGATGATGATGATGATCATCATCATCCCGAACACCTCTTCCGTCTCCTCACCTTCATCCGCCTCATCACGATCATTAGGCTATTGTAGGGATCTCGACTCCATTATTTCCGTTTATCCGAAGAAATTATTGTTTCTACTTTTGGCACAAGGCCAGCAATAACCCCAGTACATTACTGGTACTTTATTTTATCGACCCCATAAAGATGAAAGACAAAGTTACCCTCGGCAGGATTTGAACTCAGTTCGTAAAGGACCGTAACTCTATGCTGTAAAGCATAGCGTCCGACCCTCTACCTATACTGCCAATCCACCGCCATTTTCTTTAAAATAATAGCAACTATACTGGGATTTGGTGCTTGACCACTCATGTCATTCATTTTTTAATCTTTTGTTTTACAACGAATATAAAGGATTTTGAACCATGGATCTTACATGATCTAATACAGTCATGGGCAACCTGCAGCCCGCGAAGCTTTCTGAATGGCTCGCCTAAGTCACCTAAGTGAAATCTTTCTGATTTTTTTACCCCAACTTTTCAGTCGTAATTTATCTTTCTATCATTTTTACGACCGAAGAAAACAACGTGTACGAATTCTGAAGAAACAAATCAAAACAACCTGAGTTACGGCCCTTTCTTTTTAATGTGGGCACGAATGTAAATTAGCGCTTGCGGCCCGCCTGATGATGAACCATATCTCATGCGGCCCGCTTCTCGAAAAAGGTTGCCCATGCTTGTCTAAAGTATAACGGCTGAACATATTCTCCATGACTCTGGATTTAAAGCTAACAATACTTATTGCACGTTACAATAAGTGTTGTTGATGTGGTTTAGCCATGGAGTAGCCCTGGTTGAGGTTTTCTGGCAATTAACCTTCCGTATATCTAGACTAAAATACTCAATATATCTTTCAAACATCGAAGGATTTTAGGTTGTGGTATGACTGGTATTTACTTCTTAACACTAGCTAGCCAAGAAATCACGTGAAAGCTTTCTCATTGTGTTATTTATCTCAAGGATTGGAATGGATGGTTTCGCTTTTTTAAGATATCCATACTACCAAGGTCATGAATTGGGAGAATCGTTAGAACGTTGGATAGAATGTTTTGTGGTTTTCGTTCCGGTTCTCTGCTCTCTGAGTTCAAATCCCGCCGAGGCCACTTTTGATTTTCATAATTTTCGAGGTCGATAAAAATGTATCAGTCCACTTCTGGGGTCGATTCTTCCTCTATATCTCTTTCTAACTTGCTCTCTCTTTCTAACTTGCTCTCTCTTTCTCTCTCTCTCTCTCTCTCCCTTTCCACCTCTCGCTCTCATTCTCACTCTCAATACCTCTCCGGAAAAAATCTACTGTGATCAGACCAAGAGAGAGATGGGCTCCTCCAGGTTTTAAAATAGCCCCCAAAATGCCGTATGCCACTACAGCACCCCAACGAATCCACCAGGAATGACGGGACCATGTATGCAAACCTCTATAACCACTCTGGTTAAAACCAATTGTTCAAGCTAGAGAGAACAGCAAGGTAATATCACGGATAAAATAAAAACCGCATTCTATTACTTCTAAAACACATGTTTTAGTTTGAAGCATATTCTGCCGCCAGAACAAATTTTACGAACATCATTATTGGGAAATTTCTTTGCCATAACTCTTTGCTGCAAAGCATGGCGTCTGACGCCAGGCTTTGCAGCAAAGAGTTACGGCCTTTTATGGTCTGAGTTTAATTCCCGCCGAGGTTAACTTTGCCTTTCATCCTTACAGGGTCGATAAAATAAAGTACCAGTAATAAACTGAGATAATTGTTGGCCTTGTGCCAAAAGTAGAAACAATTATTGGGAATTTTTGTCACTTTACACAATGAAGCACTTTTTTTCAGTCAGGATAACACAATTTATCATGAATAAATCAATCTGTCAAATGTTTGCAAAGAACAGCTTGTTTCGGACACGACGCTAACACATAAATCATATTTTCTTTAAATTAAGAAATTTCGAACTTACACTATAGTATCGTGTCATTCATCATTTTGCATTTTCATGATGTATCAAACGTAAAGATAATTCACTGTTAGTCTGTAATGAGAGACACGTGTCTCCCAACAAGGTAGTGGCGTATTTATGCAGGCACTCAAAAATTATTCCGGGGCATTTTGTGCTTACATAAAGTGTATGTTAATTCAGATTTGGGAATAGAGCATAAGAGAAAACGCAATAGGGTGCCCTCCTTGTTATAAAGTTGTGGCAACAGATGTGTCTCCGGCGTCGGTAACAATGCTGAATAGAGTTGTCAATACGGTAAATGCAATGATTCTATATGTTGATGTAAATAGGTTCGGGGGAAGTATGTCTTTTAAACAATGAGATAAGTAGTACATTTT
>OZ024755.1:37043218-37045718 GCA_964016885.1 Eledone cirrhosa
ACCGCACATTCCCTCCTTCATCTCCATGAATTTCTCTTGGAACTGGCTGAGAACAAATACGATTTCCTAATAATTTACTAAGAATTTACCAACTCCTGCAGCGTCTCTGTTATCTCTGAATCCATAATGGCTCTCCGATGGGTTATATTCTCCAGTGCCTGGCACTAGACTATTGGGATTTCGCCTTCTCCCCCCCCCCCCCCCCCCCCAAAAAAAAACTTGACAGGCACCAAGGCTGGAACCTCGATTACACCTGGGTTCATTTGTTTTCGGGCTACGATTCATGAAGGTGTTGTCAGAAAGAATGACTAATGCCTAATATATAAAGCGCAAATACTTAGAGGAAGGTTGCATACAGGTTGTCCTCAATCGGTCTGAATGATGGAAAAGAGTGTGGCTAATTGTCAGTTATTTCTCCACGCAGAACTATAATAAAAGACACCCTTGTAGTTGTCAACAACATATTTCCTAAGTGTTCCCTTTCAAGTGCTTGAATCGTGGCCTATCATGGCATTAATGTACGCTCTTGGCGTCTACAGGGATGTTTCTTATAAGCTTATACAAATTAACACTAAACTTCTTTTCTGCCCCATCTGCTCATAACGTGTAGTTTAAATCGAATTGCAAGACGCGTGGAGATGATGCCGCCTGAGTAAACCGTTGGCAGGTTTTAGGGGCTCGAGACGAAGAGGTTTCTGATAATAAAACCAAAGCTACACAGGCGAATTTTAGTTTTCGCCGGCCAAACTACTAGAGATTTTAACTGGGTTCTGTTGCTGAAGGCCGCTCTGCTCTCTCTACAAAAAAAACTTTATTGGATGGCGGTTGAGTTCCACCGCCCTTTGATAGGTTTTGCTTTTTATCCCGCAGGGTGTCCAAAACCCCCTCCTCACCAAGCAATCTTGATGGGGTTGCCGGTTTAGTCGCCGACCACCCGACCATGCAGACGTTGTACTGGGTTACATGTTACCAGTAGCACTGAAGAGCGACCTGACATACATGCATACATACATTTATACATACATACATACATACATACATACATACATACATACATATATATATATACATACATACATAGATTAATACATGATGGCTGCAACTTGAATTCGAGTAATGTCATCAGGTGATAATTAATCTTGAGCATCACGGATGTGGCTTTTTAGTCCTGCTAGGGACTTGCCTATGGCCAGCAATACCATGCATCACATAAAAATGTCACATATCAAGCGATGCCTGTCCTTGAAGCTTTTTCAAGTGAGGTAAGGCTTTGCATAGGACCAATCCCACTCTCTGAACATCGAACGCATTTGCCCCCAAAAAAGAACAGGTCTACATCATTGGATGCAAACGAAGTCACAGGTTTTTTTTATCAGAGTGACTATCTTCAGGAGAGATCTCTTAATGAAGACTAGGAGTCTCTTGCTCCACAAAAGAAAAAAAAAACTTTATTGGATAGTCGTTGACTCTCCTGATTTCCTCTGCCCTTTAACGGGTTCTGTTTTTCATCCCGCAGGGTATCCAAACCCATTCTCCGCACCAAACATGCATGGTAAGGTTTCCGGTTTAGTCACCGACGATCCGACCATGCACAAGTTGTACTGGGTTATATGTTACCAGTAGCGCTGAAGAGCGACCTGACATATACATACATGCGTACATACATGTACATGGTGGCTGCCAACTCGTTTTCGAGTACGGCCACTACTTTATATCCATGTAGGAGAACCCCTACCGATGCGCTGAACGAGTGTGATTTTTTAGTCCAGCCAGCGACTTGAAAACTCTGGTACAAACACTACACTTGTGACAATTATTGACACATAGTGCTGGGCCCATGGTACCATGTGACGACAAGTGCAGAGAGCTCTCCAGATATAAAGCAATGCCTGTGCCGTGAAGCTTTTATAGTGAGCAAAGGCACTGCACAAAGCCAGTCCCACTCTCTTAACCAAGATGATATTTACCAAAAAGAAGAACAAGTCAACATCATTGGATACCATCAGGGTTGCAGGTGTTATATCAGAGTTTTCCTTCTCCTAGAATTCTGCCTTGACAAAGGCTAAGGGGTCATCTCTCCCGGTGATTTTGGATGGCTATTGACTCTTAAGAGCTCCTTTGCCCTTTGACTGGTTTTGCTTTTAGTCCTGCGGATGTCCAAAGTCACCCTCCTCACCAAGAAACCTTGGTGGGGTTGCCAGTTTAGTCGCCAACGACCAGACCATGGGACAGGTTGTACTGGGATACATGTTACCAGGTAGAATTGCTACTTCTCCAGATTGAGAGATCACAGCTCTGGTACTTTGGGTATATGGTTAGAATGTCTCAGGAAAGAATCGCCGGACAGATTTTACAGGCAAAACCAACTAGTAAGATACCCAGGGGTAGACCACGAGTAAGATGGTTGGATAACATCCATGAACTTGGCTGGTCTTGCTTAGGGATTCAGCTGGATCAGTTGGAGAGGGTTATTTATGACAGGACCAGCTGGAAGGGATGC
>OZ024755.1:37050718-37058218 GCA_964016885.1 Eledone cirrhosa
CTCGACAAGTTTTCTGGAGTATAATATTCAATGATATTAAATAAATGGAAACTATATTTATAAAACTATATTTATTATATTATATATAGTTCAAGAGTACCAACACTTTGGTACCCTTTCATCAGATAAAATACGAAGTGTGTTTTATAAATTTTGACATAACCAAGGAAAATACCTTAACGGTTCAGGGTTTCCTTGGATATCCAATATATATATATATACATATATACATACATATATATATATATATATATATATATATATATATATATATATATATACATACATATATATATATATATATGTATATATATATATATATATATATATATATATATATATATATATATATATATATATATATATATATTTATATATATATATATATGTATGTACATATGTGTGTGTGATATGATTAATTGAAAGGACAGAATGAAATGTGGAAACATCTAAAAAGTATCTCTAAACGGATTTACTTACAGAACTAAATCTACTGGAAGAAGGAAACATTTTGCTATGCTAGACGGAAGCTAACCTGAACATATCAATTTCAACAACACGCGTATCATGTGTAATAGGATGTAGACTGTAAACATTCAACAATTATAGTCCACCATTTCAGTTTTGTTTACTTGTTCTATGTCACTTCGATTAATTCACACTATTAAACATGGCGGGATTTGAATGACAGTCAGGTTACTCTATAATCCCTGTGGGTTAATTTCAGTAAGAAATCTTGCCTTCTGTAACACATGAATGCTTGGAAAACGTTGTGTGCTTGTCTAAAGACTTTTAAGGATCATAGTTGAGATCAGAGGTACTCAAAGGGGGAACTACCACCCCCAGGGGGTGTTGAGAAGGTCCCGGGGGCGCTATGGCCTAAGGGAGCGGGCGGTAGGGATGATATAATAGTATATTAAATACATATGATACATATTATATATAAATATAGTAAAATAAAAAATATATATTATATATTTATACATAGTATTAACGATTTTATTTATTACATATTATTTACAATTTGCGTGTTGGCAGATATATATATATATATATATATATATAACATCTATTTTAAAACTTTTTCTCTATTTGCTATTTTATATGTTCTGGCTTGTTAATTTATTAACTTGCGATAGAACCACATTGGCATACGGTTGGATAATACTTGTATCCCTATATGTATTTTTTACACGGAGGAACACATACTTTATTATTATTAATCTCCCCTAAGGTTTAGATAACATTTGGTCGTTTGAACTGCTGCTATTTCTAGTAGCAGGACATTGACCTGTACACCCTGCCTTCTTTCTTTACACACGGCACTAGACAAATTTGTTTCTTTCCCCATTCACTCTCATCCGGGAAGAGTTTTGTATGGCGTCAGTTTTTGATTTGAACTCGGGAATTTTATATTCTCCGAGCGAGAAGAAACGTCTGATGAGAGTCCCCTTCTCAATGAAAATCCGCTTCGATTATCCGTTTATTTTGGAATTTGAAACCGCGCGGTAAAGGCACATATAGTAAGTACAGCGAACTTTTACAAATTTATTTTAAAACTTTTTCTCTATTTGCTAGACCTTGATTATATATATATATATATATATATATATATATATATATATATATCCGTATCATTTAAAAAAAAATCTGTATATATAGTATATTTGATTCATTATATTTTTTATTAGAAATCATAATAAAACCAATTTATAAAATATTCCACTCCACAATTCTTTTTCTACAAACTTCAATAGAACCTTTTCTATATTCAACGAAACGTATGAATTATTGATTTGATACGCCCGAGTGACGGAGATAATAGTTTCACTGTCACAAATTAACTTACACAAAATATACTTATTGTTAGCATTTAACACGTTTCTTTTATCTGAGAGTCGCGGTCAGTTAGTGACTCTTCAAATATATATATATGTGTGTGTGTATGTGTTCATGCACACACACACACACACACACACACACACACACACACACACACACACACACACACACACACACACATATATATATGTATATTGTATATATATATATATCCAGCAGAAAACTTATGAAGGGAAATTATCCCCCGTTCGTGCTTTCCTCTTATTTATAAATGAATCTTATCGAGCAACTAATTTATATATGTATATATATATATATATATATATATCCATATATATATATATATATATATATACATATATATATGTGTATATATATATATATATATATATATATATATATATATATATATATATATATATATATGTATATATATATATATATATATACATATATATATATATATATACATATATATATATATATATACATATATATATATATATATATATATATATATATACATATATATATATATATACATATATATATATATATACATATATATATATATATATATATATATATATACATATATATATATATATATACATATATATATATATATATATATATATATATATATATATATATATATATATATATATATATATATATATATATATATATATTCAATATATATATATACATATATATATATATATATATATATATATATATATATATATATATATATATATATATATATATATACATATATATATATATATATATATATATATATATATATATACATATATATATATATATATATATATATATATATATATATATATATTCAATATATATATATATTCAAAATATTAATAAATGGATACATTCACATAATCAAAATATATGTTTTATTATATATATTTCGGAGGTACTGTGCTGTTTTTTTCAGTCCGTCCTCATCAGATAACATACATAAATTGATGTATGACATACCTCAACTGTGCTGATGGTTCAATTCCAGTTTTGGCAGGACTGGATTTGAACCATCAGCACAGTTGAGGTATGTCATACATACCTCAACTGGCCAACCGCAGGTGTGAGCCTCGTGAGTTGGAATGACTCTTCCAGAGCATCTCCCCTTACCATCCTCCGGGGAAACGGCTTCTCCATTCTGTCTGCCGGGGCTGTGGGGTGGCCAGCACATGGGACCCCATTTGCTCACTATATGGAGAGATGGGGAGGGCGAGAGAGATGGAGGCGATGACAGTGGGAGTTCGGCTCTTCCACGTTCGGACCATATGCTTGTGGTTATGTTCATCAAGCCCTAATGCAGTAATGAAATTAAATGCCTCAATGATCACTTATATAAATTTACAGTTTGTGACAGAATTCTCATTCGTCTGCCATAAATAAATTCATCACTTTTATAGATCATGTTTGATTTCATTTTGAGGGTAACTTATAATTATTAAATAGAACATTGATTTGTCGATAAATGAATATTAAACTAGCCAGGAATCGTATATGTAGTGCACTGTCCTCTCCAGGGAAACGCCTTCTCTATTCTGGCCGATTATATTACGAATTCTGTTAAATAGTCTTATATATACCACATAAACAGTAAGTAGACATGCGGTTTCGTTCCGTTGTTCGAACAACTAATTCACTCAAAGGTAAAGTTGACTTTGGTAGAATTTGAACTCAGAGAGCAGAGATCCACAAATCATTCTATTCGACATTCTTGTTTATAAGTCTTCTCTATGCATGTTTAGAGATAGCATTTGTTTGTGTATGTGAGATTATGTGTGTGCCCTATCGGTAGAGGGTCGGACGCCATGCTTTCCAGCATAGTTACGTCCCTTTACGATCTGAGTTCAAATCCCGCCGAGGTTGACTTTGCCTTTCATCCTTACGGGGTCGATAAAATAAAGTACCAGTAATGCACTGGAAAATTGCTGGCCTTGTGCCTAAAGTAGAAACAATTATTTATTTACCTTTATGGTCTGAGTTCAAATCCCGCCGAGGTTGACTTTGCCTTTCATCCTTACGGGGTCGATAAAATGAAGTACCAGTAATACACTGGAATAATTGCTGGCCTTGTGCCAAAAGTAGAAACAATATTTATTTACCTTTTCATCCTTACGGGGTCGATAAAATAAAGTACCAGTAATACACTGGGATAATTGCTGGTCTTGTGCCAAAAGTAGAAACAATTATTTATTTACCTTTTTTGTTTTCCATAATCCTTTATCTGCCTGTCAGAGATCTCTTTGTTCAGTGTCGTTCAACTGGTCTCATTAATCCATAAGTTTCTAGAAGCTAATTTCCTCATTTCTACCACTATTTCGTGCGATATTCAACCAAGCATATCGGACATACAATTGATATGCTCAACTTCTTGTCTATTTTATGTGATTTTGTAGAGGGTCGGACGCCATATTTGACGTATAGAGTTACGACCCTTGCCATTCTGAGTTCAAATTCCGCCGAGGTTAACTTTGCCTTTCATCCTTACGGGGTCGATAAAATAAAGTACCAGTATGCACTGGGTAATTGCTGGCCTTGTGCCAAACGTAGAAACAATTATTTCAGTTTCTTCTGGATTGGCAGTATCGGTAGAGAGTCGGACACCATGCTTTGAAGCATAGAGTTACGTCCTTTTATGATCTGAGTTCAAATCCCGCCGAGGTTAACTTTGCCTTTCATCCTTACGGGGTCGATAAAATAAAGTACCAGTAATGTACTGGTTAATTGCTGGCCTTGTGCCTAAAATAGAAACAATTATTTCAGTTTCTTCTGTTAAGGATAAATGTCGGGTTTATATGAAATTCAGTGCGTGCTACGCAATGAGGTGAACGCTCAAACCATGGATTAAGTGAAGCATTTCTTCGCGATTTTATTCAGTACATATGCTAAAGAGTCAGAACGAAGCCTATAAGTGTTCCTCTAAATTATTCGTTTCGAATTAAAATGTCGCAGTAGCTTATTTGCTAACTTTCTTCCACTCGTTGATTAGATAAGTGTGTAAATATCCACTCAAGATAATTTACTCGGCCATTCTCTGCTTATTCAAATTAAAATCAGTGGAGTCTAACGAAAGACTAGTATACACTTCAAAGCTGGTAAAATTTCAGAAAAGCTATGTACAGAGACTAAATAGTTTGCAGTGCATAAATATGCCACTATACGTTCCGGATTCAAATCAAACTTATGTTTACTTTGTAATTGATGACATTATTGCCCATAGAATATTAGTATCAATTCACCCAACTAGCTCTTAAATTCATGAACGCATTATCATAATTTAATAAGGGGAGGAGTGCGGGACTGTGTCCTGAATATAATATTTTTTTACCCCGTGTGTAAAATAAGTTGGATTACTTTGAATAAATAATTGTTTCTACTTTTGGTACAAGGCCAGCAATTATCCCAGTGTATTGCTGGTACTTTATTTTATCGACCCTGTAAGGATGAAAGGCAAAGTTAACCTCGGCGGTATTTGAACTCAGATCATAAAGGGAATAATGAATGATTATTACATAATTCATGTACTAAAATTTGTAACTCTTGATTAAATATAAATAATGTTATTGCTTATTTCGAGATTCACTTCTTTTAAAATTTTCAGATGTCAATACTTCCGGTTATGATATAACAGACACCATATTATAACGCTTATATAAACGTTATATTCCTTATAATATCAATATACACACTACACATGCTGGCAGAAAAACCACTCTAAGGGTGGTTTTTCTGCTAGTTTATACTAATGTTGATGTAACTATCACTTAGCTGGCTGTGCACTAGCATTATTTCAGTTCAGTGACAGGAATTAGAAAACAAAATTTATAATCTAGAAATAAAATATAATCTGGACAATTGTTTCAGTTATAATCGTCTAAAATGTTATAATAAAGTGCAAAATAATAAGATATTATACTGGAACAAAGCCACATATGTATGGTAGTATAATAGGGTCGATTGATGCGAAGCCAATACATTTTGGCACCTTTTTTACGAGTCTTCATGGGATGCAAAGCGAAAATTTAACCTGAATTTATATATCAATGGAATAGGATTGAAGTCAGCACTACCACACCAACATCTTCAGTGGCAACCTCTGCTGTTCGTAGAACTGAGCGACACGACTGTAGTTAACCTCCGCACTTGGATGTCCACTATACCTTTGGAAGTTAGATTGTTTGTGCAGGAAAACAACAAAGGGCATGTATTAGTATATAAATCACGGATATTTTGGATGATTGCGCTTTACTCTCTCTGTGTATGCAGTTATACAAGAGACCCGCCTTCCCTTACATACGAACTTAAACCTACAGTTAGTAGGCACCTCTTAGCCCGATATACACCTCATCCCACACCCATACGCCATCCTACCACTCCAGTCCACTGTAAAGTGATCGTGTAGGTGACACGGTAAAAAGTACCCAGTCCACACTGTAAAGTGGTCGTGTAGGAGAGACGACGAAAAGTACCCAGTCTACACTGTAAAGTGGTCGTGTAGGAGAGACGACGAAAAGTTCCCAGTCCACACTGTAAAGTGGTCGTGTAGGAGACACGGTAAAAAGGCTCCCAGTCCACACTGTAAATGTCTTTGGTGTTAGGAAGGGCATCCAGCCGTAGAAAACCAGCCAGAAACAGTTCTGTACAAGCGAGACGTGGTCACCCAACCAATCTTGTCTCAAACGGGACAAACCCATGCTAGCGTGGAAGATGGACATTAAACGATGATGATATATATGTTTAATATAAATGTATATTTTTACATTTTACGCCCTCTACCATTGATATGTTTTAACCTTTATATTTCAGCCTTATACTTCACTCTCGAAACTTAAACATACTTTACTCTACCACACCCTACAAACCTACACCAAAATCTTCAATGGCACTCTGTGCTGTTCGTAGAACTGAGCGACACGACTGCTAGTTAACCTCCGCACTTGGATGTCCACTATACCTTTGGAAGTTAGATTGTTTGTGCAGGAAAACAACAAAGGGCATGTATTAGTATATAAATCACGGATATTTTGGCTGTACGCTTTACTCTCTCTGCATACTATTTATTATTCCCAGCTCACCTCTCTCCTCACTTCTTCATACGCTACAAACAGGCAAACACACACATACTAAAACCATTCAGTTCTTTAAATACTATTCTATTAAGAAAACCATATCACTACTTTAATACCGTATTATCCATCAATTATCCATCAGTCACTTATGCAACGGTTTAATTAACAGTCCATTAACATCACCGTATCAAACACATTGTAATTATTGATAAACACTAACTTATAAAATGATGAAGAGTGAGAGAACTTAAGTAACAGACTTAAACATGAGGAATATAAACTAGCAGTTCGCTCCATGCCAACAATTTCCTTTTAACAACAAATAAGATTCTTAATAACTAATGACCTTTTGATCGTTTTCTTGTTTCTGTTTATGGTGATTTCACCTATTTGATACTTTCATTCAACTTCACTGTAGATCTTTAAACTGTCTTTACTTTAATGCAACTGTTAGTGTATCAGTTTGATTATGTTCATTTAAAATATTAATCTCTTAAATAATGTTTCAAACAATACACTTTTAGTACAGCAAGCACACTCAGGTTCC
>OZ024755.1:37065718-37070718 GCA_964016885.1 Eledone cirrhosa
AATACATTATATATACATCCATATATATATATATATATATATATATGGGAGGAAGTTATAGTTCACTTGAAGCATTGTGTAATGAGGTTTGAATTTGTAAAGCCAAACAATGCAGGTATGGACATAGAATAAAAAATGCAAATTCAAAAGATATTGTTGAGGGAGGTAGCTTGCCAAGTCATGCTTGGCAAGCTACTTCCCTCCGAAGAAGAGATATTATCTCGAAAATTAAGGACATTTAAATAAATCTAAGGTAAAAGACTAATTGTCTACAATATCTTTTGCATTTGCATCTTCTATTCTATGTCCATACCTGCATTGTTTGGCTTTACAAATTCATATATATATATATATATATATATATATATATATCATAAATCATGCCCTTAGAATTATTAGATAAAATATATACTATTTCCTCTTCTAATTAGCATAATCAACCATATAAAAAATCAATTAGACCAAGCTATATATATAAAAGTAACACAGATCGCTGATATTAAGTCATCGTTCACCGACCAACGTCTAGCTCACTCAATGAAACTGCCGAATTGCAGTAATGCAGCTGCAATGAGATACGGTGGCTGTGTTTTGGTAGAGATAAAAGTAAAAATCTCAACTCCTGGACGATATCATTTTTGTGTGCAACATAACTTCAGAAATTTATATATATACATATATATATATATATGTATATATATATATATATATATATATAGTAGTGAAAGAGTGGAGAATAACATGGTCGGCTGTACAAAAAGGGTTTTATTTACAGTATTAACAATTGTTTCATTGATCAGGTGAGTCTAAAGGCTGCTAACCACTCGAAGTTGCGTCACTCGACCATAAATACAGTGTGTGTCTCTGATCAAATCATCGAAATACTTCATTTTGATATATATATATATATATATATATATATATATATATATATATATATATATATCAAAATGAAGTAACGGAATCAGAAACTCGCGTTAGTCCCTGTAAATCATGAGCTCAAAGGAAAAAGAATCCCGGGCTCTTCAAATATAATATATATATATATATATATATTCATTAGTTAAGCAAAACAAGACCACAAATTTCACAAGGAAGACATTATTAAAAGATTGTCAACATATTTAGTTTGATGTAGGAATGTAGAGAATAATAATAATAATAATATTAATAATAATAATGCCCGTTTACAATTGTAAATTTATATATATATATATATATATATTAAAAAAAAAAAAATATATATATATATATACATACATACATACACACACACACACACATATATATATATATATATATATATATAGTAATAGTAATAATAATAAATTAGAAGACTAAAATCCAAAGAGGGCTCGATAAGGATAAATATATATCAAATATATAAGAACCGTAGAGCAAATATTTATTAAACTTTAATCTGTTATTTTAATAAATATATATATGTATGTAAGAGGTAAACAAATAAAAACACAATCGGTACAGTACATGGAAGGGATATATTAAGTTAACGCTTGATATAGCAGTCCTATATAATATAGGACGCTAGTCCTATATATAATATAGAGAAGAAAACACGAGAAAGAGTGTGTGCTTATCAAGATACAGGGAATACCGCGAGCATATGGAACCAGCAAACTAAGAAAGGTGAGTTAGATGCATTATAATTAAAAATAGGCGGTGAATTGGCAGTATCGGTAGAGGGTCGGACACCATGCTTTGACGCATAGAGTTACGGTCCTTGCCATTCTGAGTTCAAATCCCGCCGAGGGTAACTTTGCCTTTCATCCTTACGGGGTCGATAAAATAAAGTACCAGTAATGTACTGAGTAATTGCTGGCCTTGTGCCAATAGTAGAAACAATTATAATTAAAAATATAAATTAAACTGAAACAACCCACCTTTATATTTTTAAATATAATGTATCTACCTCACCTTTCTTAGTTTATAAGTTCCATTCGTTCCTGGTATTCCCTGTAACTTGATAAACAAACACACATTCTCGTGTGTTTTCTCTCTCTCTCTCCCTCTCTCTCTCTCTCTCTCTCTCTCTCTCTCTCTCTCTCTCTCTCTCTCTCTCTCTATATATATATATATGTATAGATTTTGAGTATATGTTGGTTGTATACCAATACCTCAGTATGCAGGCTGGAGCACTCGACGAAGTGCGCAGGTTGGTTTGGTTACTCCGGAGTAATGTAAAATAAAGTTAAATAAAAAGTCAAATGTTTAAAATTTAAAATTTTTAAACATTTGACTTTTTATTTAACTTTATTTTATATATATATATATATAAATATATAATGAAGGAAGCGTGGTAAGGAACCAGGTGGACCATAACGCACCAGAGTACTCAATACTTTGGGCAGTAGAGTGGGAAAAGGTTCAGGACCCCGACGGCAGATCTCAAGCCGTTTCGACGGCTATTTCTGGATTGAAATAGCCAGTCCAGAAATAGTCGTCGAAACGGCTTGAGCTCTGCCGTCGGGGTCCTGAACCTTTTACTATACATATATATACATACATATATGTGTATGTGTGTGTGTCTGTGTGAGTGTGTGTGTCTGTCTTTATCTGTGTATGTGTGTTTGCGCCAGTGCGTGTGTCCGCGTGCGTGCGTGTTAATATAATATATTGTAAGAGAGTTAAGTTACACATTCAACCTGACTAAATATTGTCCAAGAATTCCTAATATTTTCTCCAATGGAAAATTGAAAAGAATATTCTAAAACTCAGATAAAGAATCAATCACCACAGACACAACAATTCCTCATACATATTAACCATTGTGTTAATATATTCATGTATTTTCATATATTTGCGGCTATCAAAAGTGCTGAGAACAGTCTGGCAGAATTTGAAATTAAAGATTCAATAATGATATACCATAAACGGAAAATACTTTAAAGAAATTATATGAGTTTACTTTCATGTAATAAATATTGATAAACTGAAGGTGGAACTGGAGAGGCGACAAGTCGAGAAAATAACTGCAAGGGACATTGATTCTTACAAAGATGAAGTGCATAAGAACTTCATCTTCTTGAAGATAGTATACTTTTCTGTATCAACGTAGGAAACATATCTATTTGAGTGACAATGTTACTAATAAACTTGTAGCATGAACAAAGTAATAATTGTTTCTACTTTAGGCACAAGGCCAGCAATTACCCAGTGCATTACTGGTACTTTATTTTATCGACCCCGTAAGGATGAAAGGCAAAGTCAACCTCGGCGGGATTTGAACTCAGATCGTCAAGGGACGTTACTATGCTGGAAAGCATGGCGTCCGACCCTCTACCGATACTGCCAATCCAAAGTAATAATACAAAATGACAATGTCAGGATTTTTTGTTTAATTACAAGTCAGTTTCCTAAATCAGTTTACAGATTCTCCGAAAACTGTCTCGCCCGGACTGACAATAAAGAAGCAGCTGCAAGAGAAAGGAAATCCTGTTGAAGAGATTTTAATTATTAAACAGAGGGCGATGGATTAGCAGAATCGGTAGAGCGTCGGACGCCATGCTTTCCAGCATAGCCCTTTACGTTCTGAGATCAAATCCCGCCGAGGTTAGCTTTGCCTTTCATCCTTATGGGGTCAATAAAATAATTGTTTCTACTATTGGCACAAGGCCAGAAATCACCCAGTACATTACTGGTACTTTATTTTATCGACCCCGTAAGGATGAAAGGCAAAGTTAACCTCGGCGGGATTTGAACTCAGAATGGCAAGGGCGGTAACTCTATGCGTCAAAGCATGGCGTCCGACCCTCTACCGATACTGCCAATCCACCAATAAAATAATGTACCAGTAATACACTGGGATAATTGCTCGCCTTGTGCCAAAAGTGGGAACAATTACTATTATTAAACAGTATCGGGAGAGGGTCGGACGCCATGCTAAGAGTTATGGCCCTTTATGGTCTGAGTTCAAATCCCGCCAAGGTCAACTTTGCCTTTCATACTTACAGGGTCGATAAAATAAAATACCAGTAATACACTGGGATAATTACTGACCTTGTGCCAAAAGTAGAAACAATTGGGGATTTGGCAGTATCAGTAGAAGGTCGGACGCCATGCTTTCCAGCATAGTTACGTCCCTTTACGGTCTGAGTTCAAATCCCGCCAAGGTTAACTTTGCCTTTCATACTTACGGGTTCGATAAAATAAAGTACCAGTAATGTACTGGGCAACTACTGATCTTGTGCCAAAAGTAGAAACAATTATTATTATTATTATAAAGGGTTCTGGATTAGCAGGATGTTGGATAAAATGCAGTTTTTGTTCTGGTTCTTTATCTCCCAAGTTCAAAAATAAAGTACCAGTAATGCACTGAAGGTCAATTTACTTTAGTACTTTCCCTTCCTCTCCTTTAAATTTCTGGCCTTGTGCATAAAATAGAAACAATTATTAAACAGAGGTCGAAGAAGGTGCAGCGGACAAATAACCATTGCACACAATCTCCAAACATGTTTACATGGACAGACCTGCAATTCTATCTCTATACTGCTCATCTTCCTGTATTTTTGAGAATTATCTCCTCTGTAATGTTTGATATATTCCGATATATATCATTCGCTCTTAAATATATATGATTAATAGCTCGCTATTTATCCTAGAGCCTTCATTACAGGCGATATGGCGCGTGTTTGTAATTTCCCAGACACGACATTTTTATTCATTTTAGTAATATAATTATGTTTCTAAATGTTTATTTGGTTTAGCGTCTCATTATTGAACGTTTTTTTTGGTTGATATTTCTAGCTATCCAGATACCTATTCACGTCACTTGGAAAATCTTAAGTGTGGTGTTATTTCTTGACGGGGTCGATAAAATAAAGTACCATTAATGTACTGGGTAATTGCTGGCCTTGTGCCTAAAGTAGAAACAGTTATTTCTTTACCCTTTGTACGTTTTAGCAAATCCTTAGAGTTGCTTAGGGGTGTGAATTCATATGGATTTAGCTCACTCTCGCTGATGATCCTTGCTTAACAATTGA
>OZ024755.1:37080718-37085718 GCA_964016885.1 Eledone cirrhosa
ACTATATTTATAAAACCATATTTATTTTATTATATATATTTCAAGGGTACCAAGACAACATTGGTAAGCTTTCATCAGATAAAATACAAAGTTTGTTTTATAAATAGAGACATACCCATGAAAATCATACCTTATCGGTTGGAAATTCACTGGATTTATGTTTGTCGGACTTCCAACAAATTAAATACCACTTCTACTTATATATATATATATATATATATATATATATATATATATATATATATATATATATATATATATATATATATATATATATATATATATATATATATATATAGTAATAATAATAAATTTGAAGACAAAAATCCAAAGAGGGCTCGATAAGGATAAATATATATCAAATATATAAGAACCGTAGAGCAAATATATATTTGCTTAAACTTTAATCTGTTATTTTAATAAATATATATATTTTAATAAATATATATATAAGGTTGTGAGTTCGATTCCTAGAGCAGGCGATGCGTTATGTCCTTGAGCAAGACACTTTATTTCACGTTGCTCCTTCTACCTGGAGTTGCGACCGATAGATAGTATTAGCAATTGGAAAGACCAACGGAAACATTGTTCCCTCGGTCCGATTTGACGAAAGTCGATCGATCCTATATATATATATACTATACGGAGAGAGAAATTTATCTGATAGTAATTATTCTATATTATGTGTACGATTCGATCCACTTTCAGATAAACATTTATTGAAAGTAGCTGTAATTATTTTTACTGGTGACATTTAGCCTCAACCTTTAATACAATACTAAATGACTAATATGAGAATTACTATGTCACTCCTTTCATTTCTTTCTCTGGCCTCTCCAAGGTTCGGGTCTTCTTTAGTCCATACTATAACTCAACAATTCAGCCCAAAATCTTTTTTCCATTGCTGTTTGCTACATTCTTACAACAACTTTACTCGAACGTTTTTACCGCTATATATAGCTTATATAAATTCGTCTCATACTCTTTTGAAATGTTTGTTGATTCGGTGACATTTCGAAGTAAACAGTCATTATTTCTGAGTTCAAATCCCGCCGAGGTTAACTTTGCCTTTCATCCTTACGGAGGTCGATAAAATAAAGTACCAGTAATACACTGGTGAATTGCTGGCCTTGATACAATAAAGTACCAGTAATACACTGGTGAATTGCTGGCCTAGATACAATTATTAATATCAAAGGGTGGTGGTTTGGCAGTATCGGTAGAGGGTCGGACAACATGCTTTGTAGCCCCTTTCTGATCCGAGTTCAAATCCTGCCGAGATTAACTTTGCCTTTCATCCTTACGGGGTCGATAAAATAAAGTACCAGTAATGTACTGGGTAATTGCTGGCCTTGTGCCAAAAAGTAGAAACAATTATTAATATCAAATATTATATATATGTGTGTACGTGTGTACATATATGCATATGTCTGCTTTGTTAGTCCATCAGTTAATAAAGAAGACCATTATATGGCCAATGTATTATAACAACAAACATGGCAGCTATGCGAGGTACCAGGGAATGATAATCGTTTACGTCTTTGCTACATATTCTATGTCCATTTCAAATAGAAACAACTACGGAAATAGTGGTATTTCACTGTTATTGATAGGATCTGATACTCTGGCTGCTGCAATGTGTGGGTGCCATTTTAACGGTTTCCAAACGCCCACAGAAAATGTCTGACTTAAGAATTTACATTTATTCTCTTACGTTATTTTTCTTCCGATCGATGGTTATGAATATTTATGACAGACTCAATTCTCTGAGCGAGGTACGACAATATGCAATATTCTCCTGTTAAATTACTTACATTCATTTAAAAATAATAGTAGATGTAATGATGTATTGTCCTACTGACTCTATCAATAAATAGTATTTCCAAATTAATCGTTAATTCGGACTTATAATTTCTTCCTTTATTTTCCCTTTCTATTGTGAATCCTGATTGTATGCCTGCATAGATGTAAATATTATTCTAAACTAGACTACTTGTGACCCGCTGGGTCACGTTCACTTCAAATTATTTCTAAAAAATCATGTTCACTTAAAAATAATTTTTAAATAATTAAAATATACACAGACATGTATATAATGTGAAATGAAACTGGAAGGCCCATATATATACGTGTGTGTATGTATATATATATAAATATGTGTGCTTGTATACATATATATGTATGTGTGTGTGCCTTTATATGTATATGTGGGTGCCTGTGATCTATATACACTGGTCATAGACACACACACACACATATATATATATACACACACACTCACAAATATATATACACAACACCACCACCAGCTCTCTCTTACATTCTCCTTCTCTGTCTCCACTCCCTCTCTCTATGTCTCTCTCTTTCAATCTACTCTCTCACAACCACTATCTCTTCTTCTCTGTCTTTCACTCTCTCTGTTTATGAAGGTACACGGAAAAACCCCATATCTCGGGAACTCGTGGTCCGGTTTACGCGAAACTTGTTTTATTCCATTTGTATTCCCATTTCTGGCTCAACTTCCTTTCAAAGTATTTTCTCATTATGCGCTCTTTTGGCTGTATTACATTACAGACAAGCAAGCAAGCGCAGAGTTTTAGTAATATATAGATATTATAAGTTATATTTCTGATGTTTAATAGACAAATCATTTAATATTACAATAACTACATTGTATCGTTATTTTCGTATTCAAACTCACAACTGCATATTTCGTTCATTAGCAATAGCTGTATATGATGTAATTCACAGCCTTATGAGTATACTAGCTGGCCCGTCCGGTTGGCGTCCGGCTAGGTATACTTGCCCCCACTACTCCACTGCAAAGGTACCACACACTCTCCCGTGTCACATTGTCCTTCCGACTTCGTAGCAAAGGGGAGGAGCTACGGTGAGTTTAAAAAGATAGAGTTAAGCTGTGTTGTTAATATACATACATACATACATATATACGACCGTCAGCTTTATAAGTATAGATATGTGCGTGTGTGTGTTTGTGTATGTGTGTTTGTGTATGTGTGTATGTGCATGTGTGTGCCTGAGTGTTTTGTCAATCCGGCAATTGACGAAATCAGGTGTGAAAGTATGTGTGTGTGTGTGTGTGTGTGTGTGTGTGTGTGTGTGTGTGTGTGTGTGTGTGTGTGTGTGTGTGTGTGTGTGTGTGTGTGTGTGTGTGTGCGTGTTACTCATGCGAGCGAAGACAGATAAAAGATATACCACGGAAATGGACGTTATTTTTCAATCACCGCTACATTTGATCATACACATTGTTTATTTCAAAATTATTTTAATGCCGATACTTGATTTAACTCATTGGAAATTCGATCACTTGCTGATGCCCCTCTCTCTCTCTCTGTCTCTCTCTCTCGCTATCTCTCTGAATAACTAACAGTTTAATTGTATCTCTCTGTCTAACGGCCTATCTCTCTCTTTTACTCTCCCTCTGTTTTTCTGTCTCTCTCTGTAGATGTGTGTGTGTAGTTTTCCTAATCTTTCTTTCTCTCTCTCTCTCTCTCTCTCTCTCTCTCTCTCTCTCTCTCTCTCTCTCTCTCTCTGTATATATTGAAGGGAGATACGGAAACTAAAGCAATGTTGTCATAAAGAGAGTGAAGAGCGCAGAGAGAGAGAGTAAAGCAGTTAAATTATAGAGAGGGGCAATGATCTATTATAGAGAGAGGGAAGGGCGACGGAGAGAGTAAATCTAAGAAACTATAGGGTGGTGTGTAGGATACATACATACATACATACATAATACATACATACGACGCTCAGCTTTATAATATTATAGATTTCAGGATGATTATTTCATATTTTATATTTTACATAGGAAATTATTCTTTCAGGGTTATTGATTACTATAAGCAATATATTTACTGTCACGCCTCTAATATTTCTATATCAATACACAATCACTTTATTTACGATATTCCCACGTATATCTTTTGAAAAAGAAATCAAACTCATTCTACTTAGATAAGTAGAATTATATCCCACATTTTGAGACTTAGCCTAGTTAATTAATGATATTTCTTCCAGTTTTGTTATAGCAAAAATAATGATTAGTTTGTATTCACTGTTAAATAAAGACATCTTCCTAATAAGGAGACGCTTTATATTTATACCTATATTGGTTTCTAATTTCTTTGTCTTTTCTGCTCAGTCCATCAATATATAACTTTAGATTGACAATATACGGTAGTAGCCTAAAACAAGAAACAAATGGAAAGAAATATTTATTAGTTTAGAAAATGTTGTACGGATGTCGAAAGGTATTTTGGTAAACAAAACAATTGACGCTGCATTTAATTGCAGTAAAGATCTTTGAATCAAGACAATCATATAAATATATACACACACACAAACACACACACACACACACACACACACACACACACACACACACACACACACACACACACACACACACACACACACACACACACACACACACACATATATATATATATAACAAGAAAGTGTGGTAAGAAACCAGGTGGAACATAACGCACGAGAGTACTCGATACTTAGAGTAGTACTAGATCCGAACTGTTCGGATCTAGCTGTCGAAACGGCCGGAGCTCAGCCGTCGGGGTCCTGAATCTTTTCCTATATATATATATATATATATATATATATATATGTGTGCGTATGTGTGTGTGTGTGTGTGTGTGTGTGTGTGTGTGTGTGTGTGCGTGTATCCCGGGTTCAATCGGGGTTAACCACAGTAATTAAGGTACTCAACAAATAGCATATTATATATATATATATATATATATATATATATATATATATATATATATATATATATATATATATATAACGAAGGAAATGTGGTAAGGAACCAGATGGACCATAACGCACCAAAGTACTCAATACTTAGGGTAGTAGAGTGGGTAATAGGAACGAGTAGGACCCCGACGACTGAGCTCAAGCCGTTTCGACGGCTGATTCTGGACTAAAACAATTAAAAAAAAATTTTTTTTTTAGTCCAGAATTAGCCG
>OZ024755.1:37103218-37115718 GCA_964016885.1 Eledone cirrhosa
GGAGTATGTTAGTAACTGCCTCAATACAAATCTTGAGAAGCTGGGCTTCACAGGAACAGAAAGAACACAATTAGTTAGGAAATTACAAGTACAATACATTAATGGAACAGTAAAAATATGTAAAACATTCCAAAACTTCTGTATCTAATAACTGCATATACACTTGTACAGATGCAAAGCATATACACTTGTACACATACAACTCAAAACATACACATCTACACATACAATAACATCCATATCTACACATGCAGACATGCATACATATCTACCTAGTTGATGTTGTGTAAATTCCAATGAGAGAGTCTTGTGTCTATGTTAGAAACCGACTCTCTCTCTATTGGGAAAAAATTTGTGAAATTATAAAACAAGAAGAACATACATACATACATACATACATACATACATACATACACACATACATACATACATACATACATACATACATACATACATACATACATACATACATACAGAATGTCTGCCCCCTCTTTATCGAGTATGGCCATTGCACGATATAACATTATTAATAATTATTAATTAATGCTACCGTGCAATGCCTGTGCCAGACATTTTATTTAAAATGAGGAAAGACTGTGCACTGAGCCAATCCCACTCTCTGAGCGACAGTAGCTATAACCTGAAAAGAAGAAGATCAACATCATCGGTAACTACTGAGTCGCAGGTTTTATGTCGGAGTTATCCCATATATACATACATACATACATACATATATACATACATGCATACATACATACATGGTGGCTGCCAACTCGTTTTCGAGTACGGCCACTACTTTATATCCATGTAGGAGAACCCCTACCGATGGGCTGAACGAGTGTGACTTTTTAGTCCAGCCAGCGACTTGACAACTCTGGTACAAACACTACACTTGTGACAATTATTGACACAGTGCTGGGCCCATGGTACCATATGACGACAAGTGCAGAGAGATCTCCAGATATAAAGCAATGCCTGTGCCGTGAAGCTTTTATAGTGAGTAAAGGCACTGCACAAAGCCAGTCCCACTCTCTTAACCAAGATGATATTTACCAAAAAAGAAGAACAACATCATTGGATACTATCGGGGTTCCAGGTGTTATATCAGAGTTTTCTTTCTCCTAGAATTCTGCCTTGACAAAAGCTAAGGGGTCATCTCTCCCGGTGATTTTGGATGGTCATTGACTCTTAAGAGCTCCTTTGCCCTTTGCCAGGTTTTGTTTTTCGTCCTGCAGGATGTCCAAAGTCACCCTCCTCACCAAGAAACATTGGTGGGGTTGCCAGTTTAGTCGCCAACGACCCGACCATGAGACAGGTTGTACTGGGATACATGTTAAACACATTAATAGCTACAGCAATGTGGAAGACATACATATACATAATATGAAAGAGTACTGGTTCCAGTTAAAACCCCAATAAAATACAAGCATACCAGACCAGATATTATGATATGGGACAGGGAAAAGAAGGCATGCAAAGTATTGGTAGTTAGCTGTCCAGCAGGTGCCAGTATAATATCAAAGATTAGCGAAAAGGAGAATATTTATGCAGAACTAATGAGAAATCTACAGATACTTCACACTGATTACACCTTCAGATTTATGACTGATTATTGGGGCACTGGGGTATATTAGTAACTGCCTCAATGAAAATCTTGAGAAGCTAGGCTTCACAGGAACAGAAAGAACACAACTAGTTAGGAATTTACAAGTACAATCCATTTATATAAAGTAAAACAGTAAAAATATGTAAAATATTCCAAAAATTCTGCATCTAATAACTGCATGTACACTTGTACGGATACCAAGCATATGCACATGCACACATACAATTCAAAACATACACATCCACCATGCAATAACATCCATACCTGCACACACATGCATGTAGACATGCAGACATACATATCTACCTAGTTGATGTGTAAATTCCAATGAGAGAGTCTTGTAATTATGTTAGAAACCGGCTCTCTCTCCATTAGCAAAAAATTGTGAAATTATAAAACCAGAAGAACATACATACATATATACATACGTACATACATACTTGCATGATATCTGCCTCCTCGTTATCGCGTATGGCCATTGAACGATGGATTGGCAGTATCGGTAGAGAGTCGGACGCCATGCTTTCCAGCATAGTTACGTCCCTTTATGATCTGAGTTCAAATCCCGCCGAGGTTGACTTTGCCTTTCATCCTTACGGGGTCGATAAAATAAAGTACCAGTAATGCACTGGGTAATTTCTGGCCTTGTGCCTAAAGTAGAAACAATTATTAATAATAATCAATTAATTCTATCGTGCAATGCCTGTGCTTGAAGATTTTTATTAAAGTGAGGAAAGACTGTGCACTGAGCCAATCCCACTCTCTGAGCGACAGTAGCTATAACCCGAAAAGAAGAAAAGATCAACATCATCGGTAACTACTGAGCCGCAGGTTTTATGTCGGAGTAAGTTATCCCAGTTTCCTGAGTTGCCTTCTACGAGAAGAATTCCCTGACAAAGGCTAGGGGTCCTTCACTCCCAGTGGTTTAACCGCGCGATCGGGTATCCAGCCCGATTATTTCTATGTCCCCGCACATATACATACACATATACATACACATATATATAGATACACACATACACATGCATTCATGTATATAATATTTTCACATTTTTGGATGGTCGTTGACTCAATAGTTCTTCCGCCCTTTGTCAGGTTTCGTTTTTTGTCCTGCAGGGTGTCCAAAATCACCCTCCTCACCAAGTAAACTTGGTGGGGTTGCCGGTTTAGTCGCCGACGACCCGACCATGCAACAGGCTGTACTGGGCTGCATGTTACCAGTAGCCCTCAAGAGTGACCCGACATTATACGTACATACATGCGTGTGTGTCTTTTATGTTGGTCGTGTTCAAAATTAAACATTAAACTTTAAATAGTCTTCACTCGGGTTAACATAAAACTATTATATGGTCTACACTGAAAACCTTCTGCTCTCCAGCTCTCCTCAGATTTACTTAAAACTAATACATATATTTTTACCTGTAGTAGTTTGATATTAGAAGCCAGTTGTTCATTGTATTACTCTCCCTCAAATTTTGCATAGTATTGCCATCAATGAGTTTGATATTTATCAGTGCCAACGTCCCTTCCTTATGTTACCCTCCAAACTTTAATGCTTCTGCAATTCCTCCAAATCTTACAGAGAATCAATATTTTCACGGCAGTATCGGTAGAGAGACGGACGCCATGCTTTGCAGCAAAGAGTTACGGCCCTTTATGATCTGAGTTCAAATCCCGCCGAGGTTCACTTTGCCTTTCATCCTCACGGGGTCGATAAAATAAAGTACCAGTCACGCACTGGGGTCGATTTAATCGACTTTCCCCTCCCCCAAAATCACTGGCCTTGTGCCTATATAAGAAACCAATATTTTCACACGTTTCAACTTGGCCCCAATTAATGTTTTGTGTATAACAACTGTTTCACTGAAATATATTATTTTTACCTTCGCTGTGAATAAACGTAAGATAGGAAAGCTTTAGCGAAAACCAAAAATGACCCTTACAGTTTCCCTACCTATTTCGGTGATGGAGATTATTTTCATAGAGTGCTCAAATATAAGTAGAGTAGACATATTGGTGCAACTCTCTTTACAGTTCTATATAGAAATATACCATTGTTTTGTTCTCTGGTTTTCGATGTTAACTTTTCTGAGACGCACAAACGCACTCACATATATATATATACATTTATATATATATGTGTATGTATACATATAATATATATATATACATATATATATATGTGTGCGTATGTGTACACATATCATATATATATACATATGTTTATGTGTACATATATCATATATACATATGTTTATGTGTACATATATCATATATATATATACATATATATATATGTGCGTATGTGTACACATATCATATATATATACATACATATGTTTATGTGTACATATATCATATATATATATATATATATATATATATATATATATATATATATATATATATATATATATATATATATATATGTAGAAGTTGTATTTAATTTGTTGGAATTCCGGCAAACATAAATGTTTATAACTGATATAGAGCACTCAACAGTTTACTGAAGTAAGTATTCCAAGATATTAATAAATGGAAACTATATTTATAAAACCATATTTATTTTATTATATATATATTTCAAGGGCGACCAAGCCAATCTTGGTGCGCTTTCATCAGATAAAATACAAAATTTGTTTTATAAATAATGACACACCCGTCATTATTTATAAAACAAATTTTATATTTTATCTGATGAAAGCGCACCAAGATTGGCTTGGTCGCCCTTGAAATATATATATAATAAAATAAATATGGTTTTATAAATATAGTTTCCATTTATTAATATCTTGATATATACATATATATATATATATATATATATATATATGTATGTGTAGATATATCATATATATATATATAAATATTTATGCAAAAGTTTTATTTAAAATTGTTGGGTTACAACGAGTAAATATTTTATAACTGATATAAAAGCACTCAACAAGTTTTGGAGTATCCTCATTAATCTCTCATTTGGTGGTTTTCTCTTTACATACATTTCTTCATCTTCTTCACCTTCCGCTCTTTCTTTTTCTTTTCTCCTTCTTTTTCTTTTTTCTCCGTCTTTCTTTCTAACCGCCCTTAACATTTTCACTACCATAACAACTTTTTAAATGGAAGTTGTAAATTCTAAGGTATGTCAAATTTATTTATAAAACTGTTTATATATTGTATTTTATCTGAAGAGGGCATACCATATTTTTAATATGATATCCCTGAAATATATATGATGAGATAGATAGGGTTTATAAATGTAGTTTCCATTTGTTTTATATCGTATAAATATTTATATATGTGTGTGTGTGTATATATATATATGTATATATATACACACACACACACACAGACACACACACACACACATATATGCATGATGGCTGCAACTCGATTTTGAGTTATATACCACATATCGCAATATATGTCTCATATCAAACGATGCCTGTGCTTGAAGCTTTTTTAAGTGAGGAAAGGCTTTGCAAGGGGCCAATTCCCCTCTCTGCACATCGAATGTATTTACCCTCAAAAGAAGAACTGGTCTACATCATTGGATGCAAACGAAGTCACAGGTTTTATATCAGAGTCACCTTCTCCCTGAGAGATGTCTTAATGACGACTAGGAGTCTCTCGATCCACGAAAAAAAAAAAAAAAAAAAAATAAGTAGCTGTTGACTCTCCTGAGTTCCCCCGCCCTTTGACGGGTTTTGTTTTTTTCTAAAATCACGCCCCCCCCCCCCTCAGCATGCAAACGTGGTGGGGTTTTCGGTTTAGTCGCCGACGACCCGACAATGCACAGGTTGTACTGGGTTACATGTTACCAATACAACTAAAGAGCTACCTCACATACACACACACACACACACACACACACACACACACACACACACACACACACACACACACATATATATATATATATATGTGTGTAAAGAATATATATATATATATATGAAAAGATTCAGGACCCCGGCGGCTGAGCTCCGGCCGTTTCGAAAGCTAGATCCGAGTTCGGATCTAGCCATCGAAACGGCCGGAGCTCAGCCGTCGGGGTCCTGAATATTTTCATATTACCCACTCTATTGCACCAAGTATTGAGTACTCTGGTGGGTTATGGTCTAGCTGGCTTTTTACCACACCCTCTCTTATATATATATATATCTATATATATATACTTACATAGATGTATATATATATATATATATATATATAAACGTATAGACATAGAAGCTGGTAGCAGTAGATTCCTTGACCATCTATAAAATAATTGTTTCTACTTTAGGCACAAGGCCAGCAATTACCCAGTGCATTACTGGTACTTTATTTTATCGACCCCGTAAGGATGAAAGGCAAAGTCAACCTCGGCGAGATTTGAACTCAGATCGTAAAGGGACGAAACTATGCTGGAAATCATGGCGTCCGACCCTCTACCGATACTGCCAATCCACCGGATGGCTTGCTTGCTTGCTTGTCTGTAATGTCATACAGCCCAAAGGGCGCATAATAGGGAAATACTTTGGAAGGAAGTTGACCCTGGAATGGAAATACAAATGGAATAAAACAAGTTTCGTGTAAATCGGAACACGGGTTCCAGGATATGGGATTTTCCGGGTACCTTCATAAAAAGAGAGAGAGAGAGACTGAGAGTGAGAGAGAGAGAGGAAGGGAGAGGAGGGAGAGACGGAGAATGGAAGAGCTGGTGGTGTTGTGTATATGTGAGTGTGCGTGTGTATATATATATATATGTGTGTGTGTATATGCGTATGTGTGTCTATGACTAGTGTATATAGATCACAGACACCCCCCACACATATATACACACACACACACACACACACACACACACACACACACACACATATATATATATAAACATACACACACATATTAGAAAGTGAAGTTTTTTTTTACAAAATGAAAAATAACCGAGGTGTCCTACACGAGTGAAAGTATAAGGAAAAAAGATGAAATCGAAAATGCAACTGGAGTCATTTTTTAAAAAATATATATTTATTTGGTTCCTTTACATGTTTCGCAGTTCTTCTGCTTTTCAAAAGTAGAATTGAGATTGAGGGTTTGTGGTTTTTTTCACAGACTCTCCATCTCAATTCTACCTTTGAAAAGCAGAAGAACTGCGAAACCGGTAAAGGAACCAAAGAAATATATATTTAAAAAAAAAAGACTCCAGTTCCATTTTCGATTTCATCTTTTTTCCTTATACCTCGGTTATTTTTCATTTTGTAAAAAAAACCTCACTTATGTGTGTATATGTTTATATATATATATATATATATATATATATATATATATATATATATATATATATATATATATTGTTATACTTGGGGAGGGTCATATTTGTGTAACATTGCCAAAACTAATTCATCGCCGCTATATATATATATATATATATATAAACATACACACACGTATATATATAGACCTTCCAGTTTCATTTCACATTACATACATGTCTGTGTATATTTTGATTACTTAAAAAATATTTTAAAGTGAATGTAACCGAACGGGTAATGGTGGTCTACTCCAGTTGCCGTAAACCCAACTTTTATCGGTATTCATGCTTTTAAAGTATTGACACCTTTAGTCTTCCCTTCAATCTCAAAGCACACAACCAATAATATGCTTGTGAAATGTTAATACATTTTTAGAGAAGGAGATAATTATTGAACACGTTATAATAATAGTTTCTACTTTTGGCACAAGGCCAGCAATAACCCAGTGTATTACTGGTACTTTATTTTATCGACCCCGTAAGGATGAAAGGCAAAGTTAACCTCGGCGGGATTTGAACTCAGATCTTAAAGGGCCGTAACTCTATGCATCAAAGCATGGCGTCCGACCCTCTACCGATACTGCCAATCCACCGCCACGTTATAATAATTGTTTCTACTTTTAGGCACAAGGCCAGCATTACTGGTACACACCCAGTGCATTACTGGTACCTTATTTTATCTACCCCGTAAGGATGAAAGGCAAAGTCAACCTCGGCGGGATTTGAACTCAGATCGTAAAGGGACGTAACTATGCTGGAAAGCATGGCGTCCGACCCTCTACCGATACTGCCAATCCACCGCCACGTTATATAATGATATAGATCTCCCTGTGTTTCTGTATAATATGTCGGTATGTGATGAAAGGCTGCTACCTTAGAGAGACACTTAAGTGAAAGTTAATAAATAGGAAGGTTTATAAGCATGAAACGTGTATGGTTACAGCAGGGTTTGAATTGTCTTTTACTTGACATACACATACAACAGAAAACACAAGCACCCCTACACACATACGTACACATACAACAACAGACACACATGCACACCTACACACATACGTACACATACAACAGACACACAAGCACCCCTACACACATACGTACACATACAACAACAGACACACAAGCACCCCTACACACATACGTACACATACAACAACAAACACACAAGCACCCCTACACACATACGTACACATACAACAGACACACAAGCACACCTACACACATACGTACACATACAACAACAGACACACAAGCACCCATACACACATACGTACACATACAACAACAGATACACAAGCACCCCTACACACATACGTACACATACAACAACAGACACACAAGCACCCCTACACACATACGTACACATACAACAACAGACACACATGCACCCCTACACACATACGTACACATACAACAACAGACACACAAGCACCCCTACACACATACGTACACATACAACAACAGACACACAAGCACACCTACACACATACGTACACATACAACAACAGACACACAAGCACCCCTACACACATACGTACACATACAACAACAGACACACAAGCACCCCTACACACATACGTACACATACAACAACAGACACACAAGCACACCTACACACATACGTACACATACAACAACAGACACAAAAGCAACCCTACACACATACGTACACATACAACAACAGACACACAAGCACCCCTACACACATACGTACACATACAACAACAGACACACAAGCACCCCTACACACATACGTACACGTACAACAACAGACACACATGCACACCTACACACATGCGTACACATACAACAACAGACACACAAGCACCCCTACACACATACGTACACATACAACAACAGACACACAAGCACCCCTAGACACATACGTACACATACAACAACAGACACACTGCACACATACACACTTACGTACACATACAACAACAGACACACAAGCACCCCTACACACATACGTACACATAGAACAACAGACACACTGCACACCTACACACACACGTACACATACAACAACAGACACACATGCGCGCCTACACACATACGTACACATACAACAACAGACACACAAGCACACCTACACACATACGTACACATACAACAACAGACACACAAGCACACCTACATACATACGTACACATACAACAACAGACACACATGCGCGCCTACACGCATGCGTACACATACAACAACAGACACACAAGCACACCTACACACATGCGTACACATAAAACAACAGACACACATGCACACCTACACACATACAACAACAGACACACATACGTACACATACAACCACACATGCACACCTACACACATACGTACACATACAAAGACACAAGCATACCTACACACATACGTACACATACAAAAAAACACAAGCACGCCTACACACATACGTACACATACGAAGACACAAGCGCACCTACACACATACGTACACATACAAACACACACGCACCCCTACACACATACGTACACACACACAAGTACGTGAAGGCTTAGTGGTTAGAGCATTGGCCTTGCAATCGAAAGGTTGTGAGTTCAATTCTCAGACCGGGTGATGTGTTGTTTCCTTGAGCAAGACACTTTATTTCACATTGCTCCAGTTTACTCAGCTGTAGAAATGAGATGATAGGGACTGGGGTCCCTATCATTAAATTACCCAAGAGACCTCCATCGAGATATACCTTGGAGGAGGCCAGCTAAACTTAGAAAGGTGGGAGCTGTCACAAACACACACAAGTACACCTACAGACATAGGTACACATACATATATAGACGCCATATTGACATATGGCGTTTCAAGAGTATTTTTTAACCTTGTGGGGCCCATCTTCTCTCCAGTAGATTTCTCCCAGAGACATATAGAAAGAATGGAAGTGAGAAAGAGATATAGATGAATAATCGACCCCAGTATTAGACTGGTATTTTTTATCGACCTTGAATATATGAAAAGCAAAGGCAATCTTGACGGAATTTGAACTCAGAGAGCAAAAATCTGAAATACTACAAAGAAGTCCCTCCGAGGTTCTAGCGACTCTGCCAACACACACCGCCTACATATGTGTATAAGACACAATAAAACTTTTTCAAATATATCTGAAAAACTTAATGTGAGAGAGGAGGACTGATAGTTGAAAAAATACTGTTTATAAATAAGGACGTTGTGTACAGTGGGAATATATACGCCGGATAGAAAGAGATAAACGGAACTACTTTATCAAAATAGAGTAAATAAAAATAAAGAAAAGTGTAGGGGAGATACACATAAATGCACGCATTGATATACACACACAAACACAAATATTCATATATATATATATATATATATATATATATATATAACGAAGGAAATGTGGTAAGGAACCAGGTGGACCTAACGCACCAAAGTACTCAATACTTGAGGTAGTAGAGTGGGTAATAGGAACCAGTAAGACCCCGACAGCTGAGCTCAAGCCGTTTCGACGGCTAATTCTGAAAATTCAGAATTAGCCGTCGAAACGGCTTGAGCTCAGCTGTCGGGGTCTTACTGGTTCCTATATATATATATATATATGTGTGTGTGTGTGTGTGTGTGTGTGTGTGTGTGTGCGTGTGCGTGTGTATATATATGTTCGGATATAGCTGTCGAAACGGCCACAGGCTCAGCCGTCGGGGACCCTGACTCTTTATATATATATATATTATAAAGAAAACGAAAAATCAGTGATGCATCTGGACTTAGTTTATTTCGTGTTACAAATGTTTCGCCGGCATGTAGCTCGAGTCATGGTCCTTGTATGGATCTGGCTGATTCTACTTCTGCGGCTTCTTTCAGACACGGGTGTTTCGTCCGGAGCAAATTTTATACACAACTATATATATATATATATATATATATATATATATATTTATATATGTATATATATATAGAGAGAGAGAGAAACAGACACAGTATATTTAATATACTATACTTTGAAATAACACTATTATAATATTAAACATTAATTACCGTTTAATATCAACAGTTTATCAACTTTCTTTTTCAGAAAAATGGTCAGATAATCTTACTTAAATTGCAGCACATTAGATATTAGATTTATGTTGGTAACGTGTAAACTTTAACGCCTCACATATTGGGTCGTCAACTACAGAATTTGTAGAAATTAGTTTTTTCTACAAATTTCATTTTCATACTTGACGATCCAATAAAATATAAATTTCAATATAATTGAACATTTTCTCTGATACTTGGTTAGCGAACTGGATTCGCAATCGTGAGGCTGTCAGTTCGATTCCTGAACCAGGCGATGCGTTGTGTCCTTGAGAAAGACACTTTATTTCACGTTGCTCCTTCTACCTGGAGTTGCGACCGATAGATAGTATATAAGCGATTGGAAAGGCCAACGGAAGCATTGTTTCCTCGGTCAGATTTGACGAAAGTATATCGACAAAAAATTTCTGATACATTTATCATCTGCAGTAACATCTAGTATCTTGGTATCTGTCTTCGGTCATTGACAACTTCCTGTTTCTACCATGCAACCATTAGTACTTTTCTCATTGTATTGTAAGTGTTTAAGTTTCTTTCAATTTTTTTTTTGTTCTTCAAATATGGTCGTTCTATTATATATGCTGTTTTCCACTTGGTGGTTTCAATATATTGTTATACTTGGGGAGGGTCATATTGTTATAATATTGCCAGAAATATATAATAAAACAAACTCACTGTTTGGTTTGGGTTGGTTTTCGCTTCTGTAGATTTTATATCCCTATAGTTAATTTAGCTGGCAATCAATATATGTACACACACACATTTATATATATATATAAATTATATATGTATATATATACATATATGTATATATATATATGTATATATATATATATATATATATATAATACATATATTTACCACTGCGATTCTGTGTTTTTTTCTCTCTCTCTTACTGTTCCCCCATTCTCTCTGTTTCTCCCCCTCTGTCTTGTCCGTTAACTCTTCCTCACACTTTCACCCACTCACTGTTTTTCTCCATCTTCTCTTCATTTCATCCTGCACTCACGAACGCTATTTTTTCTCTCACTGCTCAATGGCCTTCGTTTGTGTTGGTACTATTCTCTCAGCTCTCATATATTCACCTAGCTTATGCTAAACGAATAATTTTTGAAGCTTGTTTCTCCCCTAAGGTATGCTAATTTTTCTGTTGTTCTCCTGTCTCACTCGCTTTACGCGTTTTAATTGTCCTAATAACTTATTTTGGTTATTATTGCACCGAAGTGAGATATATGATTTTTAATGCAATGAAATATCTATGATCTTCAGCAAATCACTGATGAGGGACTTATTTTATTACATGTTACCATGTGCGACCTGCAGTATTTTTCTCTATATTTTAATATATATATATATATATATATATATATTTATATATATATATACACATATATGTATATATATATATGCATGTATATATATATATATATATATATATATATATATATATATATATATATATTTATATATATATATACACATATATGTATATATATATATGCATGTATATATATATATATATATATATATATATTATATATATACACATATAT
>OZ024755.1:37120718-37133218 GCA_964016885.1 Eledone cirrhosa
GCTCAAATATAACCAAATACAATAGATTAAAAATTTCACGATATTTAATTGGTCACTTCTACCTGACTTAATATTTGAAAAAAAAACTGCCACGCATCATGTCCCTTTCTTCTTTCTTTCTTTTTTATTTCTTTTCCTTTACAGTTATGTATTCCATTCTCTATTATATCTCCTTCTACTTCCTTTTATCTTCATCTTTTTACTTTCTTCCCTCCTCTCTTATATTTAGCACTCTCTCTCTCTTTTGTTTTTTCTCTAACACAGATATTTACGGGTTATTTATGTCTACTATATTTTCTCATACTCACCCCCTCCTAAAACTTGTATATCGCTACATATCCCTCTCTCCATCACATTTAGTTTGTCATGTTATTACTTGTGCTATATAAATATTGAGTTTTGTTGTAATAAATCACTGCCAAGACTGTAATTGAACCATCAACACAGTTGAGGTATGTCATACATCAATTCATATATTTTATCTGATGAGGACGTACTGAAAAAACGGCACAGTACCTCCGAAATATATATAATAAAACATATATTTTGATTATGTAAATGTCTCCATTTATTAATATTTTGAATAATATATATATATATATATGTATATATATATATATATATACTCTCTTTGTGGTTACGTTTAACGGTTTAATTAGTATTAATGCATAGGTATATAATTTGATTAAATCAATACTATAGTTCCCCTCACACCCTTTCTCAACCGTAGCCTCTATGTTCTTTTGAGGACTTTTGTGTATATAATTGTTGCTAACATGTTGATATATTCTATATATGTATTAATAGTGAGTTATTAGAGCTACGATAACACTAGCGTCACTCTCTACAGACCTTTACATTGGATATTACTGACGTGAGAAGATAAACATTCCATGCATAGCTCTCTGCTCTTTTGCTACAGAAAGAAAGTTTGGCATGGACTTGCAGCTTAGAGAAGAACCTTTGAAACGCACATCTATATTTGCACAAGATATCATCATCATCATCATCATCATCATCAGCCGAAATGGACTCAACAATTGATCTCCACGTGGGTCTGTTGTTCATTGCCGTGGCCAAGTCCTGGATTTCAATACCAGAATCTCTGGAAATGACATCAGGATAAAAGAGCTTGTGTCCCCTGTTATTAGTGACTGCTTGTGGTTTCCAAAGCACTAATGGGGACACAGCCTCATAGGTGGCACGATGGCAGTGGCCAGCAAATTGGGATAGGAGAGCTTGTGCCCCCTGTTATTAGTGACTACTTGTGGTTTCCAAAGCACTAATGGGGACACAGCCTCATAGGTGGCACGATGGCAGTGGCCAGCAAATTGGGATAGGAGAGCTTGTGTCCCCTGTTATTAGTGACTGCTTGAGGTTTCCAAAGCCTCATAGGTGGCACGATGGCAGTGGCCAGCAAATTGGGATAGGAGAGCTTGCGCCCCCTGTTATTAGTGACTACTTGAGGTTTCCAAAGCACTAATGGGGACACAGCCTCATAGGTGGCACGATGGCAGTGGTCAACAAATTGGGATAGGAGAGCTTGCGCCCCCTGTTATTAGTGACTGCTTGAGGTTTCCAAAGCACTAATGGGGACACAGCCTCATAGGTGGCACAATGGCAGTGGCCAGCAAATCTTACTCTCCTTTTACTTACGACAGATATGTGTGGGAGGCCGACATATATCTCTCTAGAAGTCAGATGTCGCCAGCTTATGTTCTGACTACGTTGAAGCAGACGAGTGTAAGTGACATCAAGGTGCTTTTGTTGTTTGGAAGAAAGCGTCTATGTTTCACCTCCATATAGCAAGATTGGTTAAATTGTTACTTCGAGGTCACCAATGTTCTGAATATATAAATCGTCGGGTTCCCTTTGCTCGGAGTCAATGGAATAAGTATTAGTTATAAACTGCAATGAACTTAATCGAAAGCCTGTGTTGCAACAAACAATTTTAAAAATTATTATTTCAACTGTTGCCAAGTTTTAGTCAATATCGTTTGTTTACAGCTATTTGTGTCTCATTTAACTACAATTTGTATTATTATTTATTTATAACAATGTGTAAACAACTTGGCGATCGTGAGGCGTCAGTAGTTTCAAGCTAGTCATATTATTGGAGAACTGGTATATATATATATATATATCAATCTAGTCTATATATCAATTCATATATATATTCTCTGCCCGATTTCATTTTTCTTCTTTCTAAACTTCTACATTAATTTGTTGAGCAAGACTGGTTTCGAATTATAAATCTATTTATTTTTACCCTGCTATAGAAGCAAAGACTCTGATACTGACCCACATTTTTGACGATATATGTGTATATGCGTTTGTGTGTATGTATGTATGTATGTATGTATGTATGTATGTATGTATGTATGTATGTATGTATGTATGTATGTATGTATGTGTGAGTGTATGTGTATGCGTGTGTCTGTGTGTGTGTCTGTGTTTGTGTGTGTGTGTATGTTTGTGTGCGTTTGTGTGTCTGTGTGTCAGTGTGTATATAATTATCAATATAATGTGATTGTGTCTGTCTACACGTGGGCTTGCTTTCAGAAATGCGCAGCAGAATCAATTAATTAATTCCTACACGTGCTGATATTCTTCACCAGTCCTGAATGTTCAACAGGTGTCAGAAAGACAGCCACCGATTCATGTTCTTCTTTTAGCTTTTTTAATTCCTCGACGCTGTAAACTTTTAAGTGACCTTTGCTCCCACAATTATAGCAGCTAAGATTTCGGCCGTGCATTGTCAGTCACTGTTATTTAATTTCTGTGCCCCATGCCTCCGGAATGGGCCTCGATATGTGAGGGATCCTAGGAACATCTACTTCTATACAGCCGCCTCCCAACCCCTTGCTGCTTTCCGTGGACTCTGCCTTTACCACTTATTCATATTCCTCCACAAAGATAAGCACAAGTCAAGGGGGGTCAACATTGCTACCAATGCCCTTTACTGTATCCCCTTTGTTACACTAACATTTATATAAAGAATTTCGGGGTTAACACTTGTCCAGGAGATACTCCACGCCGGGGCCGTGGGGAGGCCAGCACGTGGGACCTCATTTGCTCACCATACAGAGAGATGGGGAGGGGGAGAGAGATGGAGGTGATGACAGTGGGAGTTCGGCTCTTCCACGTTCGGACCATAACCTTATGGTTGTGTTTTTTTATAACAATGCAGTGAATATGGAAGGCACTTATTACTCAGAGGGCTCTAAATGAAACTAAAGCATTTCAAAATATTTTGAGAATAATATATCATTATAAATGGAATTTTTAGGGAAATATGTTGTACGGTACAAGATGAAATAACTAAATATTCTGGTACAAACAGTAATATCGAAACATACTGACATATGTGCAATCATCTTTATAAAATGTTGACCGCCGCTTAAATAACTTCTCCAATAGCTTCCTAATATTCTGGTACAAACAGTAATGTCGAAACATACTGACGTATGTCCAACCATCTTTACAAAATACTGACCGCCTCTTAAATAGCTTCTCCATCATATGTTCTCAATCCATTCGATATTAGACTTTTACAATTTACCGAGTAATATATTGTAATCAATATTAACAATTCTCTTTCAGATATGTGAATATGCTCACATGATTATTTTTGTCCATACAATTACTAATCTCTTTAAATGATTCAATTAGCGTCGAAGAGGTTTATCTTCTGCAATTAATTTTCGTTCTTCAATAAATTTATATATGCTTTCAGTAAAAGAATTTTCCCAATATCTTAGAAGATTGGGGAGGTAAAGGACAAGCCCGTTGTAAAATGATGATTATATCCAGTTTTATATAATGATATTTATTTTTTGCGATTTTTATTTTGCTTGGAAATGGATTTTGAAAGGACATGTTACATGTTTTGTAATTGAGGATTTACAATTCTTTCAATGGAAATTGTTGTATCAATAGATGCAGCATAAAGGAATCGTTAAAAACTTCGCAATCGTGAGCTCTCGAGTTTGATCCCACTCCGTGGCACTTTGGGCAAGTAGAATTTACTATAACCTCGGGTTGATCCATAAATTGAGAGGAAGAATATGTAGACGCAATTCTCTCGAAACCGATTTGATGGACTGCATCTATAATTCAAAAACAAGAAGCGATTAGAAAGGAATGCTACAGACAAGGTAGATTACGCCTTAAGTTTTAATGAAATGCAAAGGATAAGGTAATAGGCATCAATATTCTTGTGATCCTAGAAATAAGCTACAGTTTAAATATTCTGAACTGGACTGTAAATGAAATAGCAGGTCTAGAACAAAGGACAAGGAAAATAATTACCTCATTTAGAAGACATCACACGAAATCATGTGAAGAAACAGTATACATTCGACTAACATAGGAAGGTAGGAGTTTTATGAAACTAGAAAACTCTATTACACATAGACAGTGAGATTAAAGCCAACCAACTAGATATTTCAAAAGAAATGTCTTCTAGTTTAAAATAGAGAAATTATCTTAATATAAATATGTGGAGATAGATATAATAAAACTGTGAATGAGGGAAAAAGAAACAATCCCTATAACGATAAGGGCACTAGGAATAATACAAACAAACTGACAAGACACCCAACAAAAACCTCAAGACTTGCAAATATATAGAGCATACAATAAATAGCTATGCTAGGCACAGTACAGATGTGAATATAACACTCAATACAATAGAAACAACAACAAATGCAACGCTGACAATGGAGAGACGACACACAATAATAATTGTTTCTACTTTGTAGACACAAGGCCAGCAATTACCCAGTGCGTGACTGGTACTTTATTTTATCGACCCCGTAAGGATGAAAGGCAAAGTTAACCTCGGCGGGATTTGAACTCAGTACGTTACTATGTCGTAACTAAATACCACAAAGCTTGTTGTCCGGCGCTCTACCGATTCCGCCATTCCAATAATATATAATAATAATAATAATAAACATATTTTAAATTATTTATTTAAGCCTGTGCTTGTGCGATTTTGTGTGAATATGAGCGAAGGGTGCAAAGATGCATAACTGTTAGAATCTTGTATATAGAAAACAAAACAACTAAAGTGGTAACATGTGCCAGGTTGATCTTCCTCTTTAAATCTAATTTAATCTGGCTGAGTTTTTTTAGATGGCCGTTGACTCTTATGAGTTCTTCCGCCCTTTGTCAGGTTTTGTTTTTTGTCCTGCAGGGTGTCGAAAATCACCCTCCCTCACCAAGTAAACTTGCCGGTTTAGTCGCCGACGACCTGACCATGCGACAGGTTGTACTGGGTTACATGCTACCAGTAGCACTCAAGAGTGACCTGACAATATGAAATGGTCACCAAAATCTTCTTCAAAACAGACAGAAACACTTATGTGGAAGCTGTTATAGGTGTGCTGTATTGGAATAGCATAACCACTCTTGCAACACATATCGTATGTCCAATTGATTAAGGGCCACACATACTGAAGCACTAACAGCAATAACTGTTTCTAAAAACATATTCTACTTATTTATATTTGTCTAAGATTTCTTTTCTTGATGACTTTCTTTATTTCATTATCCTTCAAAGCACTCAACTGCCCTCTCTCTCTGCTCCTCACTTGTTCTCTCTCAGCTTCTCTCTCGCTCTCTCTCTTTCTCTGCTTCTCTCTCTCTCTCTTTCTGCTTCTCTCTCTCCCTCTCTCTCTCTCTGATTCCCTCTCTCTCTCTCTCTCTCTCTCTCTCTCTCCGCTTATCTCTCTCTCTGCTTCTCTCTCTCTCTCTCTGCTTCCCGCTCTCTCTCCGCTTATCTGTCTGTCTCTCTCTATGCTTCTCTTTCTCCTTCTCCCTCTTGCTCTCTCTCTGCCTCTCTCCATCACAAGTTTTATGGCATTATTTTTAGTTTTATTTGGCGGTGGATTGGCGGTATCGGTAGAGGGTCGGACGCCATGCTTCGCAGCATAGAGTTATGGCCCTTTGCGTTCTGAGTTCAAATCCCGCCGAGGTTAACTTTGCATTTCATCCTTATGGGGTCGATAAAATAAGGTACCAGTAATAGACTGGGATAATTGCTGGCCTTGTGCAATTATTAAAGCAATTATTTTTAGTTTTATCTTATTAGTGTCCTATTTAAGCCTCATGTGAAATTCAATCGTAAAACATTTGTTTTACAAGCGCATTCATATGAGAAATAATAATAAGGAATAAAAAATATATATTAAGTGTTTTCTTTGTTATATATATACATACACACACGTGTATATATATATGGACCTTCCAGTTTCATTGCATATTATATACATGTCTGTGTATATTTTAATTATATAACAATTATTTTTAAGTGAACATCATTTTTTAAAAGTATTTTGAAGTGAATATGACCCAACGGGTCACGGGTGGTCTAGTATCATATAGTTATCGTATTCCAACTCTAGATAAATGGAAATCCATGCATATAACATTCAAAATATTATCGACGAATACGGTCTAGTACCATATGTTTTCTAAGAAATTGTTGCTTTTGAAATAATTATGCTCATTCTAACGTAATAGCCTGAAGTGGAACATTGTTTCAGGTGGAAATATTCCGAGGTTAAAATGAACCAAATGTATGGAGTTAATCATTCACAAGCTAAATGAAAGAAAACTACTTTCAGTGCATGATAGACCCAAAATATCTATTTGATTAACTATTAAATAACAAATGTTATTTCCATGCAGAAAAATTAGCTATTTATCGACTATTTATCACCATTTAATCTATTATCCCAATCCCAAGAAATGTTTATGAAACAATACATAAGTCAAATATAATTTTAGTGAAACGAGAGATTATTAAAGATAGTGAATGTATCAAGGCGTGTTTCTTAATTTCCAGAACAAAAGCCTTTTCCGTGTTAATACATATTTTCTCTATAGTCTAAAACAGATACAACTTATGATAATTGTTTCTACTTTTGGCACAAGGCCAGCAATTATCCCAGTGTATTACTGGTACTTTATTTTATCGACCTCGTAAGGATGAAAGACAAAGTTAACCTCGACATTACAACTTACGATAATTGTTTCTACTTTAGGCACAAGGCCAGCAATTATCCCAGTGTATTACTGGTACTTTATTTTATCGACCTCGTAAGGATGAAAGGCAAAGTAAACCTCGGCGGGATTTGAACTCAGACCGTAAAGGGACGTAACTATGCTGGAAAGCATGGCGTCCGACTCTCTACTGATACTGCCAATATGATAATGGTTTCTGATTTAGGTCAACCATTTTGGGGGAGGGGAAGTCGATTAACTCGACCCTAGTGCGTTACTGGTACTTTATTCTATCGGTCGCGTAAAAATGAAAGGCAAAGCTAACCTCGGCGGTATTTGAACTCTGACAGTAAGGGCCTTAACTCTATGCTGTAAAGCATGGCGTCCGATCCTCTACCGATACTGCCAATCCACCACCCATGCGTACGATCCTCTACCGATACTGCCAATCCACCGCCCTTGTGGTGATTAATAAGATAAGATCAACGTTGCTTTTCCTCATTCCAATGTCAATAAAATAGCTACCAGTGAAGAACAAGGTTCATATATTTCACTGTTCCTTAATTTAAATATAAGATCCTGGACCTATGCAAGAATCCAATATCACATTTCATATTCCATCAAGCCATTTCCAATTTACTACGGGATAAAGTCTCATATTTCCCTTTCTGGTTTACCTATGCTGGGAAAAATGTTATTTTACTTATTATCACAAAAAATTAAATTTAAACTAGGTTAGATTTCAATTTCAGTGCGCATATATAATTAATGTAAGGTCCTTACCCCGGCACCTTTCATATAGAATTACTGTAAGGTCCTTACCCCGACACCTTTCATATAGAATTACTGTAAGGAACTTACCCCGACACCTTTCATATAGAATTACTGTAAGGTCCTTACCGAGGCACCTTTCATATAGAATTACTGTAAGGTCCTTACCCCGACACCTTTCATATAGAATTACTGTAAGGTCCTTGCCCCGACACCTTTCATATAGAATTACTGTAAGGTCCTTACCCCCGACACCTTTCATATAGAATTACTGTAAGGTCCTTACTACGATACCTTTCATATACAATTACTGTAAGATCCTTACTCCGACACCTTTCATATAGAATTACTGTAAGGTCCTTACCCCAACACCTTTCATATAGAATTACTGTAAGGTCCTTACCCCGGCACCTTTCATATAGAATTACTGTAAGGTCCTTACCCCGACACCTTTCATATACAATTACTGTAAGGTCCTTACCCCGACACCTTTCATATACAATTACTGTAAGGTCCTTACCCCGACACCTTTCATATACAATTACTGTAAGGTCCTTACCCCGACACCTTTCATATAGAATTACTGTAAGGTCCTTACCCCGACACCTTTCATTATTTCGAAATTGACAACTAAGGTGCTAATCCAGTAGTGGGGTCGATTCTTACTCGATATTTTCTAATCACGTTCTCTTGTTCTCTCTCCCCCGCTGGAAGAAACTGACTATGCTCGGATTTGGAGGGGGATAGTGCCTCTAAGTTTACGATACTCAAATACACTCTATGTTTGAGGGCCGCACCTATATGACGCCACCAGAAGATGAAGGCTCTGATGTTTTCTCTGAGTAAAACGTAAGCTATGGATTGTTATAATCATGAGTAAATATAGAGTAAGAATCCATCTGACTAGCATTTTAGTTGTCAATCTGGAAATAGTGAAAGGAAATGTTGATCTCAGCATGAATTTAATGTATGCCACTGGCAGCGACACTTTCTTCAGCCGCAACCTGGTACAGTCTGCGACTAACCCAGGTTCTGCTGAACTTCGGGCTGAGGAGGCCAAACTCTCCAAGTACCGGTCGCTCTCCGACAGGTTTGCGGTCGTGCCCTTGGCAGTGGAGACTACTGGTGTCCTTTGTCCTAGGGCTACCTCCCTACTCACTACCAAAGGCGCTGAGCTGGCCAGCCGCAGGTGTGAGCCTCGCGAGATGGAATGGCTTTTCCAGCGCATCTCCCTTACCATCCTCCGGGGAAACGCCTTCTCCATTCTGTCCGCCGGGGCTGTGGAGAGGCCAGCACGTGGGACCCCATTTGCGCACCATAAGCAGAGATGGGGAGGGAGAGAGAGATGGGGGCGATGACAGTGGGAATTCGGCTCTTCTGTGTTCGGACACATTGCACCTGTCAAGAGTGTATAGTGATGAACTTATAGCTGATATTTCCGGCTTTCTGCGCCCTGAATTGGGGTCTCCACTGCGTCTGGTGAGCACATCGATCCTGGAGTCAAAGATGCTTGTAGTCAATTGTGTCTACGTTGTCAATCTCGAACAATGAAAGGCAATGTCGACCTCAGCATGATATTAATGCATGCAACAAGGCCCATCTATTCACATAAGCACACACATATTCAACGAAAAGAAAACTGTCACAGTCACACTTGACAATATTAGATATCACTCAATGCTTCATCAGGACTGAGATGAGATGAAATACCGTATATACTCGAGTATAAGCCGGTTCAGATATAAGTCGGCCCCTATTTGGCAACAAAACCTGAAGACAGTGGGGTTGTCACAAGTATGAAAATACACTCTTAACAGGTACAATGTGTTCGAACACGGAAGAGCCGAACTCCCGCATCTCTCTCGCTCTCCCCATCTCTCTGTATAGTGAGCAAATGGGGTCCCACGTGCTGGCCGCCCCACAGCCCCGGCGGACAGAATGGAGAAGGCGTTTCCCCGGAGGATGGTAAGGGAGATGCTCTGAAAGAGCCATTCTATAAATATATATATATACATATAGAGATTACAATAATCAAAGTTCAGTTTAAGTCATTTATTTGCTTACAATTGTTTCCTCCAAACCGAGGTTTGGATTCTTCGGAGCAACTATTTACTGATCTATAACATACTTGACCTCCTTTTCAACCCAAGAGACACATAAAACATATGCGCATATTGATCAACAGTGGGGTGACATTCATCAAATGATATAGCATGGCAATTTACATATAAAGGTTGATTATTGTAATCTCTATATAACTGCTCTGTAAAACAACTGATGTTATTACATTGAGCTATTTATCTTACTGGTAATAGGATAGTAATTAATGACCATCTTTCACTATTTAGGGTTTGTGTATATATAATATATTACCATTAAAGGTTTTATTGCATACATAACCATAAATAGTACCCTTAATACTATATATACATATATATATAAATTAATAAAAACAATGAAATAAAAACAAATTGATAGATTGGCATATAGACAGACAGACATATTGACAGACAGACGGGCAGGCTGGCGGATAGATAGATAGATAGATTTCTATGTTTATATATATATATATATATAAATTAATAAAAATAATGAATAAAAACAAAGAAACAGTTCCTTATATTAAAAAAATTCATCATTTTACGATCGTTTCTAGGATGTATATGTGTGTGTTGGTATGTATATCATATAGATCTATGTAAAAATATGACAAATTATCAGAGGAAATATACATACCCTCACATATACATGCTGTCGTCAGAAACGATCGTAAAATGATGAATTTTTTAATATAAGGAACTCGTTCTTTGTTTTTATTTCATTGTTTTTATTAATTTATCTTGACTCTGTTTTCCTATGATTTTCATCGAACATTTTTGAATGAATTTTCTCTTTTCATGATATTTGGATTACATTGAGTTCTCCATACGGATTGGACACTACCGTATATTTTGGTAGATTTATCTATTTATATATATGAAAATATATGACCCCGACGGCAGAGCTCAAGCCGTTTCGATGGCTATTCCAGAAATAGCCGTCGAAACGGCTTGAGCTCTGCCGTCGGGGTCATACATTTTCCTATTACCCACTCTACTACCCTAAGTATTGAGTACTCTGGTGCGTTATGGGCCATCTGGTTCCTTACCACAACTCCTTCGTTATATATATATATATATAGAGAGAGAGGGAGAGAGAGTGAGGGAGGGAGAAAGAGAGAGAGAAAGAAAGAGAGTGAGAGAGAAAGAGAGAGAAAGTGAGAGAGGACAGGCGAGAGAGAGAGAAAGACATGAGAGGAGAAGAAATAAAGACACCAGTGTGTACAGGCTGTACTTGATATCACTGTTATAACAGCTTGCACCATATATGTTCTGGGTGTCAAGTATGAAATGTGTAAACATTTGTTTTATATCTACAATTTCCTACAAATTTCATACTTGACGACTCGATATATGAGTCTGTATGTGTGTGTATGAGTGTGTGTATGTATGTGTGTGTGTATGTGTGTATGTGCATGAGTGTGTGTGTATGTGGGTGTATGAGTGTGTGTGTGTATGTGTGTGTATGAGTCTGGGTGTATGCATGTGCATGAGTGTGTGTGTGTGTGTATGTATGTGTATGACTGTGTGTGTATGTGAGTGTGTGTGTATGTATGTGTTTGAGTATGTATGTGTGTATATGTGTGTATGTATGTGTATGTGTGTATGTATGTGTATAAGTGTGTATGTATGTGTATGTGTGTATGTATGTGTATAAGTGTGTATGTATGTGTATGTGTGTATGTATGTGTATAAGTGTGTATGTATGTGTATGTGTGTATGTATGTGTATAAGTGTGTATGTATGTGTATGTGTGTATGTATGTGTATGTGTGTATGTGTATGTATGTGTATAAGTGTGTATGTGTGTATGTATGTGTATAAGTGTGTATGTGTGTATGTATGTGTATATGTGTGTGTATGTATGTGTGTATGTGTGTGTGTATGTATGTGTTTGAGTATGTATGTGTGTATGTATGTGTTTGAGTATGTATGTGTGTATATGTGTGTATGTATGTGTATAAGTGTGTATGTATGTGTATGTGTGTATGTATGTGTATATGTGTGTGTATGTATGTATGTGTGTGTATGTGTGTGTGTATGTATGCTTAAATTTAAAAAAGAAAGACGGAGATTTTAATATACGTAAAATTAAACGTTGTATACGCCTTTATTTACAATCAGCTTTCAATAAAATACGCGTATATTTTCACTTAGGAACCTATTATTTCTTAATTTGTTGCTTCTCCTTATTCTCATACTTTACAATTAATATATTTTGCTGTGACATTCCCTTGCGAGAACTTCAGGTAAATATTACCGGAACTTTAAAATCGAATTGTTCTTGAATATTGTTTAACTTAATTCTGGGAGTGTCTTGAGTTAAGAGGTGAAGTGATATAAAAAAGATTAAGAGCTTATTGAAGAATTTATTACTAAAATTAGTATCAACAAAATGGATGGCCAATATCATAATTGCCAGTTTCTTTCTATTTTCTTTGTCGTTTAAATTACCGTAAAGAAATTTAATAATTTCTCTCAGATAATATAAAAAATGATGTTGATGCCGAGATCGATAATGTGAATAAAAATATCACTCACATCATCATTATTATCATTATTTGGGGCGGTGGCTTGGCAGTAACGGTAGAGGGTCGGACGCCATGCTTTGACGCATAGA
>OZ024755.1:37143218-37145718 GCA_964016885.1 Eledone cirrhosa
TATTTCCGTAGAAAAGATAAAGGAAAGAAGAGTGCTCAATGTATAATACAGAGCTATTTAATTATGTAATAACCAATACAATATAATTATTCCATTACCAAAGGTTTCAGGAAACTAGACGATCCCTAAACAAACCTCCAGTCTGTTCATCAGGTGAAATAGTTAAAATCTATTTCACCAGATGAACAGGCCCGACGTTTCTGTAAAGATCGTCTTGTCTCCTGAAACCTTTGGTAATGGAATAATTATATTGTGTTGGTTATTATGTAATTTATGTATATATAGAAAAGAAATAGGATTTCGCTTCAAGCATAGCTTTATACAACATGTATAAATATTTCGTATCTCCAAGGAAATACGGTTTTAGGAAGCCGTAGCTATGCAAACACCGAGGGGCTAACGCCCCCTGGTGATGTCCAACAGAAGCAAGGGGGACACCCGTCTATGCATTTCAGGCTTAACAGACGTTCGTCAGGACGGTCCCTCCCACCGCTTGCGACTGCTGGACTGGAAGACAGCCGAGAATATATACTTTTCTCGTCTGTGTAAATGAGGTGATTAATCTCATTTACATATGAAGCTGCATATGAAGTCTGAAATGCATAGACCGTTTTCCCCCTTGCTTCTGCTGGACATCACCAGAGGGTGTTAGCCCCCCGGTGTTTGCATAGCTACGGCTTCCTTAAACTGTATTTCCTTGGAGATACGAAATATTTATACATATTGTATAAAGCTATGCTTGAAGCGAAATCCTATTTCTTTTTTATTATAAGTTGAGCCAACTTATGCAGCTTCATATGCAAATGAGATTAATCACCTCATTTACACAGACGAGAAAAGTATATATTCTCGCCTGTCTTCTAGTCAAGCAGTCGCAAGCGGTGGGAGGGACCGTCCTGACGAAGGCCTGAAATGCATAGACGGTTGTCCCCCTTGCCTCTGCTGGACATCACCAAAGGGCGTTATCCCTCCGGTGTTTGCATAGCTCCGGCTTCCTTAAACTGTATTTCCTTGGAGATACGAAATATTTATACATAATGTATATATATATATTTCCTTTGCTTTTCCTTTGGAATTACCTAACACACACACATATATATATATACGAGGGTAAGTCAAGTATTATCTGCTTTTTCGCCATAACAAATATTCAGCTTTGTTCCACTGCCTTCTGCTCCTGCGAGCTTATAGTTGGTCGTCTAGTGGTCACGCAATCAAAATTTGAGCTTGATTGCACCAGTTTTCTTGCTGCTGTTACAGTGTAAACATGGTCAATTTCGTTTGAGATTTGGTGAATATTGACCAAACCATACAAATAGATTTCAGTTTTTGACTAATACTTAGTTTATCTTGCATTACGATCCCTTGACCGACAAAAAAACAAAACAAAAACAGAAACAAAACAAATTAAACATAATGAGTTTTAAACAACGTAAAAGAACAGAATAAAATACACCACCGAGTTTTCTTTGATGATCTACCGATTATACTATTCCAATACTTCTGTTGTGTCCTCTTTATAATTATTGATTAGTGCTTTCACTAGAATCCAGTACAAATAATGATTCAGTATTATAAGTTGAAATAAGTCTTATTAGATACAAAAGAACCGAAGAAAACCTGTAAGGAACAATCATAGAATTTACCATAATTTCTTGCATTCAACAATTTACTGAATACTATTTAAGTTGATAAATACATCTTATTTTTCTCTATAATGTTCACGAAGGAAAACAAAATTATATTGAAAATATTTATTGTCTTGTTGAATTTTTCTATGGCTGTATATTTTTGTTAATCATTTTTTTTTTTGTAATTTTTATTTCCTTTATTTTCTCACACGTTTCTTTGTATTTTTTCACCAATCCCCGTTATTTCTGGCGAAATAAAGTGGGTTTTATTATTGAAAAGTAAACAAAAAACAACAACCATCACATTCTGTATAAATATTCGTTCAGTTTTATTTATGGTAAATCCTTCAAAAACAACGACAACCTGACTATAAATTTAGACAGAAAACACCAGATCAAAAAATAACTGTATCACACCGACTATACCTACTCTCTCTCTCACACACACATACACACACACAAACGCACACGTCCACACACATACACACAGACACACACACGCACACACACACATATATATATATAAAGATTGTCCCTAAAAATGTACACACAACGGAGCATGTACAGTAATGAAAGTGTGTTAACTTCTTTGTGGGACAGCCTGTATATATATGTACATTTTTAACTTAATTATATATATATATATATATATATATATATACATATATATACATATATATACATATATATATACATATATATATACATATATATATATATACATATATATATGTATATATATGTGTATATACAGGGTGTGTATATATATATATATAGGAAAAAGTATGACCCCGACGGGAGAGCTCTAGCCGTTTCGACAGCTATTTCTGGACTAAATTAGAATTTTTAGCCCGGTGAATAAATAGCCG
>OZ024755.1:37150718-37165718 GCA_964016885.1 Eledone cirrhosa
TATTTAAAAACTATTTAGATAATTTAATGTGGTTTTCTATTCTTAACGGTGAATTGATTTCTTCTTTCTTTTGATTGTGACTGTAATACCGTATTTGAGGGATATTTGCCTGCTGTTTCATGCAAATCGACTGACCATATACATGCTTTATTTTTAACACTTGTGTTCTAGTGTCAATCACGTGTTTATCGTGTTATAAATGAGAGTTATGTCCACCCTGGTGTGTATGGAATCTTTCTCAGAAATCTCATCTAACGCCATTAAATTGATCAGAATTCTTCATATTTCTACCATTAGCTATTTTTCCTCGAAGCTCTGGATTAAATCAGAACGTAAAGGGTCGTAACTCCACGCTGCAAAGCATGTTGTCTGACTCTCTACCGATACTGCCAAATCAGCGTCATATTGATAATTATTGATTTCTACTATAGGCACAAGGCCAGTAATTTGGGGAGGGGGAGGGGGGGGGGATCGACTAAATCGATCCCAGTACTGGTACTTTATTTTATCGACCCTGTAAGGATGAAAGGCAAAGTTAACCTTGGCGGGATTGAAATCATATCATAAAGGGCCGTAACTCTATGCCGCAAAGCATGGCGTCCGACCCTCTACCGATACTGACAATCCACCACCATATTGATAATTGATAACCACATATTATAAAAGTAATGATTGTATCGCCTGTTTTAATGTATTTAAAAACTGTTTTATTGTATTTAAAAACTGTTTTATTGTATTTAAAAACTGTTTTATTGTATTTAAAAACTGTTTTATTGTATTTAAAAACTGTTTTATTGCATTTAAAAACTGTTTTATTGTATTTAAAAACTGTTTTATTGTATTTAAAAACTGTTTAGATAATTTAATTAGGTTTTCTATTGTTAACCGTTATTTCTTCTCTCTTTATTTCAGATATTTCGCAACATGTCTCTAAGCAGCATGTGGATGAAGGTACTTTTCTGTGGTATCCTAATTAACCTGTATGTCGCCCAATACACAACATCGCTAGAAACACATTCTGAAGATGACAGCGAATCCGACAACAAACGAAGCATTATAGATGATGATTTCAAATCGATAGATCCAAAATATTACCCTTCAGATCTAGATAAACGACAATATCAGAACGAAAATATAAAAAATGGCAGAAACACTCGCGTCATTACAGGTAGTATGGATCCCATGATGTTCGGTAATCTGGGAAAACGCATGGATCCCAACATGTTCGGAACATTGGGAAAACGCATGGATCCGAACATGTTTGGAACACTGGGAAAACGTATGGACCCCAACGTGTTTGGAACATTGGGAAAACGATCCGACACAGATGGTGAAGATGACGAAATCAGTAGCGATAGAAGAATGGATCCTTTAATGTTCGGATCTCTTGGGAAACGGATGGATCCAATGATGGATGGAAACTTAGGGAAATGGATGGATCCAATGATGTATGGAAACTTAGGGAAACGTTATGATCCCATGCTATTCGGAAATTTAGGGAAAAAAATGGATCCCATGATGTATGGAGGTTTAGGTAAAAAAATGGATCCCATGATGTATGGAGGTTTAGGTAAAAAAATGGATCCCATGATGTATGGAGGTTTAGGTAAAAAAATGGATCCCATGATGTATGGAGGTTTAGGTAAAAAAATGGATCCCATGATGTTTGGAGGTTTAGGTAAAAAAATGGATCCTTTGATGTTTGGAGGTCTTGGGAAAAAAGTAGATCCCATGATGTTTGGAGGTCTTGGGAAAAAAATGGATCCCATGATGTTTGGAGGATTAGGGAAAAAAATGGATCCGTTGATGTTTGGAGGTCTTGGGAAAAAAATGGATCCCATGATGTTTGGAGGATTAGGGAAAAAAATGGATCCCATGATGTTTGGAGGATTAGGGAAAAAAATGGATCCGTTGATGTTTGGAGGTCTTGGGAAAAAAATGGATCCTATGATGTTTGGAGGTCTTGGGAAAAAAATGGACCCGTTGATGTTTGGAGGATTAGGGAAAAAAATGGACCCGTTGATGTTTGGAGGATTAGGGAAAAAGATGGACCCGTTGATGTTTGGAGGATTAGGGAAAAAAATGGACCCGTTGATGTTTGGAGGATTAGGGAAAAAAATGGACCCGTTGATGTTTGGAGGTCTTGGAAAACGATTTGACCCTTACAAGTTTGGAAGAATAGGGAAACGTTTGGACTCTATGATGGTTGGGCACCTTGGAAAAAGAGATGTATCTGCAAACAAAGTAGGTAGGTAAACATATATTTATATTTTCTATTCTTTTATTGTTGTCAGTCATTGAAATGCTGGCATGTTGAAACATGAAGATATTGTTTAAATGTCTTAGTAGGTTACATCGACCATAAGAACTGACTGCGATACATTTAAATCTCTCTCTCTCTCCATATATATATATACACAAGTGTGTGTGTGCGTGTATGTCTGTGTGTCTGTGAAAGTGTATATGTGTTTGTTTGTTTGTGTGTGCATGTGTGTGTGTGTGTGTGTGTGTTTGTGTGTGTCTGAGTCTGTGTGTCTGTGTTTGAGTATATGTGAATACATGAGTGTGTAGGTGTGCGTATATATATATATACATATATATATATATATATATACACACACACACACACACACACACACATACATATATATATATATATGTGTGTGTGTATGTCTGTGTCTGAATCTATATGTCTGTGTTTGTGTATATGTGAATGTATGAGTGTGTATGTGTGTATATGTATGTGTGCATGTGTGTGTGTTTGTGTTTGTGTGTGCAATTGTGCTTCGAGAATACTTCTATATTAAACACACACCTTGGTACATCAGACCTCTAATAAACCTGCTGTATATAATTACTTCTTAGAGTATATTATGTGTTATATAGAGGATGAAGAGTGAAAAACTGTCTTTATATAGCACTGCGTTTAATGGCTACACATGTTTCATTGTCACTTGTGGATTATTTTCGATTGACAAACAATCTCCAATTGACGTTTGATGTTTTACTGAAGGGAGATAACTCAGGCTACATAAATCCCTGGATTACAGTCCTTCTCACTCTAAGCTTAAAATCGTAATGTTTTTCTCCAAATTTATCGTAGTTAGGCCTAGTTGTGATGCAGCTAAAATCAGAACTTCAGTACATGCTCTTAACACATCATTTACTTCATTTCTGTACATGTTTCTCGAGTATTGACTATAGATCACATTTTTCTCGATGTATTGGGTCATCAAGTATGAAATTTGTAGAAATTTGTTCTTTTCCCACAAATTTCATACTTGAAGACCCAATACCTTCAATACTTCAATACGTTTCGAAATTAAGTTGTTTCTTAAAATGTTCACCTTTTATGACCCAATTTCAGTGCAGTTAGTTTCTAATTTCTATTCCATTGTTTCTTAGATATTGAGAACATTTCCTTCACTTTTTCATGTTTGTTTTATTCTCATCGGCGGCAAATGACAGAATCGATAGAACGTTTAGCCAGCAAGAAAAGGAGAGGGAGAAAATTAACCGATACCATGATTTAAAGTGGGAGTTAAAAAGGATTTGGGACTGTCATGAGATTAAGGTCTTCCCGATTGTCATAGTAACACTAGGTACTATCTCAAAGAGTTTTCAAGGATGGTCAAAGAAGATTAGTCCTGTCCCGTTTTTTGAATCACTTCAAAAGGCATGCTTGTTGGGAACAGCAAGAACCCTCCGTTACGTCCTGAATATCTGAGGCTGCAGGTAGCGGCTTGATGTTCATTTGAACAAACTTTCCAGTTAAATAATATCAATGACTGAGACTCAAAGAATAATAATAATAATAATTGTTTCTACATTTGGCACAAGGCCAGCAATTATCTCAGTGTATTACTGGTACTTTATTTAATCGACCCCGTAAGGATGAAAGGCAAAATTAACCTCGGCGGGATTTGAACTCAGACCATAAAGGGCCGTAACTCTTTGCTGCAAAGCATGGCGTCCGACTCTCTACTGATACTGCCAATCCACCGAGGTTAACTTTGCCTTTCATCTTTACTGAGTCGATAAAATAAAGTACCAGTCACACCCTGGGGTTGATTTAATCACCCCCCCCCAATTGCTGGCCTTGTACTTAAATCAGAAACCATTATTATCACTATCATCATTATTAATGTAAAGAGACAGTTCCCCTCATGGTTGAACTCTAATCATGTTTACGTTTGACGAATGATTACATTATTCCAAGTTGATGTATACTTCGATAATATTTTGAAATTTTACTGAGATTAGATTATTCTTCAAACAGTTTATTTCCCAATAGAGCTGAACTGTACATGTGATTTTAGAAATACCTTGTTTGATATTATAATATCCGCACTGAATAAATCTCATTTGGATTATAGTTAAAAAAAAAACGAAAGTCTTTCTCCTGTTTTAAACTGTTCTTTAATTCCATTGGTTGTTTACATAGAACATTTATATAGAAAAACTTATATATAGTTTACGTAGAAAACTCATATAGAAAAACATATATATATATATACGACAAGTAAGTATGTTTTGAAACAGTGAGCAGGTTTGAAATTAGAAAATAGAATAGCTTTCACCGTATTTTTGACTAAAGAAATGTTAGCCTGAAATGGGGTTTAGAAGCCTCAGATAAATGGAAACAGATGAGTATTGACGTACATGTACGTCAATACTCATCTTTTTCCATTTATCTGAGGCTTCTAAACCCCATTATCAGGCTAACATTTCTTTAGTCAAAAATACGGTGAAAGCTATTCTATTTTCTAATATATATATATATATGTATATATATATATATATATATATATATATATATATATATATATATATATATATATATATATATATATATATACATATATATATATATATATACACATATATATATATATATATATACTGTCCATTTATTTTTAAGACTCGAAACCGTACGGTAAAGGTAACCATAGCAAGTACAGTGAATTTTTAAAAAATTAATTTTTAAACTTTTTCTTATTTGCTAAACCTTGATTATATATATATATATATATATATATATATAGAGAGAGAGAGAGAGAGGGGGGGGGGGAAGAGTCCGACGGGTGAGCTCCGGCCATTTCGACAGCTAGATCCGAACCGTTCGGGGTCGTGACTCTTTTCCGTCGTACCCACTCTACTACCCTAAGTATCGAATACTCTGGTCCGTTATGGTTCACCTGGTTTCTTACCACTCTTTCTTTGTTATATATATATAAATACGGCGATGAATTAGTTTTGCGAGGTTTTTGATATGAAATCGTGTGTCGAAACACGGTGGTAGAAAAGCCAGGAACCACCATAAAATCCTGAAGGTGGTACAAAAGCCAGGAACCACCATAAAATCCCTGAATATTAATTCTGGCAATATTACACGAATATGACCCTCCCCAAGTATATATAAATATATATAAATATACGGATTGTCTGTTGCAAACACAATTTTCGGGGCAAAACAGATTAAATCTCTAATCTGTCCGAGAGATGAAATGGTTATTGATACGGTCTGTATAAAATCTATATCTTACTGTATGATTCAGATTTAATATATACGACATTTGTGGTATATCTACTCTCGTAATTTTAGACACAGAATTCTCTGTGTTTATTTCTACATATATTATTATATAATTGTTTCTACTTTTTGGCACAAGGCCAGAAATAACCCAGTACATTACTGGTACTTTATTTTATCGACGCCGTGAGGATGAAAGGCAAAGTTAACCTCGACGGGATTTGAACTATGCTGGAAAGCATGGCGTCCGACCCTCTACCGATACTGCCAATTCACCGCCCTTATTATTATATAATAAAGTACCAGTAATACACTGGATATTTGTTGGCCTTGTGCCAAAAGTAGAAACAATTATATAATGCTCAGTATTTATACTTTGAGCTTGTTAATTACAGGGTATCAATATGAGTTAATAACTGTGTATTTTATTTGTATAAATATACATATGCATATTTATATCGACAGTCGATCGACTCTTGTCTAATCGTTACCGAGGAAACAATGTTTCCATTGGTCTTTCCAATTGCTAATACTATCTATCGGTCGCAACTCCAGGTAGAAGGAGCAACGTGAAATAAAGTGTCTTGCTGAAGGACATAACACATCGACCGGTCTAGGAATCGAACTCAAAACCTCACGATTGCGAATCCAGTTTCTTACCACACAGCCACGCGTGGTATAAATATATAATTACCCATTTGATGTTGTTTAAATTCCAATGAGTCTTTTTTCTATGATGTAATCTAGCTTTCTCTGTATTGGTGTCATTGAAAATTAACAGAACAAACATACATACATACATGCATACATACATATATGATGATAATGATGATGGCTGCAAACTCGTGTTCGAACATTGCCTGATAAAATGCTCAAAAATGTGAGGCACCAATGTGGTTCTTTAAACAAGCCAAAGACTTGCACCCTCTGGCACATATATGGCAACTGTAGGCTCCCCCGGGACTTTCCATCATCAATTCCAAAGACCACGTTGTCATTAATTCGTACAATATCATGGTTCATCATTGAATATTTTTGCCTTTTTAAGTGAAGAAAAGCCTTGCACTTATCCCACTCTCTGAAGATGGAGAGCATGTACCGAAAAGAAGAACTGGTCAATATATATTGTGAAAATATATATTGTGATTTTGGAGGGCCATTGACTCTTAAGAGCTCCTTTGCCCTTTGACAGGTTTTGTTTTTAGTCCTGCAGGATGTCCAAAGTCACCTTCCTCACCAAGAAACCTTGGTGAGGGGGTTGCCAGTTTAGTCGCCAACGACCCGACCATGGGAACGGGTTGTACTGGGATACATGTTACCAGTAGCACCAACTGGTGACCTGACATAAATACATACATACATACATACATACAAACATACATACATACATACATACTACCACCCTATGAGAAACGATGTGATATCTAGAACCATCTGGAGCGCACTTAGGGAAACAAAATTAAAAACAAACGAGGAAGAATATATTGAGATAGATGGCACTAAAGAATACTGGTGGAACCCGAAAATAAAAACTGCCACCAAATTAAAGAAACCGGCCTGATATTGTTGTTTGGGACCACACATTGAAAACGTGCTCTGTTGTAGTGATCAGCTGCTCACTTGATGTCAATGTTGTAAGAAAAATACAAGAGAAGGAGGACATCTATGCACCATTGATGAGAAGTTTGCAAATCCAGTATCTAAGATACACCTTCAATTTCATACCCATCATTATTGGAGCTACAGGTTATATACCAACCCGCTTGGGCCAAAATATAACTGAACTTGGATTTGTGGATTAAGAACGCATCTCCCTAATTCATAGACTACAAATGGCTGCGATAGTTGGCACCTTTGCCAAATATTCTTGCGATTCACGGGATGCTAATTTCTTTTCTTTTACAATTTGCCACCAGGAAGGTGGCCGGTCAAAAATGTACTCGAAATTAAGAGAAAGAGAAATAACATACATACATAATGGAACAGTAAAAATATGTAAAACATTCCAAAAATTCTGCATCTAATAACTGCAAATATACAGATACAAAACATATGCACGTGCACACATATAACTCAAAACATCTACATCTACACATACAATAACATCCATACCCCCACACACACGCATGCATGCAGACATGCATACATATCTACCTAGAAGATGTTGTGTAGATTCGAATGAGAGAGTCTTGTATCTATGTTAGAAACTGACTCTCTCTCACTTAGGAATTTACACAGCATCAACTAGTCATACATGCATGCAGACAGGCATACATATCTACCTAGTTGATGTGTAAATTCCAATACATACATACAAACATAGATACATACGTACATACATGCATACAAACATACATACGTAAGTATACACGTACAGTCTTTCGATCATCCTACAGTTTAAATTTTGATGCAATTCATCAGACTTAATTACTTTATTTCGTTTGAACACTTATATTTGGTAAACTAGTTTTTACTGACAGAACTTGAAAGCATAGTTTTCATTTCATAATTTTTTGATCGATTTGTGTATGATGTTTTATAGAAAAACGAGAGCTGAGCGAATAGTTTACTTTGACATTTACGGTAATCCGTACCAGAACACAATTTCCTCTTTGCTGAGGTTTTTTTTAAAAGCGTAAGAATCGTTACTGAAAATGCCTGGAGAAATTTCAAAAGAAATTCAATTTTATACTTGCTAGTACTGATTGCCTTGTGATCTAGTGCATTTTTATTAATGTGCAAACATATATATAGAAACATACATACATTCATACATACACAGCCCCGACGGCTGAGCTCCGGCCGTTTCGACAGCTACATCCGAACTCGGATTATAATTATAGACAATTCCACGCTACAAAATACTTTTGCCTCCGCAATTTATAATCTCTTTAACCTGAATATGTACTACTGACATATTTTTTCGTTACTGTTTGAAAGCCATTCTTAAATTTCGAAGTAAGCGAAAATTCACTCCACCAAACGAAGAGTGAAATGTTTTCAGTCAAATAAAAAACTGTATAAACATGATGTTATTTACAGTAACAACAACAACAACAACAACAATAATAATAATAATAATAATTGTTTCTACTTTAGGCACAAGGCCAGCAATTACCCAGTGCATTACTGGTACTTTATTTTATCGACCCCGTAAGGATGAAAGGCAAAGTCAACCTCGGCGGGAGTTGAACTCAGATCGTAAAGGGACGTAACTATGCTGGAAAGCATGGCGTCCGACTCTCTACCGATACTGCCAATCCACCGCCCTTATAATAATAATAATAATAATAATAATAATAATTAGAAAACGATCAGGTGAAGGTGCTGTGGGATTTTAGGATACAGACGGACAAGAAACTGGAACACAATAGACCTGACCTGGTGGTTTTGGACAAAGAAAAAAGATCGTGCCTGATTGTGGATGTGGCCTGCCCATTCGACACGAGAGTGCAAGAGAAGGAGAGGGAGAAAATTAACCGATACCAGGACTTAAAGTGGGAGGTAAAAAGGATTTGGAACTGCCATGAAGTCAAAGTGATCCCGATTGTCATAGGCGCACTAGGGACTATCTCAAAAAGTTTCCAGGGATGGTTAAAAAAAATTGGCCCCTTCACGCTTTTTGGAACGCTTCAAAAGGCATGCTTGCTGGGAACAGCAACAACCCTCCGATACGTCCTGAATATCTGAGGCTGCAGGTAGTGGCTTGATATTCATTTCAACAAACTTTCCAGTTAACTAACATCAATGACTGAGACTCAAAGAGTAATAACAATAATAATAATAATAATAGTTTCATATATAGACACAAGGCCAGCAATTTCTTTTTTTTGGGGGGGGGGGGGGGTCGATTAAATCGACCCCATTGTATTACTGGTAGTTTATTTTATCGTAAGGTTGAAATAAAGTACCAGTAATACACTGATATAATTGTTAGCCTTGTACCAAAAGCGTACAATGGTGAATTGGCAGTATCTGTAGAGGGTCGGACGCCATGCTTTGACGCATAGAGTTACGGCCCTTGCCATTCTGAGTTCAAATCCCGCCAAGGTAAACTTTGCCTTTCATCCTTACGGGGTCGATAAAATAAAGTACCAGTAATGTACTGGGTAATTGCTGGCCTTGTGCCTAAAGTAGAAACAATTATTATTATTGTTAATGTAAATAACATCATATTTATAGTTTTTATCTATACTATAAAGCTGACGGCCGTATGTAGGTAACAAACTTTCCACCAAACGGCTGGACCAAACAGCACCAAATTTGCACCATTGATGTAACTTTTTCCAAGTAAAAAAGTGAGGCTATTTTTGTCTACTGAAATTTGTTAAAAGATTAAAGACATTATTTAAATATTCACTTCTTTAAAATTTCAAATGTCAACACTTCCGGTTATACGTCATTCCTCACTTTTTCTTATGACTTCGCACAACATTCCCCTATTTTTCTTAGTCTGTATGTCTGGCTGTCTGCATTAAATATCGTTTTTCGAAATATTTACTTCGGCGTTCACAGATTGATTTTTTAGTTTCATAAGATCCCGTTAAGGGTGAAAGCCTTTGCTTAAACTTTAATCTGTTATTTTAATATATATATATATATATAATTATATATTCGTGTACAGATATTTTTTGCATACACAAAAACAAAAACCTATTTATTTCACAGACGGCTTATCGTCATAGTTACTGTTCGAGGTTAGAAGACCACAGTCTTTCCAAGATCTGAGAACCATCAATGGCCATCAATGTTCCACTTACCATTTGGCTTGCCAGATGCGTGGTATGTTTCACGATAACAGCCATTGGTACCCCACACTGCAAGGAGCAGCAACTGCTAAAGTCCCTTCTCAGCTGCGAAAACATTTTGCTATTATGCTGCACAACTGCGATCTTGCCGACCCTCTCGCACTGTGGAACAACCACCGCGAAAATCAAGCTGAGGACATCCTCCGCGAGACGAGCTACGAAATCAGTGATTCTCCCATGGTCAATTGTATGAAGGATGCTCTAGGGTGAGCTCGCCAAACAATCTCTTCATCTTTGCTCCGGAGGGCCGAACAAAAAACATTGTATACTCTGAGGCTCTAACAATGTAATTTAAATATTTTCTGTTACTTGGAATTTCCATTATAGTTGTACAAATTTTTATCTGTTAAAAAATTTGTTCTGTGTTCAGCCTTTATTGTTGTAACTATCAATTTTCTTTAACGTACTGGCTGCTGAACTGGGGAATCCTAAAAACTATTCAAAGCCAACATCAGAGCACGTTACCCCCCCCCCCCTCGCAGACTTGAGAGGGCGTGCGGTATCTTTGCATTGGAGTGTAGGGGGGATTCCTGAAAAGATAAAATGCTGGTATACCTAGGCGGGGGCCAGCCGGACGGACCAACTAGTCATAAATAAATGTTCTATATTTTGAAAAAAAAAAAATTGTTTCTACTTTTGGCATAAGTCCAGCAAAATACCCAGTACATTACTGGTACTTCAGTAATTGATGGCCTTGTGCCATAATAATAATAATAATTGTTTCTACTTTTGGCACAAGGCCAGCAATTACCCCAGTGTATTACTGGTACTTTATTTTATCGACCCCCGTAAGGATGAAAGGCAAAGTTGACCTCGGCGGGATTTGAACTCAGACCATCAAGGGGCGTAACTCTATGCTGCAAAGCATGGTGTCAGACCCTCTACCGATACTGCTAATCCATCGTCCTTCATATAATAATAATAATAATAATAATAATAATAATAATAATAATAATAATAATTTGGAACGCTTCAAAAGGCATGCTTGCTGGGAACAGCAAGAACCCTCCGATACGTCCTGAATATCTGAGGCTGCAGGTAGTGACTTGATATTCATTCCAACGGACTTTCCAGTTAACTAACATCAATGACTGAGATTCAAGGAATAATAATAATAATAATAATAATAATAATAATAATAATAATAATTTGGAACGCTTCAAAAGGCATGCTTGCTGGGAACAGCAAGAACCCTCCGATACGTCCTGAATATCTGAGGCTGCAGGTAGTGACTTGATATTCATTCCAACGGACTTTCCAGTTAACTAACATCAATGACTGAGATTCAAGGAATAATAATAATAATAATAATAATTATTATTATTAGTATTTCTACTTTTGGCACAAGGCCAGCAAAATAATAATTGAGTTTTCTAAATTAATAATAATAGTAATAAAAGTAATAAAAGTAATAGTAATAATAGTAATAAAAGAGTTTTCTCCTTCAAAGTAATGCCCCTGGAGTCTAATGCACTTTTCCATCCTTTTTCGCCACGCTTGCATGCACTCCTGGAAGGATTCTTCCGGGATCCTCCGCAGTTCCGTCGTCACGGCCTTTTTGATGTCGTCCACGTCTTCAAAACGGGTCCCCTCCGGGTCGTACTCGAAGATCCATGACTCATCACCGGTGATGACTGTCCCTAGCAAGTCTGGTTCGGTTTCAAGACGCTTGAGGATGCCCTGGCATATTTGCATGCGTCGACCCTTCTGGTCATCGTTCAGCAGTTTTGGCACCATCTTTGCGCAGACTTTCCGCATGTCCAAATCTTCAGTGAGAATCTTCCAGACGCTGTCCCGATTCATGCCCAACTCATTTGCCATCAGTTGAACAGTCAGCCAACGATCGCTACGCACCGTTCGCCTGACGCGCTCAACGTTCACCTCAGTCCTGGTTCTCCTTTAAACTTCTTGCACCAATCAAAAACACGTGAGTGTGATATCGTCTCATCTCCATATACTTGCTGCAGCAATCCCAGTGCTTCTGACGGTGTTTTCAAGTTTGTTCGTTGCGCTGTGCTCATTGCTTGACGAGCTGAAACAGAGGACATGTATATAAAATTATGAAGAAAAAGGTTTGATCGCTGCAGAGAGCTAAGATTACAGTTACATACTCCAGGGGGATTTCTTTGAAGGAGAAAACTCTTAGTGTGAAGTTTGGGTTTGAAATAAATCTTTTGTGACATCAAGCCTGGAACTTTTCTAACCTACCTCGTATGTATGTTCCATTAACATTTCCGATGTACAGGCAAATATTTCAGGTAACACCATATAACAGATAAATAGAGGTAATAATAGTGAAGGCGTGTGGCTGAGTGGTTAGAGAACTGGATTCACAACGTTGAGGTTGTGAGTTCGATTCCTGGACCGGGCGATGCGTTATGCCCTTGAGCAAGACACTTTATTTCACGTTGCGACCGATAGATAGTATTAGCAACTGGAAAGACCAATGGAAACATTGTTTCCTCGGTCCGATTTGACGAAAGTGGATCGATAGGTAATAACCTTTCGAAACACGAAACACAAAGACATATTTATATGTGATTGTGTTTACACACACATATACATATATATATATATATGTATATAATGTATATATATATATACATACATATATACATATAATGAATATATATACATATATACATGTAATGTATATATGCATATAATGTATATATATACATATATGTATGTATATACATTATATGTATATATATATTTATATATACATATATGCATATGATGTATATATATACATATATGTATGTATATGCATATATATATATATATATATTTATACATATATTTATATGTACACACACACATATATATATATATATGTACATATATACATATGTATATATATCTAAAGGAGAAAGTATAACCCCGAAGGCAGAGCTCAAGCCGTTTCGACGGCTATTTAGTCCAGAAATAGCCGTCGAAACGGCTTGAGCTCTGCCGTCGGGGTCATACGTTCTCCTATTACCCACTCTACTACTCTAAGTATTGAGTACTCTGGTGCGTTATGGTCCATCTGGTTCCTTACCACAACTCCTTCGTTGTATATATATATATATATATATATATATATATGTATATGTGAGAAAAACCACAGACCCTCCATCTCAACTCTACTTTTAAAAAGCAGAAGAACTGCGAAACCGGTAAAGGAACCAAATAAATATATATATTTAAAAAAAAAATAAGACTCCAGTTGCATTTTCGATTTCATCTTTTTTTCTTTATATATATATATATATATATGCTCCTTTAGGAGCCCCTACATGGACACACTGGAAGGGGAAGACCAAGGTTAACGTATGTTGATGCCCTAAAGACAGACACTGGTCTGTTGGAGAAGCAGGACATGGCAGCGATAATGAGGGACAGAGACCGCTGGAGAGAACTCGTCCATGGATCTCGGGAATTTTACGCGCCCTAGATATATATACAACGAAGGAAATGTGGTAAGGAACCAGATGGACCATAACGCACCAAAGTACTCAATACTTAGAGTAGTAGAGTGGGTAATAGGAACGAGTAAGACCCCGACGGCTGAGCTCAAGCCGTTTCGACGGCTATTTCTGGACTAGAATTAGCCGTCGAAACGGCTTGAGCTCAACCGTCGGGGTCCTACTCGTTCCTATATATATATATATATATTAGAGAGAGAGTGAGAGAAAGAGAGAGAGAGAGAGAGAGAGAGAGAGAGGGGGGGATCCTCATCAATGTTAAAACAACTATAATCTAGGCAGTTGTAAACATCACCTCCACAGTGTTTCTCCCGTTTACAGAAAAAAAAACCAGGCCAACATTGAATATGATGCTTTACCAAAAATGTCCTTTTAACTCTGCTGTATGTTCCGATAACAATTACTATTGATCAGTGTTTGATCACAGCTTGACAACATGTTTAGATAGATTTCTGATATCTATAATGGCAACTTTGTCAATCTTTCCCTTCCATAATAGCTTTTTGCAATGACTGCTTTCTCAAGGGATGTGTACAAGTTATGGAAACCCGTTGTTATCATAAATCTCATCATCATTGTCACCTTCATATTATTATCATCATCATCATCATCATCACCACCAGCATCACCATTATCACCATCATCATCATCATCATCACCACCATCATCATCATCACCACCATCATCATCACCACCATCATCATCATCACCACCATCATCACCACCATCATCATCACCACCACCATCATCATCAGCATCACCAGCAGCAGCAGCATCACCATTATCACCATCATATCATCATCATCATCATCATCACCACCATTATCACGATATCATCAGATTCATCATCATCGTCATCACCTGCTATAACATCTGTATCAATATCAGTATAATATCGATTATCATCAATATTATAACCATCATCATTTATCATCATCATCGTAGTATCACCATCATCATCATCATCATCATCATCGTAATATCATCATCATCATCATCATCATCATCATCGTAATATCATCATCATCGAAATATCATCATCATCATCATCATCATCATCATCGTAATATCATCATCATCGTAATATCATCATCATCATCATCATCATCATCAACGTAATATCATCATCATCGTAATATCATCATCATCGTAATATTATCACCATCATCATCATCAAACTGTCAAAGGT
>OZ024755.1:37168218-37178218 GCA_964016885.1 Eledone cirrhosa
GTGTATATACGTATGTATGTATGTATGTATGTATGTATGTATGTATGTATGTATGTATGTATGTATGTATGTATGTATGTATGTATGTATGTGTGTGTGTATGTATGTATGTATGTATGTATGTATGTATGTATGTATGTATGTATGAAATTATGTACGTACGTATGTATGTCGGGTCACTCTTGAGTGCTACTGGTAACATGTAACCCAGTACAACCTGTCGCATGGTCGAATCGTCGGCGACTAAACCGGCAGCACCACCAAGCTTACTCGGTGAGGAAGGTGATTTTGGAGACGCTGCAGGACAAAATACAAAACATAACAAAGGGCGGAAAAACTCATAAGGGTCAACGGCCATCCAAAAGTGTGTAAATATGTATATACACATGTACATATGTATGTATATGTATATGTGTATATACATAGGTACATGTGTATATGCGCGGGGACATAGAAATAATCGGCGGTTAAAGCACTGGGAGTGAAGGAGCCCTAGCATTTGTCAGGGAATTCTTCTAGGGGAAGGCAACTCAGGAAACTGGGATAACTCTGATATAAAACCTGCGGGTCAGTAGTTACCGATGATGTTGATCTTTTCTTCTTTTCGGGTTATAGCTACTGTCGCTCAGAGAGTGGAATTGGCTCAGTGCACAGTCTTTCCTCATTTTAATAAATATCTTCACGCACAGGCATTGCACGATAGAATTAATTAATAATTATTTATAATGGTATATCGTGCAACGGCCATACTCGATAACGAGGGGGCAGCCATCATGTATGTATGTTATCTCTTTCTCTTAATTTCGAGTATATTTTTTGACCGGCCACCTTCCTGGTGGCAAGGTTGTAAAAGAAAAGAAATTGTCATCCCTTGAATCGCAAGAATGTTTTGCAAATTTTGAAGGTGCCAGCTATCGCAGCCATTTGTAGACTATGAATTAGGGAGCTGCGCTCTTTGTCCGCAAATCCAAGTTCAGTTATACATTGGTCCAAGCGGGTTGGTATATAATCCGTAGCTCCAATAATGATGGGTATGAAGCTAAAGGTGTATCTTGGATACTGGATCTGCAAATACCTCATCAATGGACCGTAGATATCCTCCCTCTCTTGTATTTTTGTTACAATGTCGACATCAAGTGGACAACTGATCTCTACAACAGAGCACGTTTTCAATGTACGGTCCCAAACAACAATATCAGACCGGTTGTGCTTTAATTTGGTGGCAGCTTTTATTTTTCAGGTTCCACCAGTATTCCTTAGTGCCATCTGTCTCAATATATTCCTCCTCGTTTGTTTTCCTAAGTGCGTTCCAGATGGTTCTAACTATCACATCGTGTCTCATAGGGAGGTAGTAGTGACACGACATGTATGTATGTATGTATGTATGTATGTATGTATGTATGTATGTATGTATGTATGTATGTATGTATGTATGTATGTGAGAGATGACCCCTAAGCCTTTGTCAAGGCAGAATTCTAGGAGAAGGAAAACTCTGATATAACACCTGCAACCCTGATGGTATCCAATGATGTTGACTTGTTCTTCTTTTTGGTAAATATCATCTTGGTTAAGAGAGTGGGACTGGCTTTGTGCAGTGCTTTTGCTCACTATAAAAGCTTCACGGTACAGGCATTGCTTTATATCTGGAGATCTCTCTGCACTTGTCGTCACATGGTACCATGGGCCCAGCACTATGTGTCAATAATTGTCACAAGTGTAATGTTTGTACCAGAGTTTTCATGTCGCAGGCTGGACTAAAAAGTCACACTTGTTCAGCGCATCTCCTACATGGATATAAAGTAGTGGCCGTACTCGAAAACGAGTTGGCAGCCACCATGTATGTATGTATGAATGAATGTATGTATATATATATATATATGTATATATATGCATATATGTATGTGTGTCGGGTCACTCTCGAGTGCTACTGGTAATATGTAACCCAGTACAACCTGTTTTGTGGTAGGCTTGTCGGCGACTAAACTGGCAACCCCAGCAAGCTTCCTTGGTGAGGAGGGTGATATATGGACACCCTGCGGGATGAAATACAAGACCCGGCAAAGGGCGGAGTAACTCAGTAGAGTCAATGGTCAACCAAATAGTACTTTCTTTTCATCTTGGAGTAAATGGCCCACAGTTGCTGTCCCGATGATGTTGACGATTTCTCCTTTTCGGGTAGAGCTTTCGATGCTCAGAGAGTGGGATTGGTCGAGTGCAAGGCCTTTCCCCACTTAAAAAACCTTCAAAGCACAGGCATTGTTTGTTCAGGATATGTTACAGGTTCGTGTGGCTGGCTGTAGCCTAAACGTGCAACAAACTCTATAATCTCCCAAGCAATTGCAGTAATCTTAGCAGAGTTTGCAGCCATCATGTATATATGTTACGACGTATATATGTTTGCATGTACATAAGTATGGTTGTATGTAGGTATATATGTATGTATATATATGTGTGTATGTATATGTATATGTATATATATGTATGCATCTACGTAGAAACAGATACACAAGCACACACACACACACACAAGCACACACACACATAGTTATATGCTGTACACTTGAATATGAAACAGACACCTTCATGCGTGTTAATTGATCTTATTGGTCAGCCAATGAAATGTTCAGACGATCCTTCGACTAAATTGCATATATATCTAACTCAACAAGTTCGAAGAAATGTCTTGTATTTAATTACGTCTCCTTGTCATCCATGTTCAAATTCTACTGGATCAAGTTTGTCTTTCATCTGTCTTTCAAATTAAGTCAAAATGACCGTCTCCAGTTGAAACTCTTCTTTACTAAGAGTTATTATGAATAGTAACTCACAGGGAAAATGGCCGACTGAAAGTTTTGTTTGGAACTCCTGGAATATGACTTTTGACTTTCCTCAGAGATGTGTCTAGAATTCCTAGGTTTACATATATTCAGTTTCTTTGCGTTTACAGATCACTTTGATTTGCTATAGTCACAGAGAAATAATTTTCCAATTCTCGATAAGATATTCGCTAAAATGTCGACCAAATGTCGTTTCTACTTCGTGATATAATTTTTAATAACCAGATCTATAAAGTGACAGAAAGAATGTGTTACGCATTATTTTCTTGTAAAAATTCATCTCAATTTGTGCTCAATTAGTTTCATTACTTCCATGAATTGTTATAGTGTTTTTAGCTTCCTGTATTTTCGAGTTTTTTTTATGAATAGTTACTTATCCATAGAAGTTGCTTTGTCTAAACTCAAAGTGACATAAGTACTCGATTTTCTTTTTATCAGTACAAGAATCTATGTATTATTTGATTAAAGATTTCATTTTGTATAAAGTTGTTTTATCCATATTTATTGATTCTTTGCTGGAGTAACTTTCATCCATTGTAGCATTTTACATTTTTTACTATTGTAAACATTCTTATCTATCAATCGACATAATTTTGTCCGCTTCTTTTAGAATAATCTAGTTGTTTTGGAATGTCTGTAATGCTAGCCAGTGCTCTATTACACATACACTCACGTATATATATATATATATATATATATATATATATTAGAAAGTGAGTTTTTTTTTACAAAATGAAAAATAACCGAGGTGTCCTACACGAGTGAAAGTATAAAGAAAAAAAGATGAAATCGAAAATGCAACTGGAGTCTTATTTAAAAAAAAATATATATATTTATTTGGTTCCTTTACCGGTTTCGCAGTTTTTCTGCTTTTCAAAAGTAGAGTTGAGATGGAGGGTCTGTGGCTTTTCTCACACACACACACACATACACACACACACACACACACACACACACACACACACACACACACACACACACACATATATATATATATATATATATATATATACACATATATATATATATATAATCCTGCCAAATCAATGGGTGGCAGTAGTTCCAGCTACACACATCAAAAGACTGGTGTAGTGGTTCTGAGAACAATGTGGCTTTGCAGATGATCAATACAAATTGACAATGGAAAAGTACTCCTGCTTGAGTTAGAAGAGAACTATTGACCTTCAGGAGAAGCAGTGACCCCTGGTTGTATTCAGCAACCGAAACAAATATGAAGTACACCAAATCCAATGCTCCTAGGGGCGGCCCTGGTTCTTCTTATTTGCGAGTGTAAACTCGGCCAGATTAGATTAAATTATATATATATATAGAAAGAGAGGGAGAGAGAGAGAGGGGAGGAGGGAGGGGGAGAGAGGGGAGGGGGAGAGGGGAGGGGGAGAAAGAGGGGGGAAGAGGGAGACAGAAAGAGATACATACATACATGCATAATTATATTACAACAGCGTTCACAAGCTGTTTGTTGCAGGTTCCAATGGAGCAGCGTTTTAAAATGAGGAAATCTATTCTGAATGAGATGCAAATTGTTCTATCAAACCTGCTGAGGTTTTATTTCAAACTCAATTCGTATTGAAACATTTTCTGACTTGAAGTGGAGAGCAATACTTCTATTTCATTGAGACAACCACTGGGACACCAGAAGCGAGACAATGGATTCTGTTTCGTCGCATTTGGTTCGAAATTAGTACTAGCTTGGTTTGAAGTAAACATCTTAACAAGCAGCTATAAGTGGAGGCATATTTACAAATGTTATTAATTGAAATTAATTAATTCTTCCAAATTGCTGTTTCTGTCAGACGATTTTAATTGTCTTTGTAAGATTTCACCTGAATCAATTGAAGTTGGTGAAAATAATTGGTCTTGAGGTGTAAATAGTATCGCTCGAGCACCGCGCGCAGTTCTTTGAGGTATCTAGTTACGAGCCTTTGTGCTCGAAGTTCAAATCATGCTGAGGTCAATATGTAATTTATTTGATAGTCGTCAGGAGGAAGAAAGTCAATGTTTTACTTACTGTGGTCGATAGAAAATTGCTGGCGTTTGCCCAAATTGGAAACGTTTATCATAGTTATTTTTCAATAATTTCATCCAAGTTTCTATTGTATCTCCGATTCTAGATGTGCGCAGTATTGTGTGAAGTAATGTTTCTGGAACGAGTGGAATATTGACTCATCTTTTTAGTGTACCGCATCAGTCATGCTTTATGATAGAGTTTAACTTGTTTGTTATGTTATTGTAGCGTTGAGTCTGTCATTTGTGATACGTGTAATATGTGATGTGTTTTTCCTTTTATAAAGTGTTAACCCTGTAAAGTACATATCGTGTGATTTATGTTATTTTATTTATTGGATACTTATTGTATAGGGTGAGCTTTGTGTGTACAGATTTTTCTATTTCAGCTGAGCGTTTGAATCTATAATACAGGCATGGACAACCTTTTTCGAGAAGTGGGCCGCAAGCGCTAATTTACATTCGTACCCACATTAAAAAAAGGGCGGTAACTCAGGTTGTTTAGATTTGTTTCTTCAGAATTCGTACACGTTATTTTCCTCGATCATAAAAATAATAGAAAGATAAATTACGATTGAAAAGTTGGGTAAAAAATTCAGAAATATTTCATTTAGGTGAAAGCTTCACTTAGAAAGCTTCGCGAGCCGCAGGTTGCCCATGACTGCTATAATATCTTGCGTAGGATGTGAGTTGCTCTTATCAGTATGGAACATTGTGAGCCTTGGTAAGGCTTCTATAATTTTGATCATAACTTCATAACATACACAGTGCCCCAATTATTATTGACACTGATTTTACATTTATGCACCACATATTTTGTCTTTCAATTTCAAACCCTTTGTATTTTGACAGTTGTTTCACTTCTTTCCGTTAAATCTTTTCTGAAAGAGATCACGATGTCTATCAGTGTATGTATGTGTGTATGTCAGTATGTTTTTCAGTCCTCGATTATAATGCCAAGATGTTCCTTTACCGCTTTATCAATTTGGACAGATATATCCCAGATGACTGTGGCCAGGTCATTGTCATGTATCATGTCTAGCAGATGTATATGTGCCACTATTTGTCCCTTATAAGATCGAAGTGTTGTCATATTATCCAGTGGTTATACTTGCCTACTCGATCATATCTTTGCATATATTGGGACCTAGCAGGAGCTGGGTTGCCGGGAATGATGTGGTTAACCATCTCAATGTGATCGTTGTACATCCTGTATTTGATGATAGCAGCCACTGTCTTCTTCTTGTGACGCTAAACTCCGCCAGTTACAGACTGCACATCAACATGTGATATCTCTCTCCACAAAGTTCGATCACTACCAGCAGAGTTCAAAGAGCAAATATCAAGTCCAGTCCATCAGTTGACATTGTCAAGACATCGTTTTGGCTGCTGACCTCTGCTTCTCTTACCAGTCAACCTTCCTTCCAGACATAACCTACTCACACCACGAGTTGATCTTTTTATATGACCGTATAGTTTGAGTACTCTTGACTTGACAATTGATGTAATTGGTCTAAGTTTGGTAATGTTGAGCAGCTAACTGATACAGATACAGTCGCTGAGCTGCTTACCAGACATAAGTCTCATAATGTGGTTCTGGAATGTAGCGAGCTTCTGAAGTGACCTTGTCATCCAATTAACATAGTCAAGACCATATAACACAACTGGTAGGATGTAAATAACAAACATCTTAGCCTCCAAGTGTCAGCCACTGTCACAGTTTTCTTAGAATTCTCTGTGAACAGACATTGGTCTTCTGCAGGGACAATTTGTTTTATTCTTCCTGTTTGTAGTTCAGACCTTTTGAGACATTGGTAATTTTTACTATGTCAAACCTTACAAGGTATTCGACATTAGTGGTTGTGCGCCTCATTTTATTTTTATTATACTTTGTAATTCCAGGGTAGCGGTTTGGTAGTATCAGTAGAGGGTCGGACACCATGCTCTGCAGCATAGAGTTACGGCCCTTTATGATCTGAGTTCAAATCCCGCCGAGGTTAACTTTGCCTTTCATCCTTACGGGGTCGATAAAATAAAGTACCAGTCACGTACTGGGGTCGATTTAATCGACTTTCCCTTCCCCAAAAATTGCTGGCCTTGTGTCTATATAAGAAACCATATTATCCAGTGGTTATATGTGTCTACTTAATCATATCCTGGCCTTTCATCCTTAGGGTGTCGATAAAATAAAGTACCAGTAACGCACTGGGGTCGATATTATTGACATTCCCCTCCCCTCAAAATTGCTGGCATTGTGCCTACACTAGAAACAATTATTATTATTGTTATTAGAATAATTTATTTATATATTTATGTTTTACCTAGGTAAAGTAATTAGAATGAATCACAAACTGTATATTTTCTTTCATTTTCTTTTCCCTTAATCAGCATTACCAACAAGTGAGAGCTTCTAAGGGACAAATATAGATCCTTTATATGGACATTGGATATGCTATATATAGCAGCCAAGTATTCCTCAAAGCGTACCATAGCATTCTAAAAATAAATGTCCATTTGAGTCATGTGATCCTAGATTCACTATATTTGCTTATAAAATCGATTGGTCATGGTTGGAACGCCTTTGATCACAGCTATCAGGTCGTAGTCTTGAACATCAATGTCCAGAGATTTTTCTTTGACCTATCAAATACACAGAGCTGCTCAGTTCTTTGAGAATATTTGCATAAATTTGATAAAAGATGCATTAATCATGAAAGAAGAGTTTTATTTCAGAAAACATTGGCATGAATAGTAATCTACTCAATGAATCCGCTATTAACATCGATTACTGTTTTAATACGAGGTCTTCGACGTTGATATGGCCAAATCAGATATTTATCTATTTTGGACATTGTGCTAGTTATGAGGAACGTGAGAGATTTTATCGTGTAATGAGAGCATCGATTGCCTTCCCTCTCGACTCGGCCCCATACATAGTAGGCCTACGAATTCATCTCCGGAAAACTAAGCGGCCACACGTTTAAGGTGACGTGATCGTGGAGATGGTAACTCGACCATTTCTGGATCAGTATGACAATATGCGACGGCACAAAGTCTTGTTAGTAGATACACGGTCTTCCTTTGTACACGCTCTCCTTCGAAGCTCTCACATCCCTCCGCAGCACCTCCCTATTCTCTGCAGCATTGGCACATATGTCCTGAAGAAAAAACATGAGGAAACATGACAACTCCCTCCTTGCTCACTACACATACCACCATAGTTGCCCAGGATTTTGTGTGATTGACCGTTGGAAAATGTTTAGGTTCACTACATAACCATCTGTCTTTCCTTCGGATGACCTTTTGGTCCTGATCAAAGGTTTTCTCATTAGAAAGCAACAAAAGCATTCCTAGCTCTAATGTTTCAAATTTGATCTTTCAAAACGTTTCGATGACATCAGGATCCTTAGCAGCCATTTTACATTGCGCTACTGCTGTGGAATCACCGTTAATGGCTTCCATGTCATGCGAACTTTGACAACAAATGAGCTTGCAACTTTCAGGAAGCGAGCAATCTCTAAATCCCCATCTTCTGCCTTTAAGGCAACAATTGATACCTGTCATTATTTATCTGGAAATAGTGGATTGGCAGTATCGGTAGAGGGTCGGACGCCATGTTTTCCAGCATAGTTACGCCCCTTTACGATCTGAGTTCAAATCCCGCCGAGGTTGACTTTGCCTTTCATCCTTACGGCGTCAATAAAATAAAGTACCAGTAATGCACTGGGTAATTGCTGGCCTTGTGCCAAAAGTAGAGACAATTATTTATCTGGAAATAGGGTGGTGGATTGGCAGTATTGGTAGAGCGTCGGACACCAAGCTTCGCTGCATAGAGTGAACGTTCAGAGTTCAAATCCCGCCGTTAGCTTTGATTTTCATCCTTACGGGGGTCCATAAATAAAGCACCAGTAATACACTGGGGTCGATTTGATCGACTTTCCCCTCCCCCAAAATTGTTGCCCTTGTGCCTAAATCAGAAATCATTATTTATCTGGAAAGATTGGTGGATTGGCAGTATCGGTAGAGGGTGGGACGCCATGCTTTGAAGCATAGAGTTACGGCCCTTGACGTTCTGAGTTCAAATTCAGCCGAGGTTAACTTTGCCTTTCATCCTTACAGGGTCGATAAAATAAAGTACCAGTAATGCACTGAGTAATTGCTGGCCTTGTGCCAAAAGTAGAAACTTCGAGGTTAACTTTGCCTTTCATCCTTACGGGGTCGATAAAATAAAGTACCAGTAATGCACTGGGTAATTGCTGGCCTTGTGCCAAAAGTAGAAACTTTGAGGTTAACTTTGCCTTTCATCCTTACGGGGTCGATAAAATAAAGTACTAGTAATGCACTGGGTAATTGCTGGCCTTGTGCCAAAAGTAGAAACAATTATTTATCTGGAAAGAAATGATAAAACAAGTTTGAAATCAGTCAGTTATTAAAAGACTCGTCTTTGAAAAAGCTGTGTTTTCAAGAAAGGATTTGAACTCAATGATATAGATGGTTGGATAATATCCTTGAGCATTGCTGGTCACACTTAGGGATCCAACCAGATCTGTTGGAGACGGTTGCTTCTGACAGGACCCGCTGGAGTGTGTCTTTGAGGACTCAGCCTCCACGACCCTCTCAAGAAAAAGTGAGAGAAGAAATGAAGAAAAGAAGAAGATATAGATGATTTGAATATCTATCAAGTATAGATTCAATTTTGCTATTTATATCATGTTACGATGAGTAAAATAATGAAGGCATACAGACAGAGATGGCGAGAGAGAGAGAGAGGGTGGAAGAGAGATTTCGATCGTATTTTCATGTGTTTCACGATCAGATATATTTGTGGCTTTAAACACATATCACATAAGTTGTTCCTCTTTATTCCTGAACTCCCAGAACTATCACATACATAGCAGGCCAAACCACATATACTGCACGGATCTGGCCGTTACGTACTCATATGTAAGGAACAGAACCACAACACTGAGCAATTTTCCCTCCTTTTTTAAATTTACTAGCATAAAAAACCACCCTTCAGGTGGTTTTTTATGCTAGTCTGTGTAGTGTGCATATTGATATTATACACAAATATATATGGATTTATTGTTATACTTGGGGAGGGTCACATTTGTGTAATATTGCCAGATTTAATAAC
>OZ024755.1:37180718-37185718 GCA_964016885.1 Eledone cirrhosa
TGAGTACTCTGGTGCGTTATGGTCCATCTCCTTCCTTACCACAATTCCTTCGTTATATATATATATATATATATATATATATATATATATATATATATATATATATAGCAATAATAATAAATTTGAAGACTGAAATCCAAAGAGGGCTCGATAAGGATAAATATATATCAGATACATAAGAACCGTACAACAGCGATTCTTTGCTTAAACTTTAATCTGTTATTTTAATAACTATATATATATATATATATATTTTTTTTTTTTTTTTTAATATGAATTATTGAGGCTCTGGGTAAATGTCTACTTAGCTTTTCTACTGAGAATCACAAGAATCGTTAATATTATATATGTTGTAAACCTTTAAATTAATATATATTTGTATATACACATAATCTTCTTGTGACACTAAACTCCGCCAGTTGCAGACTGTACATCATGTGATATCTCTCTCCACAAAGTTCGATCACCAACAGCAGAGTTTAAAGAGCAAAGGTCAAGTCCAGTCCATAAGTCGACATTGACAAGCCATCGTTTTGGCTGCCGGCCTCTGCTTCTCTTACCAGCCAACCTTCTTTCCAGACATAACCTACTCACACCACGAGTTGATCTTTTTATATGACCGTATAGTTTAAGTACTCTTGACTTGACAATTGATGTAATTGGTCTAAGTTTGGTAATGTTGTGCAGCTCACTGATACAGATATGGTAACTGAGCTCCTTGCCAGTCATAAATTTCATGATGTGGTTCTGGAATGTAGAGAGCTTCTGAAGTGACCTTGTCGTCCAATTATCACAGTCAAGACCATATACACATATATGCTAGGTTATTCAATAATTTTGTTAATTACTGGAGGTGGTATCGATACAAGCCATTCCTATTATAGCAGAGTGTCTATATTAAGATTGATACGGTGGAGTTTCATTTTAAATGTATCAAGTATATGTTGCAGTGATTGGCTCAAGATTCATATTGATGTATTAGGGCTCACACAGGATTGATCTGTTCATCAGACGTGCAAATACTTTTTGAAACGAATGAAAAGCTTTGATGGAGAGATCGATACCGGTGTGAAGTCTATCACTTCAAGCCATTCATCCGTGAAGCGTACGTAACAGTCGGTATTCATTAGAAATATTTAAAAGCGAAATTTAGTCTTATCAAACATAAATATATAAACAAGAAGTTTAACTCAACAGAGTAATATTAGCTTCGTTTATTTCTATTCGTTGCTATATACTTATTCTATCTGCGTACATATTCTTCTATCGAATAAGTATTTGGTATATATACAATATACTGTGTTACTTTTACGAAATATGGCTCTGTCTCTCTCTCTCTCTCTATATATATCTTTTAATTTGGTTATATATATATATATATACACAGACATGTATATAATGTGAAATGAAACTGGAAGGCCCATGTATATACGTGTGTGTATGTATGTATATAAATATGTCTGTGTATACATATATATATGTGTGTGCGTGTGTGTAAAAATATATGTAGGTGTCTGTGATCTATATAGACTGGTCATAGACACACACACACACACACTCATATATATATATATACACAACAACACCACCAGCTCTCTCTTCCATTCACCTCATCTGTCTCCTGTCCCTCTCTCTATGTCTCTCTTTCAATCTACTCTCTCACAACTACTATTTCTTCCGCTCTAACTTTCTCTCTCTTTGTTTATGAAGGTATCCGGAAAAACCCCATATCCCGGGAACCCGTGGTCAGATTTACGCGAAACTTGTTTTATTCCATTTGTATTCCCATTTCAGGATCAACTTCCTTTCAAAGTATTTTCCCATTATGCGCCCTTTTGGCTGTATTACATTACAGACAAGCAAGCAATCACAGAGTTTTAGTAGTTTATAGATGGATGTGGTATGTTAGTGTAAACACTTGCGACGTCGAAGCTTGTTACTTTACATATACAGGATGGCCTCAACATTCTCTTTTTGGCATGCCATACTGAGGAGTATTTCCATCATTTTATCCCCTATGAATAGATCCAAAATATTTTAATGTCGACGAAAAGGAGAGACGCTTTGAGGTATCTTTGTTTGTATCTCTTCGATTAATCTTCTCGCTGTTAGTAACTGAACGAACGTGGACGTACATTTGCGAAAACTATTTGACTTTTTCCTGAAGACTTTTTGAACCTTAATACTATGACATTAGATTTTCTTGCTGTTTTCTTATACATAATTTGTTAATTATATTCTAGGCCATGGCCGATTGCATATTTTACACTGAGGTAGAAATTTGGGCTTGAATATATTTTTGTTGCATTGTTTGATATGTGGCTGAGAGCTCTTTGTCAGTTTTATATAGTAGTTTATTGATTTTTCTATTGATGGATTATTCATTTTGAGAATTTGAGAAGGGAGATTTCTTCAACTTTTCCCGGTTAATAATGATAGGGTTATATTCCCAATGGACTTTGCTATACTTTCGGATTAATTGGGAGGCAGTTTTCAAACGTTACGAATTTTTCCTATTCTGATCAGGAGGTTTCCTATCTGTTTTCCTTTTGCACAGCATCTAATCTGTTTTCAGTAAAAAGTACTTTTGTTGTAATGGTAGCAGAAAGGTGTTCAAGAGAGATTCACAACGGTACAATTGATAAAGGTAGCAATTAGATGTTGGAATGATATGTTAGTAGAGATTACTACTTCAGGAAAATGGAGATGTAATAATGATGTTCATATTCCATGGTAGCGGAAAAGATCACAAGACATATTTCAAAACATAATAAAGATGTATTTTCTATCTCCATATTAATACATGTACAAGGCGAGTGAAGAGCTTCAAACATATCATATAATCAAGTTGAACGATAAATGTAATTCTCTGCAGAGTTATATATCGAGATTACTCTCGGCTTTAGAGGGCAAGATCAAGAAAATCAGGAAGTGAGTTACACGGTACTGCTCAGTAGAAGATCCCCAACGTAATTGTGGGAGAATTGATAATTAGGCGTGAAATTGACTGCTGGGTGGAAGTCGTTCTTAGTATTCCTACGCCACCAACCCTAAGGACTGGCAACTGACCAAGCACGACCAAATTACTCCGCCTCAATAAAGTAGCACTATTGCTGGGCGGAAGTCGTTCTTAGTATTCCTACGCCACCAACCCTAAGGGCTAGCGACTGACCCAAGCACGACCAAATTACTCTGCCCCAATAAAGTAGCACTATTTATTGCATGCTACATGTTTTTTAATGTGGCCGAACAATATTCAGAAACCTCAGGTTCTGACAGCCTGGAGCAGTCAAATGATTTTCTCTTTGCGGATTTTTGTTTGTTGCTTCGTAAGCTCAGCTCAACTTTTGCAGAGACTATTCTGTGGTCAAAGCAGACACTTTCAAAAGAGGTGAATGATTCGCAGTTAAGTACAACATCTTTCCACTTATTGATCAGAATATAGTCCAGGTGGACTTTTGATTGATTTGTATCTATATACATCCAACGCTTTCCGTTTCTTTTCTGGGATTTTGTGTTCAAATAGATATGTCTATTTTGTGCTATAAACTAAAAACTTTCTGAAACTGTCTCCATATCGATTTGAGTGTTGCTGAAAGCTGAAAGTGCTTCTATTGACTTTGCCAATATGAGTATTCATATATCCAAAGATGAGAAGAACTGTTTTAGGGAATATCACTGACATAGAATTGAGAGTTCATCAGGAAATACAAAGACATCAGTTTCATCGCTAACATTAGTTGGCCTCTAGTAGAATATTATTAACGTTTGTGGCTTGATACTGAATGTGACAATGACTATGTATTAATAACCATCCGATTACTAAATTAACCTAGGAATGGATTAGACATGTGACAAATATCTCCATAATAGCCTCTACTTCTCCGAATTGAGAGATCACAGCTCTGATACTATGGGCATGAAATTAGAAAGAATCACTGGAGAGTCTCAGGAAAGAATCACTGGAGAGTCACTCTAGGTAAAGCTGCTACTTCTCCGAATTGAGAGATCACAGCTCTGATACTATGGGCATGAAATTAGAAAGAATCACTGGAGAGTCTCAGGAAAGAATCACTGGAGAGTCACTCTAGGTAAAGCTGATACTTCTCCGAATTGAGATATCACAGCTCCGATACTATGGTCATGTGGTTAGAATGTCTCAGGAAAGAATCACTGGAGAGTCACTCCAGGTAGAGCTGCTACTTCTCCGAATTGAGATATCACAGCTCCGATACTATGGTCATGTGGTTAGAATGTCTCAGGAAAGAATCACCGGAGAGTCACTCCAGGTAGAGCTGCTACTTCTCCGAATTGAGATATCACAGCTCCGATACTATGGTCATGTGGTTAGAATGTCTCAGGAAAGAATCACCGGAGAGTCACTCCAGGTAGAGCTGCTACTTCTCCGAATTGAGAGATCACAGCTCCGATACTATGGTCATGTGGTTAGAATGTCTCAGGAAAGAATCACCGGAGAGTCACTCCAGGTAGAGCTGCTACTTCTCCGAATTGAGAGATCACAGCTCCGGTACTATGGTCATGTGGTTAGAATGTCTCAGGAAAGAATCACTGGAGAGTCACTCCAGGTAGAGCTGCTACTTCTCCGAATTGAGAGATCACAGCTCCGGTACTATGGTCATGTGGTTAGAATGTCTCAGGAAAGAATCACTGGAGAGTCACTCCAGGTAGAGCTGCTACTTCTCCGAATTGAGAGATCACAGCTCCGGTACTATGGTCATGTGGTTAGAATGTCTCAGGAAAGAATCACTGGAGAGTCACTCCAGGTAGAGCTGCTACTTCTCCGAATTGAGAGATCACAGCTCCGGTACTATAGGCATGTGGTTAGAATGTCTCAGGAAAGAATCGCTGGACAGATTTTACGGGAGAAACCAACTGGTAGGAGACCCAGGGGTAAACCCTGAGCACAATGATTGGATAACATCCATGAGCTTGGCTGGTTACGCTTGGGGAGTTACAGCCGGATCAGGTGGAGATGGTTG
>OZ024755.1:37190718-37193218 GCA_964016885.1 Eledone cirrhosa
CGACATTTTAGCTCTGTATAATCTTCAACCTCTATCCATTCCACAATCAGCGTCAATCTCTCTTCACACACACACACACACACACACACACACACACACACACACACACACACATATATATATATAACCATACACGAATTGAAAAACCCTTCGCGATTGAAACACGTGTTCTCAATTATAGTTTGCAAATCTGTTGTGGAAATCTCTCTCTGTCTCTCTCTCTCTCTTATATATATATATATATATATATATATATATATATATATATTTAATATAGAAATGGCTTCTAAAGGATTAGAAATAATCAGGGCTTCATGATGATTTCTCCCGAATGAAACGGTTCTAGTCCTTTAGAAGCCATTTCAATATTAAATATTTATATTCTGCTATGTATTGAGTACCTTACTTACTGTTGTTACCCCAGATTGAACCCGGGATAAACTTATATATATATATATATATATAACGAAGGAATTGTGGTAAGGAACCAGATGGACCATAACGCACCAAAGTACTCAATACTTAGGGTAGTAGAGTGGGTAATAGGAACAAGTATGACCCCGATGGCAGAGCTCAAGCCGTTTCGACGGCTATTTCTGGAAATATCATCTTGGTTAAGAGAGTGGGACTGGCTTTGTGCAGTGCCTTTGCTCACTATAAAAATTCACGACACAGGCATTGCTTTATATCTGGAGATCTCTCTGCACTTGTCATCACATGGTACCATGGGCCAAGCACTATGTGTCAATAATTGTCACAAGTGTAGCGTTTGTACCAGAGTTTTCAAGTCGCTGGCTGGACTAAAAAGTCACACCCGTTCAGCGCATCGGTAGGGGTTCTCCTACATGGATATAAAGTAGTGGCCGTACTCGAAAACGAGTTGGCAGCCACCATATATGTATGTATGTATGTTCTCGTTTTATAATTTCACAAATCTTTTCACCAATAGAGAGTCGGTTTCTAACATAGACACAAGACTCTCTCATTGGAATTTACACATCAACTAGGTAGATATTTCTGCATGTCTGCATGCATGTGTGTGTGTGCAGGTGTGGATGCTATTGTATGTGTGGATGTGTATGGTTTGAGTTGTATGTGTGCATGTGTATATGCTTTGTATCTGTACATGTGTATATGCAGTTATTAGATGCAAAGTTTTTGGAACGTTTTACATATTTTTACTGTTCCATTAATGGATTGTACTTGTAATTTCTTAACTAATCTTGTTCTTTCCGTTTCTGTATGTATGTACGTATGTATGTATGTTTATCTCTTTCTCTTAATTTCGAGTATATTTTTTTGACCGGCCACCTTCCTGGTGGCAAGGTTGTAAAAGAAAAGAAATTGTCATCACTTGAATCGCAAGAATGTTTTGCAAATTTTGAAGGTGCCAGCTATCGCAGCCATTTGTAGACTATGAATTAGGGAGCTGCGCTGTTTGTCCGCAAATCCAAGTTTAGTTATACTTTGGTCCAAGCGAGTTGGTATATAATCCATAGCTCCAATAATGATGGGTATGAAGCTAAAGGTGTATCTTGGATACTGCATTTGCAAACTCCTCATCAATGGTCCATAGATGTCCTCCTTCTCTTGTATTTTTCTGACAACGTTTACATCAAGTGGGCAGTTGATCTCTACAACAGAGCACGTTTTCAATGTGTGGCCCCAAATAACAATATCTGGCCGGTTGTGTTTTAATTTAGTGGCAGTTTTTATTTTCAGGTTCCCTCAGTATTCCTTAGTGCCATCTGTCTCAATATATTCTTCCTCGTTTGTTTTTAATTTTGTTTTCCGAAGTGCGTTCCAGATGGATCTAGCTATCACATCGTGTAAATCACAGTAGTCAAATCCAGGATTTTCAACAATGGAGAAGATTTAACTATCTGTGTTTACACAGCAAATGCAAATGTGTGAATGACTCGAAGCACGTGTTGCAATTTTTAAAAAAATACACACATCGTACCAGCGTCATCCGAGTGGCGTGAATAGGTTTATCGACAGCTAGAAATAGCAGCCGAGTCCTTTCAACTGAGTTAGCTCTACAATTAAGGGTCCGTATATATATCCAAAATTAAATTAAGGGTGTCATGGCTGAGAGACATGTGCCATATCCACTATAGAATATGCTCAAAGATTCCAATGAATAGATCCGAGCATTTATATCAACTAGAAATTGATTGGCATATATATATATATATATATATATATATATATATATATATATATATATAAATATATATATATAACGAAGGAAAAGTGGTAAGGAACCAGGTGGACCATAACGCACCAAAGTACTCAATACTTAGGGTAGTAGAGTGGGTAATAGGAACGAGTAGGACGCCGACGGCTGAGCTCAAGCCGTTTCGAGTCCAGAATTAGCCGTCGAAACGGCTTGAGCTCAGCTGTCGGGATCCCATTCGTTCCTATATATATATATATATATATATATATATATATATATATATATATATATATAGTATTAAGGATACTATTTATGGTT
>OZ024755.1:37198218-37205718 GCA_964016885.1 Eledone cirrhosa
CAGCAGCTGTCCAAAGATGTCATCGCGGTACTATCTACCTATGAGGCATGATGTAGTGGCCAAAACACTGTACAATGCAGTTCGTAAAAAAGATAGCCCCGATAATAAACACATTAAAAGCTACAACAATGTGGAAGACATCCATGTACATAATATGAAAGAGTACTGGTGGAATGTTCCAGTAAAATCCCCAATAAAATGCAGGCATAACAGACCAGATATTATGATATGAGACAGGGAGAAGAAAACATGCACAGTAGTGGAAATTAGCTGCCCAGCAGATGCCAATATAATATCAAAGATTAGTGAAAAGGAGAATATTTACGCAGAACTGATGAGAAATCTGCAGATACTCGACCCTGATTACACCTTCAGATTTATGCCTGTGATTATTGGGGCACTGGGATATGTTAGTAACTGCCTCAATACAAATCTTGAGAAGCTAGGCTTCACAGGGACAGAAAGAACACAACTAGTTAGGAAATTACAAGTACAATCCATTAATGGAACAGTAAAAATATGTAAAACATTCCAAAAATGTTGCATCTAATAACTGCATATACACATGTACAGATACAAAGCATATACACATGCACACATACAACTCAAAACATACACATCCACACATACAATAACATCCATATCTACACATCCATGCATACATACATATCTACCTAGTTGATGTTGTGTAAATTCCAATGAAAGAGTCTTGTGTCAATGTTAAAAACCGACTCTCTCTCTATTGGTAAAATTTTGTGAAATTATAAAACCAGAAGAACATACATACACACACACAGACAGACACACACACATACATACATACATACATACATACATACATACATACATACATACATACATACATACATACATACATACATACATACATACATGATGGCTGCCACCTCGTTATCGAGTATGGCCATTGCACGATATACCATTATTAATAATTATTAATTAATTCTATCGTGCAATGCTTGTGCGTGAAAATATTTTTTAAAGTGAGGAAAGACTGTGCACTGAGCCAATCCCACTCTCTGAGCGACAGTAGCTATAACCCGAAAAGAAGAAAATATCTACATCATCGGTAACTACTGAGCCGCAGGTTTTATATCGGGGTTATCCCAGTCTCCTGAGTTGCCTTCTCCTAGAAGAATACCCTGACAAAGGCTAGGGGTCCTTCACTCCCAGTGGTTTAACTGCGCGGTACATGTGTATATACATATTTACACAATTTCGAATGGCTGTTTACTCTTATGAGTTCTTCCGCTCTTTGTCAGGTTTTGTTTTTTGTCCTGCAGGGTGTCCAAAATCAACCTCCTCACCAAGCAAACTTGGCGGGGTTGCCGGTGTAGTTGCCGACGACCCGACCATGCGACACTTTGTACTGGGTTACATGTTACCAGTAGCACTCAAGAGTGACCCGACATACATACATACATACATACATATATATATATATTCTAATAAATGAAACAGAGCTCCGTCGGGTTTGATGATGAGTGTTCCACGCGCTCGGCCAACCGAAAAGCCTGTTCATGAAATTACCCAGTAGATTGCTAAGAATTCCGCAAGCACTGGAATCCTGAACATAATTCTCCGCAGATTCAGCATGATACCGTCTGTTTTAAAGCTGGCCCTTTGAATTACAAATACAGTCCATCATACTGGCTTCGAAATAGTTTCCATATACCAGATAGCATAGGTCAACCTGAGGTTATGTTAAATGACAATTGCTTCAGGTACCAAGTAGTGTGATTGAATCAGGGAAAGAATGGTTTCTGATACAGGGACAAAGTCAACAATTTTTTTGAGAAGTGGATGTCGATTAAATTGAACCTACTACATTACTGGTACTTTACATTATATGATCTCGTAAGGTTGAAAGTCAAAGCTAACCTGGGCGGTATTTGAACTCAGAACGTAAAGGGACCTATCTCTATGCTGCAAAGCATGTTGTCTGGCTCTCTACCGATTCTCTCAATCCACCACCCTAATTTAGGAAATAATTATTGGTTTCTTATATAGGCACAAGGCCAGCAATTTTCGGGGAGGGGAAAGTCGATTAAATCGACTCCAGTTCGTGACTGGTACTTTATTTTATCGACCCCGTAAGGATGAAAGGCAAAGTTAACCTTGGCGGGATTTGAACTCAGATCATAAAGGGCCATAACTCTATGCTGCAAAGCATGGCGTCCGACCCTCTACCGATACTGCCAATCCACCGCAAATAATTATTGCAAAGTTGGCTCCTTAACCATTCGGTTATGTACCCTATGTTAACTTACTTATAAATACGTATTTTTCTCTCTTAACAATTAACTAACCATTTGTTTTGTCTTTTCTTTTGCAGGCAACGTTGAATAAATTTACAAGTTCTGGGAAGCCATTATTGTTACCTCATGAATCACATGAACAACCAAATATAAATACATTAAGTATGAGAAGTAGAGTAAGATGAAAGACGTAAACAACATCAGCAACAACTACTAAACAATAATATATGTGAAAAGATAATACAGATTTGTTCGTGATACTATAAGGCGATGAAAAAAAAAGAACAAAAAAACACAGATTTGATTGACATGAAAAACAAACAGTCGGGCAACGGCATGTCACAACATTAAAAGCAATTATTTTATTTTCCAATTTTTAAGATCTCTCTTGATGAAACACTACACACTGTTAAATAAATTATTATTTAAGATTATTGGAATTTCTTATCGTTTTTCTTACTTCTTAACCGTTTTATATATCTTTTAAAATATAATTAAGTTGGAGTTAGAAACAATTTAAATTTTCTTTCAGCAGAACAACATACAATAAAGTGAAACCATAACTGAAACACAATCTACAATAAATCTTACATATATTTAATTTTTTTATATGCTGACCTGATTATTTTCGCTATTGAGCTTTTCTTTAGGTGTCAAGCTGTTTAATTCGTGAAAACAATTGTTTTAACAGGTTTTTATACGTGTTTAATTCTTGCTTTTAGTATCAGAAAGATAAACATTTATCACAAACAATTTAGTCCTTTTATATACAGTTTAAATTTTACCTTTACCTTTCAGTTATAACTTCCATTCAACTAATATTTCACTCAGTATGTTGTATTCCATATTCTCTATTTTTTTTTCTACTCTTGCCAATAATAGATGTTAAAAATAATAGCCTTTTACAACAAATGATATACAGTCCATCTACATAATACTAAAAGTCTGTGATTGCTTGCTTGCTTGTCTGTAATGCAATACAGCCAAAAGGGCGCATAATGGAAAAATACTTTGAAAGGAAGTTGCCCTGAAATAGGAATACAAATGGAATAAAACAAGTTTCGCGTAAATCGGATCAAGGGGTTCCCGAGATATAGGGTTTTTCCGGTTACCTTCATAAACAGAAAGAGAGAGAAAGAGACAGATGAAGAGATAGTGGTTGTGAGAGAGTAGATTGAAAGAGAGACAGAGGGAGAGGAGACAGAGAAGAAGAATGGAAGAGAGAGAGAGCTGGTCGCGTTGTTGTGTGCATATATATATATATGTGAGTGTGTGTGTGTATATATATGTGTGTGTGTGTGTGTCTATGACCAGTGTATATAGATCGCAGACACCCATATACGTATATATATATACACGCACACATACATATATATATATTTACAAACACACACATTTATATATACATACACACACGTATATATATGGGCATTCCAGTTTCATTTCATATTATATACATGTTTGTGTATATTAGAATTATTAAAAAAAATATATTTTGAAGTGAATGTGACCCAACGGGTCACGGGTGGTCTAGTATTATATAGTTTTCGTATTCCAACTCTAAATAAATGGTAATCCATGCATATAACATTCAAAATATGTGCGAGTTCAGTAAAGTAAACACAAACGCCATATTATGCTGCTGTTTGATCCAATGGGAATCATCAAATGACAAAATAAATTCCTGGCGTTCATGTTTGCCTTGAGTTAAAATTGCAAATTTTAATGGATTTTCTTCCGAAATTCAGGACTTTTAGAAAACGGGGATTAACTATAGGTAGAGAAATATGGCTAGAGTTGAACAAAATTGCATGTGAAATGAAAGTCAGAATAATTTGTCAATCAACTTCGTCAAATCGGACCGAGGAAACAATATTTCCGTTGGTCTTTCCAATTGCTAATACTATCTATCGGTCGCAACGTGAAATAAAGTGTCTTGCTGAAGGACATAAGGCATCACCCGGTCCAGAAATCAAACTGACAACCTCACGATTACGAATCCAGTTCTCTAACCAATCAGCCACATGCCTTCACAAGTCAAAATCTTAGTTGATAAAGCTAAACATTTTAATTTAGATGTGAGGAATTTCCTCAGTTATTTTAATGTAAGGTGAGTAAATTGTTTATGAGTCTTATTTCTAACGTTTCTGTGTTATTATTTCTAACGTTTCTGTGTTATTAATCTATTATTAATCGGGTCAAGCCTTCTATGCAGGTAACACGTATCTTTGATTTGATTTAATTTAACATTAATATTAATTGTTTCTACTTTTTGGCACAAGTGCATTACTGGTACTTTATTTATCGACCCCATAAGGATGAAAGGCAAAGTTAACCCCGGCGGGATTTGAACTCAGAATAGCAAGGGCCGTTACTCTATGCGTCAAAGCATGGCGTCCGACCCTCTACCGATACTGCCAATCCACCGCCAGAATGTGAGATGAGTTGTGTAAAAAGATCTTTTACAATTCTGTAAAACACGTGTTTCAGCTTGACAAGGCAACAGCTTGAAATGGTGACTTGCAATATCAAAATTATGAAAAAAATGGTGAAATATCACATGGTTGGCATGTTTCCTCTATCTTCAACATTTCCAAATTCTCGTTGAGAGATCTTTATTCGACTGATTCTCAGCTTATATTTGACTGTAATATTTTACTTATCATTGGCTGAGATATTGCTTTGTATAATGTATCAAACAAGAAACTTTAGTAGAGTACTATAGACAATCGAATTGAACCCAACACATAGATGGCATATCAGTATTTTATCAAATACTGATGGGAAACTAAAACCTGGCAATCTAAAGTTCGTGCCACTTGCCATTTTTTAAAAAATATTACCAACATATTGGTGGTTTTATATAACTTAGTAATTTCTTTTAACTTCTTATTGAATTTATAGACATTTGGATAGGTCTAGTTGATTTAATTCGCCCCCGCCTGTAACTAGTTCAACTTTATTCATCAACCAAATACAGGATGAAAGTCAAAATCAACTTTGACGTCATGCAAATTGTGCAACGTCAGACAAATTCTTACGATAAGAGTTAAATACAAAAAAGAAAAGCATTAAATCATGATCATGACAGTCATAATATTCAGTCTTAAGACCTCTTAATTAATTGAAGCCTGTCGACTAGATCATCTATTGCTTCATATATGCTTTTTGCTTGAGAACGTCTGCCAAAACTATATTTCCAATAAGTCGTCCATATTGAGAAGACAGCAATGATTGAAACTGGTTCAACCCAACCAGGATGAGCACTAACTTGGATATTGATATTACATACTGAAGGCTCGTGGCTGAGTGGTTAGAAAATTGGATTCGCAATCAAGAAGTGGTGAGTTCGATTCTCCGACCGAACGATACGTTGTGTCCTTGGGCAAGACTTTTTATTTCTCGTTGCGACTGATAGAGAGTATTAGCAATTAGAAAGACCAACGGAAACATTTGTTTCCTCGGTCCGATTTGACGAATGTCGACCGACTGTCGATACTAGAACATTGCCTCATATTTCTACTGTATCCCATTAAATAAAGCATACTAATAGATTAGAGTTTGTTTTATAGAATCCTAGCAGAAAGTCGACAAAGTCACACACATGGAATTTTGACTCAGAATCTACTTGTTAATCATTTAATATGGAATATAACTCCGTAGTTTTCGACTACAAAACAGCAAGTTTAACATCTCCCCACTCCACGTATATCTTGTTGACGCAATGTTGATTTAGGAGTTAAACATGTTAGATTCGCAATCATAAGGTTCTGGATTTCGTCCCATTGCAGGGAATCTTTTTTTTTTACCATAGCCTCGAGTCTATACAAGATTGTGAGTGAAATTAGACGCAAACTGTTTAGCAATTCGTTGGGTGTAGTCTTTATGTAGTTCAAAGATTTGTTTATCACACAATGTCTTATAATGATTCTGCATGAGAATTATGTTATGGGTTTACATTTTGTGGAATACTCAGGCAATTACTTAAATTAACAATAATGTTAATTTAACGCGGAGAATACTCAGTTGCTCAAATAAATAAATGTTCAACTTCGAAATAGACTGAGGCCCATCATATGTATTGATGAATGTGTAGTGTTGCAAGCGTCTCCCGGTATGAGGCTAATCAATAAACACTGGGTTTTCCCTCCCTTTTCCAACACCAGTCACCAAAGTCCTGCAAACGTCTGACTAAGTTCCTCTGACTAAGTCACAAATGTTGATCTGTTTATGGCTAAGAGATTTCTTTTAATATCATAACATTGAAAGGTTCAATCGGTTGGCATAAACGAAAAAACATCAAATTATTTGTAGTTCTTGTTTTGTTTTCGCTATTTAGCCCCAAATTAACCTATTGATTTGAACTTCGATCAAATCGGTTCAAAGTGTGGTCGGGCTGCTTGATTTTGTCATGTAACCAGCTCCATATTATCTAAAGAGCCTCTACCCTATTGAAACAGTTTAGTATGGTTGGGAAAATATTTGCCTATTATTTCTAGGAAGTTTAGTAACAGCGTTAAGGTCTCAACATTAACTGAAGGGTTTGTTATTTAGCTTCAGTTCTTTTCTGAACGGTTGAACGGACCCTCCAGACGAGCACAGCCCCACGTTTATTATCAGATAGTGTATCATGGACGAATCTTCCAACGTTTCCCTTCTAAAATGAAATCAAGGGGAGTGAGATTTGAAGAAGTTTTGACTGTTACTTCGAAAAATTTGAGTTACCTTATTGAAACTCATTCACCTACTGTGCGGTGTTTATTGGTATCGTTTCAAAATATATATTGTAAGTTCAATATCGCCCAATTTAGTGACTTTCGCTTCCTCAAATCGACAACAAAGAGGCGCCGAAAGGAAATGATGGACATCCTAGACATACAATGCAACGGGAGGAAACAATAGCACCACTGACGATGTTGCAGATGTGCAACGAAAGATTTATGATAAACTATATATCTGTGTTTGTGTCTATATTGTATCTGTATTATTTTTGACCGTCGGTCAGTCAATGGCAACATTGAGGACCGAGTAAATTAGATTACCGATATAAAAGTCACAGAAGCGAAAACCAACCAAACAGTGAGTGTGTTCTGTTATTAATTCTGGCAATATTACACAAATATGACCCTCCCCAAGTATAACAATATTTGTTTCGACACACGATTACATATAAAAAACCTCGCAAATCTAATTCATATATATATACATGTATATATATATATAT
>OZ024755.1:37208218-37215718 GCA_964016885.1 Eledone cirrhosa
CCTGTAGCACACTAATTCTTTAAGGCTTTAGCTAAATGCTTCCCTAGATTTCATAAATATTACCCTATCTTCAATAGACACACAGTTAAACTCTCTTACTCAACTACTATGAATATTGCTCAAAATATACCAAAAATAAATAATAAGAATCTAAAATCAAACTAACCTCTACTAAAAAATAATAATAGTCTAAACATGAATGATAGTATAATGCCTTTAAATAGCAATACGAATGGTATAATACCGTTAAATAACAATGAGAATAATTGTAATTGTAGAAATAGGTAGAAATAGCTAGAAATAATTGTCTTGATAAAAACCTTGTATATAAATGTACCATTAAGGCAAATGGTAATGTATATAATTACATAGGTGTCACTTGATTTAAATTTAAGGACCATTGGTATAATCACAAGCATACTTTTAATAGACCGGATAAAACATTTTCAACTTAACTTTCACAATTAGTATGTTCTTTAAATAACATTAAATACTCCATCTCTTGGAGAAAATTAAGTTCTGTTATCCTCTACCGGAACTCTGCAATCTCAGAATTTTGCCATCTTTGCAATGAGGAAATCCTTCACATAATCACAAAGTATGACAATTTAATCAACAAAAAGAATGAATTATTTAGTAGTTGTAATCATAAAATTGGTAAGACTTTCCAGGCAATATACCAGTTCCAAAAAAATAAGGACAAATAACACCTTAAATATATGTAAATTCTGCCTAATTGAAGTAATAATCTATAGATATTTATATGTAATAGCATAACCTCATTGAGAGTTTTTTTTATACTATGAATTGATTAGGATAGCTCACTATTTAATTAGACATCAATTAAGATATATATTTTAGATATGTTGAGGATCTTAAAAAATTGTTGGACGAGAGTATAGATATTCCCTCTAAGTTAAAAAAATGTTTTACATTGTAAAAGAGTTATCTTCCTTTTGTTTACATTGTCCGTACATTTTATTAGCTTGCAAAAAAAATAGATTAATAAATAATAATGAATAGTTTAATAATACATAGACTATCATTAAACTTAAACTATATATATTGGAATAATTAAGTATCGAAGTAAATATAAATATAACCCTTCATTAAGTGAAATAAAGTTTATGGAGAGTAATTATAATTAATTATAATCATAGTTAGATTTAAAAAAATAAATGAAACTTAAAAATAACGAAGTTTCACATAAAGTAGAATTTTGAATTAATTTAGATGATAAATGAACAAAATATATTATATATTGATGTGGATATATACATTTTTGATATATCTTAATACATATTTAATAGATATTTAATAAGCATTAAAGATAAATTGTTTAATTGTTACAATATGATGCTAAATAGAATATCTTACCTTGTCATAATCTAAAATGAGTTAAATTGAATTAAATTAATTTAAGCATATAAATTATTAATGAACTTAAATATTCGATTGCCTAATAATCTAGCTATATTATAAACTTATAATTAACTGAAGCGTAATCCAATACAAGCGGTATTCACTGATAACTAATAAGAAACATTTTTTAAATTTTGAATTTTTCTCTAGCATTTAAAACAACGAGATTTTGTATTCTCTCCTTTACTTTATCTTTTCCTTTTCCTTTACTTCTTCTCTGTATTTCCTGTCTTTTCTCTCCGCATCTTCCCTTTTCTTCTTTTCTTTATTTCCTTATCCATGTATTCCCAATCGTATTCTTAAAATCGTAACCCACCCTCGTGGAGGCCCTCCGATTGGTCGTTTCCGCTCGCGCGGGTACCACTCGGCAACTGCGCGGGTCCACTGATTATCGGTGAACCGGGCGACGTGTCCAGCCCATCTGAACTTGCTGCGCATATATTCCGTGATGACGTCCCTCACGCCGGACTTCTGTCTGATGACTTTGCTTCTGATATGCTCTCTCAACGAGATTCCTAGCATTGAGATCTCCATGGCTCTTTGAGCCGTTACCAGCCCCTGCTCTTCTCTCTTCGTTGTAGCCCAAGTTTAACTGCCATATAACATTGCAGGTAAAACTGTGCTATTGAAGAGGTTGGCGCGGGTGGTCTTGTCCAACCTCCCCTTGAGCACATCCCTTATGCCGTTGAACTTCTTCCATCTGGCCCTTACTCTCCGCGAGACCTCCCTCTCAATGTCTCGTCGCATGTTCACTTCTTGTCCCAGGTAGACACATTCCTCCAGCTCCTCTATTTCATCACCGCCAACCACCATTCGACCTGTTGGACGTTGTGGGACCGCATGAACTTCGTTTTGATGCCGTTCATCTTGAGGCCTACTGCAGAGCTTTTGATGTCGAGCTCCGTCAGCATGGTCTGAAGCTGATTCGTGGTTTCAGCGATGAGTACGATGTCATCAGCGAAACGAAGGTGGGTAAGTATCTCGCCGTTGATGTTGACACCGCCTTGTTAGTCAATGCCTCTGATGATCTGTTCGAGACACGCGGTGAAAAGTTTTGGAGAGATCGTATCGCCTTGCTTCACTCCATTCTCGACCGGTACTCGTACGGGTGATGATAGCAGAGCTATGTCGGTGGAGCATCCGGAACTCGCCTCCCTGAGCAGTTGAACGTATTGCGCCTCTATTCCTTGCCTCTGCAGCGAGTTCAGCACTGCATTGATTTCGACGCTGTCGAAGGCCTTCTCGTAGTCTACGGGCGCGACACAAGGAGGCATCTTGTACTCTTTTGCTCACTCAAGCAGTTGTGTCAGAGTAAATATGTGGTCCATCCTGCTGTAGTTTTACCGGAAGCCGGCTTGCTCTCTCGGTTGCTGTTCGTCCAGATGAGGTGATAACCTGTTCAGGATTATCTTCGTGAATAGCTTGTACACGTGAGACAGCAGGCATATGGGTCGGTAGTCCTTAAGAACTACTCTATCGCGCTTCTTGTATAGCAGGATGGTATTCGACTCTTTCCACTGCGAGGGTATTCTTCCCTCGTCAAGATAGTGTGTGAATCGCTCGGCGAGGATTTTCCAGAGCTGCTCTCCGTCTGACTTCAACACATCCGATGTTATGCCGTCTTTCCCTGGTGCCTTTCCGCTTTTCATCAAGCCGACGGCTCTTTCGACCTCACTGACAAGGATGGGTGGCACATTTTCTTCCTGTTGGAGTGACGGCAACGGCTGCACATTCCCGGCAGACTTGAAGAGCTTGGTGTAAAAGTCTTCGCAAACCTTTTCCACCTCACTCTTGTCGCTGACCGGTACTCTAGCTGTGTTTTTCAGGGTCGTCACCTCCGATCTGTACATTGCATGTCCCTCTCGCATTTCTTGAGGCTCTTCATTTCCTTTGCGGCCTTCAGGAGCTTCTCCATCCGGTATGCCTCGAAGTCTCTCTTCAGTTGTTGACGTATCACTCTGCTGAGAAGGGAATATTCGAGGTGACCCCTTCATATTCTTCCTCTTCTTAAGCAACTTCATAGTTTCCTCCGAGACTCTTCCCTTCCGATCCCTCGGCCACACACCCTTAGCCTTCCTCAAGCACTCCTTCAGTTTCCCTATCAGTGAGTCGTAGTCACCGTCTATGCCGTCTCCTTGACGCCACTCTTCCTGCATAATGGCTTCCTACAGCTGCGCCTCGTTGAAGACCTAGACGCGTTCTCCCTTCGACTCCAAATGCAGCGCCTTCTTCTCCCTCGTCCGGTCGATGACGACCTTCGCCCTCACCAGACGATGATCACTGCCAGCGTTGAATGGCGTTATGACGGAGACGTCCTGTAGTATGCGTCGCTTGTCGACCAAGATGTAGTCGATCTCGTTTCGGTGCTCAGAATTTGGCGATACCCACGTCCATCCCTTCTCCTTCTTCTTCCTGAATAGGCTGTTTCCGATGTAGAGCCGTCACGCCTCCGCCATGGTGACTAAACGCTCTCCTCTCTCATTTCGGTCTCCTAGGCAGAATCTTCCGATACACTCTTCCCCTTTAGCTAGCTTTTGAACTCTAGAAGATGATGAATCATCTCTAGGACCAATAGTCTGATACCTGTGTAGCATGGTAAAACATGCCAGGACATTGAGTCCCGCTACCATAGCTATCAGACAGCCAGGGTCACCCCTGCGCCACTTTTGAGGCACTGAAGTAGGATATATATATATATATATATATATATATATATATATATATATATATATATATATATATATATATATACATATAGATATATATACATATATATATATATATATACATATATATATACATATAGATATATATACATATATATATATACATATATATATATATATACATATATATATACATATATATATATATATACATATATATATATATATATATACATATATATATATATATACATATATATATATATATATACATATATACATATATATATATATATATATATATATACATATATATATATACATGGTGGCTGCCAACTCGTTTTCGAGTACGGCCACTACTTTATATCCATGTAGGAGAACCCCTACCGATGCGCTGAACGACTATGACTTTTTAGTCTAGCCAGCGACTTGAAAACTCTGGTACAAAGACTACACTTGTGACCATTATTGACACATAGTGCAGGGCCCATGGTACCATGTGACGACAAGTGCAGAGAGATCTCCAGATATAAAGCAATGCCTGTGCTGTGAAGCTTTTATAGTGAGCAAAGGCACTGCACAAAGCCAGTCCCACTCTCTTAACCAAGATGATATTTACCAAAAAGAAGAACAAGTCAACATCATTGGATACCATCAGGGTTGCAGGTGTTATATCAGAGTTTTCCTTCTCCTAGAATTCTGCCTTGACAAAGGCTAAGGGGTCATCTCTCCATATATATATATATGTATATATATATATATATACATATATATATATATACATATATATATATACATATACATATATATATATACATATATATATATACATATATATATATACATATATATATATACATATATATATATACATATATATATACATATACATATATATCATATATTTATATATATATATATATACATATATAATCAATAACAAAGAACGCCTATGGCATATGCATATCTTTACTTGCTAACATTGTTTCATCCGCACTATAAGTGGGACTCATCAGAGCATAAAGGTTGATTACATATCACACAAGCAATAACAAATCCAAGACATTGAAGAAATAAAGGATAAAAAATAATAAAAGATAAAAAATATAAAAAATATTGAGGAAGTAAAAATAAAAATAAACATTGAAAAATAAACATTGAAAAATAAACATTGAAAAATAATTGAAAAATAAGGGGTGCTATCAGTCACAGTTGGGCGGGGTGCTGTCAACATATAGTTACATACAAGCATACACATAGATAAGAGAACAGACAAGAATAGATAAGATAGATAGGAGTAGGTAAGAATAGATAAAGAATAGGTGAAAAGTAGGTAAAAAATAGACATATAATATATATAAGAAAATATAAAAAACATACATATAAAATATACAGATAATAGTGATACAGGGTAAGGAATGAAATAAAATAAAATAAAATAAAATTAAAATTAAAATTATATAAAATAAAATATAATATAATATAATAATAAAATAAGATAAAATAAAATAAAATAAAATAAAATAAAATAAAATAATATAATATAAGATATAATTAAATAAAATTAAATAAATAAAATTAAATAAAATGAAATGAAATAAAATAAAATAAAATAAAATAAATTGAGATAAGATATATATTTTTTTAGAATATATTTCTTGAATATATCAGGGGCCCACGAAGGCCCTAAGTGTCACAGTTATCAGTATCACTTGACCATTGCAATGCAATGGAGACGTCCCAGGTTGGGCAGTCTCAAAAGTTCACTCGAAAGTCACGGGTGTGCATTCACACAGTTGAGCGGTGGGGTAATCACAAACCGGTTCACACCCGGGCAGGAGTCCAATGGTCAACAGAGGTACATCGAAGGAAGGTAGGAGAATTCACGTGATACATATATATACATATATTTATATATATATATATACATATACATATATATATATATACATATATATATATACATATGTATATATACATATATTTATATATATATATACATATACATATATATATATATATATATATACATATACATATATATATATATATATATGTATATGTATATATACATATATACATATGTATATATGTATATGTATATATACATATATACATATACATATACATATAGATATAGATAGGTAAATATACACGGGTGTGTATGATTGTGTATAGAAGATTATATTAATAAGAGGAATTCCAACTTTGTCTGATTTACTCGTTTTATTTACAATCCTTTAAAATATATATAATATGGTATTATAATGAAATAGTATGATAGAATATTAAATTCTAAGTGTTAATTGAACAAGTACTTTCATGCTTTCGCAATCTTCAGGTTCATGATATGTGGTGACAGTCGAGTTTGCAATTTTCAACTGTAATGAGATGGGTAAATTTACTACCTTTTATACATTTTATACAGAGAAAAGTGGCCCCAGAATGCAAAGCCCTGTAAACTGTATTTCGACCAATCAGTGTGTAGTTTCACTGAATTACTACAGCTGATTGGTTTAAGCGTCACGGCTGGTTGAGCATGCTAACGTCCAATAGTCATACCCAACGTATCAATTGTTTTGCTTTTTGAAATGATGAAAATAGTATTTTCTATTAATCATCACCATCAACATCACTTTTATTATTATTATTATTATTGTTGTTGTTGTTGTTGTTAGTGGTCGTGGTCATAGTGGTAGTAGAAGTAATACCCCTAGGCGTTATTATTGTTGATTTAGCTTGGGTTTGAATTTATCAATAAAATTCTTTTCTTTGATTTTTCTCTTGATTTCACTTGGGCTGTGTAATTTGTAGAATGGGAATATTATAAATATTCCCTGACCACATGTTGCCAGGTGGCCGCTTAGGGGTATCTGACGGACATTTGGGTCTCTGATTTGTTGACGGTGTACCCGTGCACGCTCCGATAGTGCATTTCCAGTTTGACCGACATATAGTTCTTCACAATTCGGGCATTTAATGCAGTAAATTAGATTTCTGCTTTTGCAGTTCATATTTGCATTTGGGAATATTTTTCCAGTTGTTGTTTTCATATATTGACCGGCGTGTATGGATTGACATGTGCCGCATCGATTATCATTGCATTTAGATACAGTGAATGATTGGTCTTTGTTGTTAAGGTCAAACTTTGCTTTTGTTAGCAATTGCTTCAAATTTTTTGGCTGTCTTTTACTAAGAGTCAAAGATCGATCTGTGATTAAGCCTTATATATACATATATATATATATATACATATATACACACACACACACATATATATATACATATATATATATATATATATACCCACATATATATATAGCACCGGGATGTTATCCAGCCTTAACATCTACAAGGCTAACTGGAAAAAGATCAAGAGAGAAATCCGGAAGCAAACATGGAGCAAAAGCAC
>OZ024755.1:37220718-37230718 GCA_964016885.1 Eledone cirrhosa
TTATTATTTTTATATGAGCCGCTAGTGTCCGCGCATTGCCTGGAGGCTCAGCTGAGAATAGACTCCCTGATGACGCAATGAATTCTCGACAGTTGGATTATGTAACTGTCTTTATCCCATTGCAGAAACTAATTAGTTGGAGTGAAAATTTAAGTAAGTAAGTAAAAAAAAAAAAAAAAAAAAAAATTTTTTTTAAATTTTTTAAAAAATGTTTTCTTATTTTACGTCTTTTATATTATTGTTCTGCACCCTCCTGCATTGAACCACCTAGGTACTATGACATAACCTGTGTATTTGCTGGCATGGACGTGCATCTGTGCGCCTATGTTAGTTGATATATTAAATTATCTATATTTATCTCCAAATCACTGATTTGTCGAGCAAACCTGCCAAAACCACTTCAAAATTTTTTTTGGGGTGTTAGTAGGCGTCAGTCATCTTACCATCCCATTCCTTCTAACTAGCCTCTATGTCACGTGATTGATTCTTTAGAATCGGACATTTGACTGGAAGCAGTGAGAATTTCAGTACATAGAATCCAGTCCTCGCCTAGCTGTTCTTTCTACCGAATTATTATTTTTATATGAGCCGCTAGTGTCCGCGCATTGCCTGGAGGATCAGCTGAGAATAGACTCCCTGATGACGCAATGAATTCTCGACAGTTGGATTATGTAACTGTCTTTATCCCATTGCAGAAACTAATTAGTTGGAGTGAAAATTTAAGTAAGTAAGTAAAAAATTTTTTTAAAATTTTTTAAAAAATGTTTTCTTATTTTACGTCTTTTATATTATTGTTCTGCACCCTCCTGCATTGAACCACCTAGGTACTATGACATAACCTGTGTATTTGCTGGCATGGACGTGCATCTGTGCGCCTATGTTAGTTGATATATTAAATTATCTATATTTATCTCCAAATCACTGATTTGTCGAGCAAACCTGCCAAAACCACTTCAAAATTTTTTTTGGGGTGTTAGTAGGCGTCAGTCATCTTACCATCCCATTCCTTCTAACTAGCCTCTATGTCACGTGATTGATTCTTTAGAATCGGACATTTGACTGGAAGCAGTGAGAATTTCAGTACATAGAATCCAGTCCTCGCCTAGCTGTTCTTTCTACCGAATTATTATTCTTATATGAGCCGCTAGTGTCCGCGCATTGCCTGGAGGCTCAGCTGAGAATAGACTCCCTGATGACGCAATGAATTCTCGACAGTTGGATTATGTAACTGTCTTTATCCCATTGCAGAAACTAATTAGTTGGAGTGAAAATTTAAGTAAGTAAAAAAATTTTAAAAATTTTTTAAAAAATGTTTTCTTATTTTACGTCTTTTATATTATTGTTCTGCACCCTCCTGCATTGAACCACCTAGGTACTATGACATAACCTGTGTATTTGCTGGCATGGACGTGCATCTGTGCGCCTATGTTAGTTGATATATTAAATTATCTATATTTATCTCCAAATCACTGATTTGTCGAGCAAACCTGCCAAAACCACTTCAAAATTTTTTTGGGGGTGTTAGTAGGCGTCAGTCATCTTACCATCCCATTCCTTCTAACTAGCCTCTATGTCACGTGATTGATTCTTTAGAATCGGACATTTGACTGGAAGCAGTGAGAATTTCAGTACATAGAATCCAGTCCTCGCCTAGCTGTTCTTTCTACCGAATTATTATTTTTATATGAGCCGCTAGTGTCCGCGCATTGCCTGGAGGATCAGCTGAGAATAGACTCCCTGATGACGCAATGAATTCTCGACAGTTGGATTATGTAACTGTCTTTATCCCATTGCAGAAACTAATTAGTTGGAGTGAAAATTTAAGTAAGTAAGTAAAAAATTTTTTTAAAATTTTTTAAAAAATGTTTTCTTATTTTACGTCTTTTATATTATTGTTCTGCACCCTCCTGCATTGAACCACCTAGGTACTATGACATAACCTGTGTATTTGCTGGCATGGACGTGCATCTGTGCGCCTATGTTAGTTGATATATTAAATTATCTATATTTATCTCCAAATCACTGATTTGTCGAGCAAACCTGCCAAAACCACTTCAAAATTTTTTTTGGGGTGTTAGTAGGCGTCAGTCATCTTACCATCCCATTCCTTCTAACTAGCCTCTATGTCACGTGATTGATTCTTTAGAATCGGACATTTGACTGGAAGCAGTGAGAATTTCAGTACATAGAATCCAGTCCTCGCCTAGCTGTTCTTTCTACCGAATTATTATTTTTATATGAGCCGCTAGTGTCCGCGCATTGCCTGGAGGATCAGCTGAGAATAGACTCCCTGATGACGCAATGAATTCTCGACAGTTGGATTATGTAACTGTCTTTATCCCATTGCAGAAACTAATTAGTTGGAGTGAAAATTTAAGTAAGTAAGTAAAAAATTTTTTTAAAATTTTTTAAAAAATGTTTTCTTATTTTACGTCTTTTATATTATTGTTCTGCACCCTCCTGCATTGAACCACCTAGGTACTATGACATAACCTGTGTATTTGCTGGCATGGACGTGCATCTGTGCGCCTATGTTAGTTGATATATTAAATTATCTATATTTATCTCCAAATCACTGATTTGTCGAGCAAACCTGCCAAAACCACTTCAAAATTTTTTTTGGGGTGTTAGTAGGCGTCAGTCATCTTACCATCCCATTCCTTCTAACTAGCCTCTATGTCACGTGATTGATTCTTTAGAATCGGACATTTGACTGGAAGCAGTGAGAATTTCAGTACATAGAATCCAGTCCTCGCCTAGCTGTTCTTTCTACCGAATTATTATTTTTATATGAGCCGCTAGTGTCCGCGCATTGCCTGGAGGCTCAGCTGAGAATAGACTCCCTGATGACGCAATGAATTCTCGACAGTTGGATTATGTAACTGTCTTTATCCCATTGCAGAAACTAATTAGTTGGAGTGAAAATTTAAGTAAGTAAAACAATTTTAAAAATTTTTTAAAAAATGTTTTCTTATTTTACGTCTTTTATATTATTGTTCTGCACCCTCCTGCATTGAACCACCTAGGTACTATGACATAACCTGTGTATTTGCTGGCATGGACGTGCATCTGTGCGCCTATGTTAGTTGATATATTAAATTATCTATATTTATCTCCAAATCACTGATTTGTCGAGCAAACCTGCCAAAACCACTTCAAAATTTTTTTGGGGGTGTTAGTAGGCGTCAGTCATCTTACCATCCCATTCCTTCTAACTAGCCTCTATGTCACGTGATTGATTCTTTAGAATCGGACATTTGACTGGAAGCAGTGAGAATTTCAGTACATAGAATCCAGTCCTCGCCTAGCTGTTCTTTCTACCGAATTATTATTTTTATATGAGCCGCTAGTGTCCGCGCATTGCCTGGAGGATCAGCTGAGAATAGACTCCCTGATGACGCAATGAATTCTCGACAGTTGGATTATGTAACTGTCTTTATCCCATTGCAGAAACTAATTAGTTGGAGTGAAAATTTAAGTAAGTAAGTAAAAAATTTTTTTAAAATTTTTTAAAAAATGTTTTCTTATTTTACGTCTTTTATATTATTGTTCTGCACCCTCCTGCATTGAACCACCTAGGTACTATGACATAACCTGTGTATTTGCTGGCATGGACGTGCATCTGTGCGCCTATGTTAGTTGATATATTAAATTATCTATATTTATCTCCAAATCACTGATTTGTCGAGCAAACCTGCCAAAACCACTTCAAAATTTTTTTTGGGGTGTTAGTAGGCGTCAGTCATCTTACCATCCCATTCCTTCTAACTAGCCTCTATGTCACGTGATTGATTCTTTAGAATCGGACATTTGACTGGAAGCAGTGAGAATTTCAGTACATAGAATCCAGTCCTCGCCTAGCTGTTCTTTCTACCGAATTATTATTTTTATATGAGCCGCTAGTGTCCGCGCATTGCCTGGAGGATCAGCTGAGAATAGACTCCCTGATGACGCAATGAATTCTCGACAGTTGGATTATGTAACTGTCTTTATCCCATTGCAGAAACTAATTAGTTGGAGTGAAAATTTAAGTAAGTAAGTAAAAAATTTTTTTAAAATTTTTTAAAAAATGTTTTCTTATTTTACGTCTTTTATATTATTGTTCTGCACCCTCCTGCATTGAACCACCTAGGTACTATGACATAACCTGTGTATTTGCTGGCATGGACGTGCATCTGTGCGCCTATGTTAGTTGATATATTAAATTATCTATATTTATCTCCAAATCACTGATTTGTCGAGCAAACCTGCCAAAACCACTTCAACATTTTTTTTGGGGTGTTAGTAGGCGTCAGTCATCTTACCATCCCATTCCTTCTAACTAGCCTCTATGTCACGTGATTGATTCTTTAGAATCGGACATTTGACTGGAAGCAGTGAGAATTTCAGTACATAGAATCCAGTCCTCGCCTAGCTGTTCTTTCTACCGAATTATTATTTTTATATGAGCCGCTAGTGTCCGCGCATTGCCTGGAGGCTCAGCTGAGAATAGACTCCCTGATGACGCAATGAATTCTCGACAGTTGGATTATGTAACTGTCTTTATCCCATTGCAGAAACTAATTAGTTGGAGTGAAAATTTAAGTAAGTAAGTAAAAAAAAAAAAAAAAAAAATTTTTTTTAAATTTTTTAAAAAATGTTTTCTTATTTTACGTCTTTTATATTATTGTTCTGCACCCTCCTGCATTGAACCACCTAGGTACTATGACATAACCTGTGTATTTGCTGGCATGGACGTGCATCTGTGCGCCTATGTTAGTTGATATATTAAATTATCTATATTTATCTCCAAATCACTGATTTGTCGAGCAAACCTGCCAAAACCACTTCAAAATTTTTTTTGGGGTGTTAGTAGGCGTCAGTCATCTTACCATCCCATTCCTTCTAACTAGCCTCTATGTCACGTGATTGATTCTTTAGAATCGGACATTTGACTGGAAGCAGTGAGAATTTCAGTACATAGAATCCAGTCCTCGCCTAGCTGTTCTTTCTACCGAATTATTATTTTTATATGAGCCGCTAGTGTCCGCGCATTGCCTGGAGGCTCAGCTGAGAATAGACTCCCTGATGACGCAATGAATTCTCGACAGTTGGATTATGTAACTGTCTTTATCCCATTGCAGAAACTAATTAGTTGGAGTGAAAATTTAAGTAAGTAAGTAAAAAATTTTTTTAAAATTTTTTAAAAAATGTTTTCTTATTTTACGTCTTTTATATTATTGTTCTGCATCCTCCTGCATTGAACCACCTAGGTACTATGACATAACCTGTGTATTTGCTGGCATGGACGTGCATCTGTGCGCCTATGTTAGTTGATATATTAAATTATCTATATATATATATATATATACATATATATATATATATATATATACATATATATATATATACATATATATATATATACATATAGACAAGCGACGACCCGACAACAGGACCACCAACAAGACCCGTATGCGGAGCTAATATAGCTAGCAACTACAGGATCTCCTACTTCCTCTCAATGGTTATACGCCCCATAATCAAGATGTCCCCAGATGTATGTGACAGTACAGAGGACCTCCTCAGCTGAATCAGTGAGTGCAACAAAAACAGGAGCCTATCCAACTGCATAATAGGCAGCATGGATGTGGTGTCACTGTACCCATCCATTAACATTGATTTTGCTGTGAAAAGATGTGTGGAGATGATCATTGAGAGTGAGGTGGAGTTCTGCGACGTCGACACAGACGAACTGGGCCTCCTACTTAGACTTACCTACGACACTGACTACCTAGACAGCCATGACCTTAGATGTTTCTGCCCTAGTAGACCTATAAGAGGTAGACCCCCCACCATAACCTCAATGGCAAAAAAGACTCCCATGGGAAGGTGGACTGGGTGGACCAAAGCTATACGGACCCCCCAAAACAATGATCAGGTAAGAAAAATGGTCGCACATGCAATAGGGGCTAGTATCAAAACTACCCTAAAGGGCCACATATTTAAGTTCAATGAAAAAATCTACACCCAAAATGAGGGAGCAGCCATCGGCGTCAGCATAGCTGGTGATGTTGCCAACCTTTTCATGGTATGGTGGGAAAGGAGACTTAAAGATCTCCTTAATGAAAGCTCCATAGACCTCATCATGTACTCTCGTTATGTAGACGATATCAATATAGTTATAAGAACACCCCCACTAGAGAGCACTAACAAATTTGATTTAGAACGTAGCACGATGGAAAGCATCCAGCAGATAGCTAATTCCATACACCAGAGTATAACTGTAACTATCGACTTCCCTTCCAAAGACCTTAACAATAGACTACCTGTATTAGACACAGAACTCTGGATTAACACTATAGACGAGAGAGCCCAAATTCTCCACTCACACTATGCTAAACCCATGGCCTCCAAATACCTGATACTCAAAAACTCAGCAATGTCCAGTAGTGCGAAGTTTAATATTCTGATCGCAGATTTGGTACGAGTGATGAAGAATGTGTCCAGCATGTGCGACCCAACAAAAATGGAAAGACACATCCAACACTTCATCAACCGCATGCAGTTCTCTGGCTACAACCAAAGAGACAGAGTCAGAGTACACGAAGGAGCCATGGAAAAGTATAAGACCCTCATAGAACTGGACATGAAAGGAATTTGCCCATTATACAGGAGCAAATGATGGAATAGCTTAGGTAGGGCTAGACATAAGATAGGGAAAGCCACATCATGGTACGACAACCAGAGATACCAGAGTGTCATGTTTGTGGACGCCACCCCTGGAGAGAAATTAGCTAACCAGTGTAGAAAGGCCCTGAGAAGGACCCACTTAAAAATAAAGGTGGTAGAAAAGCCAGGAACCACCATAAAATCCCTGATCAGCAAAATCTACCCTTTTAAGAAAACCCACTGTACCAATAGGAAATGTATCATATGTAAGGTGAACCCCCGGATAAACTGTAAAACTAGAAACGTAGTCTATAGCATAAGATGCACAGAGGGTACTTGCAGAAACATGACAACAACATACATAGGTGAGACAGCTCGTAGTATAGGTGAAAGGATAGACCAACACTGGGGGGAACTAAAAGGACGAAAAAACGGGTCAGTACTATACGAACATGCTAGACAACAACATGACGGTAACATAGACAACATAGAAATTAGAATAATATCTAAACATAGAAATGAACCAGCAGATGGGCAAATCAGAGAGGCCAGTGAAATAGAAATTAGAAGACCAAAGCTAAACAGAAAGAATGAGTGGAATAACAACAACACCCAAACAAACAACACTGACCTAAGAGAAGTATAAATAAGTAAATAAAATAAGATAAATAAATACATACACAAGCACAATAACAACAAGCACATAAACACACACTAGTCACCCAGCAAACATAACACTATACACACTAGTCACACAGCAAACATAACACTATACACACACGCAAACGCATGCGCAAAGAAGACAAAATAAAATAAACAAACAAGCAAATAAATAAATAAATATATAGACAGACTGAATAAAAAATGGCGTAGACATACAACACAACAGGAGGAAAATATAACACCACTGACGATGTTGCAGATGTGCAACGAAAGATTTATGTAAATTATGTAAACTATATATATGTGTTTGTATCTATATTCTATCTGTATTATTTTTGACCGTCGGTCAGTCAATGGCAACATTGAGGACCGAGTAAGTTAGATTGCAGATATAAAAGACAGCGAGAAGCGAAAACCAACCAAACAGTGAGTGTGTTCTGTTATTAATTCTGGCAATATTACACAAATATGACCCTCCCCAAGTATAACAACATATATATATATATATATATATACACATATATATATATATATATATATATATATATATATATATATATATATATATATATATATATATATATATACAATATATTTAGAAACACACAGATACATGCGGACACACACATATACATGAATGCATCCGCACCCAACCGTGAGTTAAGGGTGCCAACTTCACCGATGTTGCTCAATGAATGACTGGGACAGACCAATCCGGTTGAACTAGACTGAACCAGTATCAGAGTTAAAAATACATTATGAAGAGAGAAGAAACATTTAGGTATAATTAGTAATAAAATGTATCATACCTAAACTGCTCCTAGATTCCTCGACTACGTAGTTTCGTGGCATAAACAAAAACAATACATCATAAAGATATAGAGTCCTTGCGAGGTCTGCCGACTTATCAAGAGGATACCTCATTTTACTAGTCTCAAGAACGCGTCTACACGACGTGAGAAAGAATCCCAAAAGGCGGAGGGGGAGATAGTCACGCGATATAACGGTCGAGAAACAGAGCTAAGCCTCTTATAACCCCGAAGAAAATACCACGGAGGCGGAGGGGGTATTTATATCGAAGCCGTAGAAGAGGTAGTGAAGGAGGCGAGAAGTATGAGTAATGGAAGCTTTCCAGCAGTCCCCACACTTCAAAGATTGCTCGACCAGAGGGAGTTATTAACAATATATTTAGAAACACACAGATACATGCGGACACACACATATACATGAATGCATCCGCACCCAACCGTGAGTTAAGGGTGCCAACTTCACCGATGTTGCTCAATGAATGACTGGGACAGACCAATCCGGTTGAACTAGACTGAACCAGTATCAGAGTTAAAAATACATTATGAAGAGAGAAGAAACATTTAGGTATAATTAGTAATAAAATGTATCATACCTAAACTGCTCCTAGATTCCTCGACTACGTAGTTTCGTGGCATAAACAAAAACAATACATCATAAAGATATAGAGTCCTTGCGAGGTCTGCCGACTTATCAAGAGGATACCTCATTTTACTAGTCTCAAGAACGCGTCTACACGACGTGAGAAAGAATCCCAAAAGGCGGAGGGGGAGATAGTCACGCGATATAACGGTCGAGAAACAGAGCTAAGCCTCTTATAACCCCGAAGAAAATACCACGGAGGCGGAGGGGGTATTTATATCGAAGCCGTAGAAGAGGTAGTGAAGGAGGCGAGAAGTATGAGTAATAGAAGCTTTCCAGCAGTCCCCACACTTCAAAGATTGCTCGACCAGAGGGAGTTTCTCGACCGTTATATCGCGTGACTATCTCCCCCTCCGCCTTTTGGGATTCTTTCTCACGTCGTGTAGACGCGTTCTTGAGACTAGTAAAATGAGGTATCCTCTTGATAAGTCGGCAGACCTCGCAAGGACTCTATATCTTTATGATGTATTGTTTTTGTTTATGCCACGAAACTACGTAGTCGAGGAATCTAGGAGCAGTTTAGGTATGATACATTTTATTACTAATTATACCTAAATGTTTCTTCTCTCTTCATAATGTATATATATATACATATATATGTATATATACATATATATGTATATATACATATATATACATATATATACATATATATGTATATATACATATATATATATACATATATATATATAAGAATATGAGAAATATGGGGAGAAGAATACTGCATGGTTGCACATGGATTACATGTTATAAAATGAGTCCCTCATCAGTGATATATATACATATATATATACATATATTTATATACATATATTTATATACATATATATATATATAAACATATATATATATATACATATATATATACATATATATATATACATATATTTATATATACATATATTTATATATACATATATTTATATACATTTATATACATATATATATATATATATATATATATATATATATATATATATATATATATATATATATATATATATACATATATATATACACACATATATATATACATATATTTATTATCTTCGTTTTTTCGTTCATTGCCAGAGAACGTCTTTATGCACCACCTAAGAGAACATTAATCTACGACCTCTTTTATACCATAAACGTGGTTTTGTCTTTGCGCGTAATTGTTTTTCACTACTCCTATTAATGACGTATTATTCGTTTTTTCCCGTTCTTTGCCAGCGAACGTTACCACGAACCAAAGTAT
>OZ024755.1:37233218-37235718 GCA_964016885.1 Eledone cirrhosa
GACGCCAATTATCAGATTTATAGGGAAAATTTGGAAGGAATATACATTTCTTAGATTCGTTCCCTTGACAGATGTAGTATTGTGGTTATCGATACGAACTGAATAAAATCAGTAAAGGAAAGTATGTTACAAACCTGACACAACTGTATATCCTCCATGATATTTCAGCAGCCATGTTCGTTCTCAAACGTGATAAATTATATCGCCAGATAAATGTTGCTTCAAGAAGTCCGCTAAAAGAAACAGTTCAATTCGGCACGTTTATCTCCATCTCAATTTTTGAGAGAAGGGAGATGGCTAGAACTCCCAGGTCATCAGATTTGTCCACCGCCATTGGTCCATCAATAAACCTATTGGAAGTTGGTTGGTGTTTTGACAACTTGAGATTTTCTGCCTGCCGTGCAGCAAGCCAGAATCTAATGCTGATTTCACGAGGTTGCTGTTAAACTTTCTGTATTTAGTTAGGTTCAGTGTGTACTTCCGGGTCAATAAATAAAGTTCTAGATGCCCACGGTAAAATGGTGAGATGCCTTTGATATTAGATCTGTCTCTGTACATTTTGTGTTTAAATACCACGTCTTTCTGTCAAGAGGTGCGACTGCCAGAAAGTGCCAGCAATGAAGTGAATAATGGAAGCATTGTTTCCTTGATCCAATCGGCTCCTTTAACAGATGTAATATTTGATCTGTAGTGTACAATTTACGTCTGTTGAACATTGGAATGAAGTCATCTTATAAATTGGCCACTCATGGAACACAATATAAAACTGCAGCGTTAGAGTGAGAAATAGAAGTAGGCTTCAATTTGTTTGGCATTATACATTATCTAATTTGACATTGACACCTTCACTAGCTTCTTCCATTTCTATAATGTATCTAAAGAAATTACTGAAACGCATTTCGCTACTTTTGTTTATCTTTTCAGTTAGATAAATCACCTACTTTATTATCTGTATATGGAGGTACGGTTTAGGCGAAAACATTGTTACACATGCATAGCGAAAGTTTTACACTTATATATATATATATATATATATGAAACATTAGGGACCCCGACGGCTGAGCTCCTGCCGTTTCAACAGCTAGATCCGAACTCTACTACCCCAAGTATCTGCTGAATAATGGTGGTAACTGGTTTTTACCGCTTATATATATATATATATATATATATATATATATATATATGTGTGTGTGTGTGTGTGTGTGTGTGTGTGTGTGTGTGTGTGTGTGTGTGTAAAAGGTAAACAGAAATAACAACACAATCGGTACAGTATATGGAAGGAATATATTAGGTTAACGCTTGAAATAGCAGGAAAGCGGTCTTAATGTTTCAGACGCTAGTCCTTCATCAGAAGAAAGAATGAGAAATAAGATATATTGAAAGGACGGGTAGAGTGGAATTGGAAAAAATGCCTTTAAATAAAAATAACAGGTCCATTCATGTTATATATAAATATGGATCGAGGGGAGGGGAGGCTGTGTGCTTACTGAGAATATATATAATTTTTTTATAAAATGACAAGAATATATTCTTTAGCATTTTAATTCCGTGAAATCACTATACATATTTCCATCATCCAAATATGATGCAAGGCAGGACGATCTCATCAGGTAACTTCAACAGAATTACATAACAGGGTTACATTGAACACAAACTTATGGAAGGTAGGGAAAAAAGAATAGGAAATTTAATAATGCAAATTCGACCCGGGGACTGCCTGTAACAAAACTATTGTAGTGTGAATCTCTTATTCTTTGTTCTATATCTTCCATAAGTTTGTGTTCAACGTAACCCTGTTATGTAATTCTGTCGAAGTTACCTGATGAGGTCGTCCTGTCTATCATCATATTTGGATTTTTGAGAGCTGGACCATTAAAATATGTTTAGTGATTTGACGGAATTAAAATTTTAAATTATATCTTCCGGTCCGGCCTTATGTCGTTGTTTTATAAATACTTTACTCCGTTCCTGTTCCAGCCACTGGATACCACATCTACGATAGATGACTTACATAACGTTGAGTGGTTTGATTGGTTTGTTACATCAGCATTTGCCTACTAGAACCACCAGTTCTACCCTTAGGTACTCAAAATAACTAAAATAGTATATATATATGCCACCAATGCTTTGAGAAAACAATACCAAACTTCACCACTGAGCATATAAGAAATCGAAATAACAGAAGTAAGCTTTATTCCATCGTTATGTTTTTCTGTTTTTTTCTATTCACATTCTAGCTGTCTGATGAGGTCATAACTATTGCATAATGGTTATCATCGAAATATATACAATAGCGAATAAACGAAGTTAATTTTAACCTGTTAGCTTACACTGCTTGTTTTATACAGACACACACACACACACACATATATATATATACGAAAAGTATCAGGACCCGACGGCTGAGCTCCAGCCGTTTCGACAGCTAGATCTGAACTAAGCTAGCAGTATTCGGAGCTCAACCGTCAGGGTCCTGACTCTTTTTCTATTACCCACTCTA
>OZ024755.1:37240718-37245718 GCA_964016885.1 Eledone cirrhosa
AAATATAATTAATAACCTGAGAAATCTATATGTCTGAGGTTAAATATATTAATACAAGAGATTAGTATAAGGGGAAAATGGTAGAGTTGATAAAATCTTTCGCTGCATTCATTCTGCCGCTCGCAACATTCTAAGTTCAAATTCGGTTGTGACCAACGCCGTCATATATATATATATATATATATATATATATGTGTGTGTGTGTATAAACGTTTGGAGTTGTAAGTATGGATATAGAATATAAATGCAAATGCAAAAGATATTGTTGACAATTAGTCTTTTACCTTAAATTTATTTAAATATCCTTACTTTTCGAGATAATATCTCTTCTTCGGAAGGAAGTAAAGGGGTTAATCCAGTATTAACCCCTTTACTTCCCTCCGAAGAAGAGATATTATCTCGAAAATTAAGGATGTTTAAATAAATTTAAGGTAAAAGACTAATTGTCAACAATATCTTTTGCATTTGCATTTATATTCTATATCATAATCCATACTTGCATTGTATTGGCCTTACAACTCCAAACGTTTATACGTCATTACACAATGCTTCAAGTAAGCTACAACTTCCTCATATATATATATATATATATATATATATATATATATATATATATATATATATATATATATATATATATATATATATGTGTGTGTGTGTGTGTACGTACGTATGTATGTATGTTCTTCTGGTTTTATAATTTCACAATTGGAATTTACACAACATCAACTAGGTAGATATGTCTGCATGTCTGCATGCATGCATGTGTAGATATGGATGTTATTGTATGTGTGGATGTGTATGTTTTGAGTTGTATGTGTGCATGTGCATATGCTTTGTATCTATACATGTGTATATGCAGTTATTAGATGCAGAATTTTTGGAATGTTTTACTTATTTTTACTGTTGCATTAATGGATTTCCTAACTTGTAATTTCCTAAATTAATGGATTTCCTAACATGTAATTTCCTAACTTGTGTTCTTTCTGTTCCGTGAAGCCTAGCTTCTCAAGATTTGTATTGAGGCAGTTACTAACATACCCCAGTGCCCCAATAACCACAGGCATAATGTGTGTGTGTGTGTGTGTGTGTGTGTGTGTGTGTGTGTGTGTGTGTGTGTGTGTGTGTGTGTGTGTGTGTGTGTGTGTGTGTGTGTGTGTGTGTGTGTGTGTGTGTGTGTGTGTGTGTGCATCTGTGAATGTGTATAAAATCAAAAGATGGTTAAAAGAGTTCCATGTATTTTATTATGCGCATTTCAAAAACAAATATCATCATGGGATGATATTTGCGTCCTCATCAGATAAAATATATTATTTATACTCCAGTCCTATAAACTGTTGAGTGCTACTTATCCGATATTTGCATTGCTTTATTGTGCTACAAGAAAACTCACCTCCTACATTATACATATATATATTTATATATATATATATATATTTATATATGTGTGTGTGCGTGTGTGTGTGTGTGTGTGTGTCTGTGTGTGCGTGTGTGTGTATTCCTATATGTCTGTGGTGGTTTGTGAGGAAGGGGTGTTCGTGTATGCCGTAGGATATCTGAGCATACTGTGTTTAGTTGCGTGTGTAAGCATTGGCAATGTTTAATTTGAAAAACATATTTTCCAGTGGATTGGTAGTATCGGTAGAGGGTTCGACACCATGCTTTGCAGCAAAGAGTTACGGCCTTTTACGCAATCCAATACAAAAACAAACCAAAACTAAACTCCTCCCCTTAATTTTTCACGGTTTCCATTTGTTGTCTATTACAATTATTGTCAGTATCAGTAGAGCCGCCGCGCAACATGCTTTGTGACATAGAGTTACGTCCCGTTTCGTTTTGAGTTCAAATCCCGCCGGGATTAACTTTGCATTTCATCCCTACGGCGTCAATAGACTAAAGTACCAGTCACGCACTGGGGTCGATTTAATCGACCCCCCCCCCCCAAAAAAAAAAAATTTGCTGGCCTTGTGCCTATATAAGAAACCATTATAATATGCAAACATAATATTTTTTCATCTTATTCCAGGTTTTCGTTCTCACTCAATCTAAATATAAAATATAGATCATAATATGTTAACTTAATCTAAATATTTAGATAATCTTCTACAGTTTAGATTAATCTCCATCCTTTCTCACAGCCGTTACAAAGACATACATTTCTATGTTTATACAGAATTACTATATGTTATTCACACGATATCCTTATAATATATTCACAGACATGTTGGAGGGGTTTTATATATATATATATTTTTTTTTTCCGCTTTTTTGATAAATCTTTTCATTTATTTATTGGCGACCAATTGAACGTGACATAATATTTACTGTGATGCTGTACATGGAGCAAAGACGGAGATGGTACACATGGAACAAGCTGGTTGAAGAGATGCAACACGTGGGCGTGACAACGAGATGCTACATGTGGAAGTAACAAAGAGATGGTACACATGAAAGTAACAACCAGATGGTACACATGGAACAAGCTGGTTGAAGAGATGCAACACGTGGGCGTGACAACGAGATGCTACATGTGGAAGTAACAAAGAGATGGTACACATGAAAGTAACAACCAGATGGTACACATGGAACAAGCTGGTTGAAGACATGCAACACGTGGGCGTGACAACGAGATGCTACATGTGGAAGTAACAACGGCATGCTACATGTGGAAGTAAAAAGGAGATGATACATGCTGAAGTAACAACCAGATGGTACACATGGAACAAGCTGATAGAAGACATGCAACACGTGGACGTGACAACGACATGCTACATGTGGAAGTAACAACGGCATTCTACATGTGGAAGTAACAAGGAGATGGTACACATGGAAGTAACAACCAGGTGGTACACATGGAACAAGCTGATAGAAGACAACAAGCTGATGGAAGTAACAACAGCAAGGTACATGTGGGAGTAATAATGACATGCTACGTGGGGAAGTAACAACGATATGCTACATGTGGAGGTAACAACAAGATGGTATAGACATGGAGGGAACAACAAGATGGTATAGACATGTAGGGAACAACGAGATGGTATAGACATGGAGGGAACAACGAGATGGTATAGACATGGAGGGAACAACAAGATGGTATAGACATGGAGGGAACAACAAGATGGTATAGACATGGAGGGAACAACAAGATGGTATAGACATGGAGGGAACAACAAGATGGTATAGACATGGAGGGAACAACGAGATGGTATAGACATGGAGGGAACAACGAAATGGTATAGACATGGAGGGAACAACGAGATGGTATAGACATGGAGGGAACAAGGAGATGGCATAGACATGGAGGGGAAAACGAGATGGTATAGACATAGAGGGAACAACAAGATGGTATAGACATGGAGGGAACAACGAGATGGTATAGACATGGAGGGAACAACAAGATGGTATATATATGGAGGGAACAACGAGATGGTATAGACATGGAGGGAACAACGAGATGGTATAGACATGGAGGGAGCAAGGAGATGGTATAGACATGGAGGGAACAAGGAGATGGTATAGACATGGAAGGAACAACGAGATGGTATAGACATGGAGGGAATAAGGAGATGGCATAGACATGGAGGGAACAACAAGATGGTATAGACATGGAGGGAACAACGAGATGGTATAGACATGGAGGGAACAACGAGTTGGTATAGACATGGAGGAGAAAACGAGATGGTATAGTCATGGAGGGAACAACAAGATGGTATAGACATGGAGGGAACAACGAGATGGTATAGACATGGAGGGAACAACGAGATGGTATAGACATGGAGGGAAAAACATTGAATATGGGATCTGAAAATAATTGGTTTGTAGTTAAAAATCTGGAACAACTTCAATTCCAGGGAAGTTACAACTAGTTTCCTTTTTAGGTTTTACATGAGAAGGTCAAATGCAATGAAATTAAACCCATAACAACGTGATTGTGAAGCGAATTACTTAACTAACCTTGTTTATATATATATATGTGTGTGTGTGTGTGTGTGTGTGTGTGTGTGTGTGTGTGTGTGTGTGTGTGTGTGTAAAGGGTAAACAGATATAACGCCACAATCGTTACAGTATAAGGAAGGAATATATTAGGTTAACGCTTGATATAGCAGGAAGAGGGTCTTAACGTTTCGGACGCCAGTCCTTCATCAGAAGAAAGAATGAGAAATAAGATAGATTGAAGAGAGGGGCGGGATGAAATTAGAAAAAATGTCTTTAGACAAAAATAACAGGTCCATTCATGTTGACATCTCATATATGTATAAATACAGAGTGTGTAACCATGAATGCAACTATGTGTATAAACATATACTTATACCTACTTTGTAAGCATGTAGAGATGCCAGAGTTTCCTCTGTAAATTGGAAGAACATTTGATCAATTTTCGGATCTAATAGGACCCTCATCAGAGGGCGTGTATATTATCCAATCAAGCACAAGGAAACATGTATTTGATATGTGTATATACTTAGTCGGCCTCAGTATTATTCTGAAATGGACGTGCAAATTTGCATATAATTACCGCTCATGTTAGCAATATATATATATATAGTAATAATAATAATTTGCTTAAATATTGATGTTGTAGACGCTCTTGTGTTCTTTTTCATATATATATATATATATATATATATATATATATATATATATATATATATATATATATATATGTATATATATTTGCTTAAATATATATATATATATAGTAATAATAATAATTTGCTTAAACTTTAATCTGTTATTTTAATAAATAAATATATATATATATATATATATGTAGAAGTTATATTTAATTTGTTGGAATTCCGACAAACATAATGGTTTATAACTGATATAGAGCACTCAATAGATTATTATTTCAAGATATTAATAAATAGAAACTATATTTATAAAACCATATTTATTTTATTATATATACTTCAAGGGCGACCAAACCAACGTCGGTGCGCTTTCATCAGATAACATACAAAATTTGTTTTATAAATAACGACATACCAATGGAAATC
>OZ024755.1:37248218-37260718 GCA_964016885.1 Eledone cirrhosa
ACCATCAGGGTTGCAGGTATTATATCAGAGTTTTCCTTCTCCTAGAATTCTGCCTTGACAAAGGCTAAGGGGTCATCTCTCCCGGTGATTTTGGATGGCCATTGACTCCTAATAGCTCTTTTGCCCTTTGACAGGTTTTGTTTTTAGTCCTGCAGGATGTCCAAAATCACCCTCCTCACCAAGAAACCTTGGTGGGGTTGCCAGTTTAGTCGCCAACGACCCGACCATGAGACAGGTTGTACTGGGATACATGTTACCAGTAGCACCAACTGGTGACCTGACATAATATATATATATATAGGCATATATATACACACATATATATACAGTATATATGCATATATATACATATATATATACTTATATATATATACTATAAAGTATGTCCATAGAATCATTTGATAAGATATATCCACCATCTCCTCTCCCAATCAGCATAATCAACCACACAAAAAAACAAAATAAACCAAGCTATAAGATTAAAAAGCACCCATGAAGAAATAATAGATAAATAAACGACAGCCATCTATTAGCGATCAACAGCTATAGAATATTTACTCAGCATTTCAATAGCACGTGGAAATCGATTAAATATATCGTCAACCATACACAATTAGGTATAAAATTAAAGTTAGAAGAAAAATGTATATAAACATACCAAGATTGTTTTAATATTTCTATATGTATATTAATATATATATATATATATATATATATATATTAATAATAATATATGTAGTAAGAAACACAGTAAATCGTGTGTCTAATATTACGAGCTTATTGATTGCAGGGTTTCAGTATGAGTTATTAACTCTAACTTTCATTTATATATATATATATATATAAATATAAAAACAATGAAATTAAACAAAAAACGGTTAATTCATAGTAAAACTCATTATTTTATGATCGTTTCTTTGCTTCACGACATCTACACACGGATTACATTGAGTTCTTCATACGGTTTAGACCCTATCATTGATTGGTAGATTTATCTGTATATATATATATATATATAATTTTTACATTTTAATTAAAAAAATTTAAAGACATTTTATAACATTATGTGCATCATGTATTCTGTCTTTTTCCATATAGCGCTGGCCTCGGGACCCCCCTGCTGGTCCTTTAACCTTGTTCTGGTGACGCAGCTCGATGGAGCATGCAACTACTGATATACTCATGTTTATAGGCTCTGATGATTCCTGCCATGGTGTATGGATGAAACACTGTTAGCTAATAAAACAATGTATTTCTAAGCACTCTTTGGTTATTCCTATAACTATATATATATATATATATATATATATATATATATGGATTACTGCAACTTACATGTACTACTGTCACGTGTTTCTCCCTCTCTGTCGGTATGTTTTTCTTCTGTTTATTTTCTTTTGCTGTCGTTCTATTCGCTATCGTCTGTTTTCCTCGATCGTAAAAATGATAGAAAGATAAATTACGACTGAAAAGTTGGGGTAAAAACATCAGAAAGATTTCACTTCGCGGGCTGCAGGCTGCCCATGACTGGTTTAGAGTGGTCGCCTATTATCATGGTTATTTCCCTTGGAACCCACGCTTTTCATATTTTCCTATATGTGTGTGTGTATGTATGCGCGTGCGTGTATGTCTGTGTGTATGTCCGTGTTTGTCTGTGTGTGTCTGCATTTTTCTCTGTGTGTGTGTGTCCGTGTGATTGCGTTTGTGTGCGTGGGTGTCTGTGTGCGTATGTGTCTGTTTGTGTGCGTGCTACCGTGTGTGTGTGTGTATGATTGTGTTTGTGTGTGAGTGTCTGCGTGCGTGTATATGATTGTGTTTGTGTGCGTATGTGCGCGTGTGTGTGTGTGTGTCTGTGTGTGCTCGTGTGTATGTTTCTGTGTTGGTGTGTATGTGTGTGTGTGTGCAAGATTGCGTTTGTGTGCCTGTGTGCACGTGTGTGTGTTTGCGACCGTGTGTGTGTATGTGTTTTTTCTGTGTGTCTGTCTGTGTATGATTGTGTTTGTGTGCGTGCTACCGTGTGTGCGTGTGTGTGTGTGTGTCTGTGTGTGTGCGTGTGTGTGTTTCTGTGTTGGTGTGTGTGTGAGTGTGCCTGTGTGCACGTGTGTGTGTTTGCGACCGTGTGTGTGTATGTGTTATTCTGTGTGTCTGTCTGCGTATGATTGTGTTTGTGTGCGTGCTACCGTGTGTGTGTGTGTAGTGTAACTGTGAGTGTGGGTGTGTGTACCATCATTCATGCATTAGCAACATAGTAGGTAATTATGTTGCTAACACAAGTGTTAGACCCCGACTAAGCGTTAAAGCCGATTATCGCCACAGAATTATTTTTTCTGTAAGAATTCATTATTTCCTTATACAATGAACTATCAACATCAACAGCGTCACCATCTTCATCATCATCATCATCATCATCATCCTCAACACCACCACCACCACCACCATCATCATCATCATCACCATCATCCTCAACATCACCACCATCACCACCATCATCATCACCACCATCATCATCATCACCATCACCATCATCATCATCATCATCACCATCATCCTCAACATCACCACCACCACCATCATCAACATCAACATCAACAACAATGTTTAGAAGCCATTGGTGGATTGGCAGTATCGGTAGAGGGTCGGATGCCATGCTTTGAAGCATAGAGTTACCTCTCTTTACGATCTGAGTTCAAATCCCGCCGAGGTTAACTTTGCCTTTCATCCTTACGGGGTCGATAAAATAAAGTACCAGTAACGTACTGGGGTAATTGTTGGCCTTGTGCCAAAAGTTGAAACAATTATTAATGGCTGCGGATGGGAGTATCGGTAGAGGGTCGGACGCCATGCTTTGAAGCATAGAGTTACGCCCTTTAAGATTATTATTATTATTACTGTAAATAATTGTTTCTACTATTGGCACAAGGCCAGAAATTACCCAGTACATTACTGGTACTTTATTTTATCGACCCCGTAAGGATGAAAGGCAAAGTTAACCTCGGCGCGATTTGAACTCAGAATGACAAGGGCCGTAACTCTATGCGTCAAACCATGGCGTCCGACCCTCTACCGATACTGCCAATCCACCGCCCTGATATTATTACTATAAATAATATCATCTTTATACAGTTTTTATCATTAAAGTTTACTAAAAAGTGTTTTTTTTAATCTCTAGATATATCATGAAATTAAGTTCAATCTGAACAATATTTACATCTATTTGAGCCGTGACACCCGTATAAAATTAGATACATCTCTAATGACAACAAATAGGCTATTTGATCGTTTATCAGTTCTACTAATTTCTACTTAATATTTCACAAAAAATGTTACTTTGTAAAAGTGTGTTGCTAATACAAAGAGGACTGCTATAAGGTCTCGTAACAAACCCCTTGTGTTTCTTTTATCTTTAGATAGACCTATCCCGTCACATTAATGGAGAGTATAAACTAAACATAGATACATCAGCCACAGCTGTTCCCCTTACACAAATCTGTGGAACACTCGTATAATACAATTTCGTCGTACCAAAGTTATTACCTATACACATCCCTCGACCCACTAGTAACTCCATCAAAACAACTCTCTACTGTTTTTAAACAGTGAAGGCAGATTGAATAATGCAGTCTTACATATACACTAGATAAACTTAAACTGAAACCCACCCTGAAAATCGCATTCACTAATTTATTACAATATATTGATTTCGTCTTCTAAACTCGGCTAGTTGCAGACTGCGCATCAACATGAGATATTTTTCTCCACAAAGTTCGATCACCAGCAGCAGAGTTAAAAGAACAAAGATCAAGTCCAGTCCATAAGTTGACATTGTCAAGCCATCGTTTTGGCTGCTGGCCTCTGCTTCTCTTACCAGCCAACCTTCCTTTCAGGCATAACCTACTCAGACCACGAGTTGATCTTTTTATATGACTGTATAGTTTGAGTACTCTGCACTTGGCAACTCTTAAACACAACCTCAATTAACAAAAAATACATCAACTGAAAGAAACTTACAAGAACTCAACAGCATATATCAAAACAGATTTAGGAATTACACGGTGTATAGACATCTTGAAGGGAGTTAAGCAGGGGGGGGTGTGTACTATCAGCACTTCTTTTCTGTATAGTTATAGCTGTACGTATCTACCAAACTGAAGAAGAATGCTCCTCTGGCTATGAAATAAGGGATAGAATCCTATCAAATCTTAGCTAAGCCGATTGATTTCGTACATAGGCGCAAATGCTCATATCAGGGTGAAGGTTAAAGTTGATTATATGAACCCCAGTACTTGACTAATATTTTATCAACACTGAGAGGATAATAATCTGAGTTGATCCTGATAGGATATAAACTCAGTAAGAACAAAAAGTGCCATATTTAAAAACTAATTTCCCGATCCACATCTCTGATATAGTCCTATATATTGAACAGGCCTATGATCAATATATTGGATATATTTTGGCCATATTCTGCGCCTGTTCACCGAACGACACTCGAAAACAGCAAAGAACTCCACCTGGCGGCCAACAGAAGCGGGTTTGCCGCAGGATCACCTGGCGACGAACGTTTCAAAAAGACCTGATGGCAGCCAACATCATTTGGCACGGACTCGAAAAAGTCTGATCGTCACCGCTGGCGACTACTTACTGCTCGAAAGTACTTAAGACTAAGACTATGATCGAACACGAGCCACGTCTGTCTTACGTTTCTTTGTTAAAATACACGTATGACGCCATGCGGTGGGATTGAACCCAAAGCTCTTTGATGGCGAATCGAACTTCTTAATTATTCAACTTTGCTGCGGCTATAGTCCACCAAAGCATAATCTTTCTGGTCTTAAAATTATGAAACTGTGTTGTACACATTTAGTCTGACGCTCTACCGATTTTGTCAACTGCCTTACTCCTCCCCCAGAAATCATTATTTTCGCCAGGTAAACTAAAACGGGTAGAGATATTAATATTTGTTTGCATCACTATATCTCGTTATGAGTTTTCCGTAACACGATTTTTAAAATCATTTGATTTGCTACTTTTCCACTTCATTAATCCCTCCAAGTTATCAAATTAGAAATAAAACCACTGGATTTAATTCTCCATACTCTGTTTGCCTTAATCAAAATATATAATTCAAATTTAAATATTATCTTTATTTTCAATTACTTTGATGTAAATCATCAGTTTGCTTTCATTTCAAACTTCACTTCCACATTAAGCTATGTAAATAAGTCGCCGTAATATTCTGCCAGCAGAACTAAGCTTATGTTCCATTGATTCCTTTACTGAACGCTAAAGTCGTTGGAATTATACCAATTAAAAAAGAGAATGGTTGACAAATATTTTTCTTTGAGAATTCCGTGGTTATATTATTAACTATTTTGTTTTAGTTACTTTTCAGATCTGTTTTTCTTGGATAATGCGATCCATTCTTATCATTGATGAAAATCCCAAGGCGATAAATGTCTTATTATTGTTCACTTGAAAACGGATTATTTAGCTTAAAGGCAGCAGATAGCTGAAACTTTGCAATTTTTATTCTATTGTCATGATTTTCTACGTTCAAGTCCAGCTTGGTCTTCACGTTGATCGCATTTTCAAATGATTGAACAGATACAATTAACATATTGGTAAGGGGCCACAATCTTAGATTATCTCTAACGACTGAGCAGTATCATACTTAAAGGTAATTCAACAATGACCGTAGTGAACATTTCTCGGGCATATATCTATGTGTGTGTGTGCATGTGTGTGTGTGCATGTGTGCGTTATATCTATATATTACTAAAACTCTGTGATTGCTTGCTTGTCTGTAATGTAATACAGCCAAAAGGGCGCATAATGGGAAAATACTTTGAAAGGAAGTTGACCCTGAAATGGGAATACAAATGGAATAAAACAAGTTTCGCGTAAATTGAATCAAGGGTTTACCGAGATACGGGGTTTTTCCGGGTACCTTCATAAACAGAGAGAGTGAAGGATAGAGAGGAAGAGATAGTGGTTGTGAGAGAGTAGATTGAAAGAGAGACATAGAGAGAGGGAGAGGAGAGAGAGAAGGAGAATGGAAGAGAGCTGGTGGTGTTGTGTATATATGTGAGTGTGTGTGTATATATATGTGTGTGCCTATGACCAGTGTATATAGATCACAGACATCCCACATATATACACACACACACACACACATACATATATGTATACACACACACATATATATATATATATATATACATACACACGTATATATATGGACCTTCCAGTTCCATTTCACATTATATACATGTCTGTGTATATTTTACTTATTTAAAAATTGTTTTTAAGTGAACATTATTTAAAAAAAAATATTTTGAAGTGAACGTGACCCAACGGGTCACGTGTGGTCTAGTATTGCCGAGGTTAACTTTGCCTTTCACCCTTACGGGGTCGATAAAATAAAGTACCAGTAATGCACTGGGTTATTTGCTGGCCTTGTGCCAAAAGTAGAAACAATTATATATAACTAAGGTTTCAAAGCTTCTTCCAACATCAGACCTAGAGACGGTACATCTACCAGCGTTGCATAACATTCATGCAACGTTATTTCATACACGAGGTATCGCCAAGTGCAAGGGAACAATAAATTTGTTGTTTTTGTTATTCAAGGGAAGTAATTCCTGGGTCTGTATGTTTATCTTTTTTAATGCAATTAGAATTGTAATTGTTAAAGTGGCTGTTTTGTGTGTATGTGTGCCAATGTTTTCCCGTGAAATAACTGTTTCTACCTTTGGCACAAGGCTAGCAATTATCCAGTACATTACTGGTACTTTATTTTATCGACCCCGCAAGGATGAAAGGCAAAGTCAACCTCGGCGGGATTTGAACTCAGATCGTAAAGGGACGTAACTATGCTGGAAAGCATGGCGTCCGACCCTTGAAATAACGTCGGACATCTTGGTATTGCCTGAAAGATAAGCAACACTAGCAGATATCCTATCTTTAATACCTATGCTAGAGTAGGCTTTGAAACCTTAGGTAGCATGCTACTGTGTTGAGAATTTATTTGTAATAATTGTTTCTACTTTTGGCACAAGGCCAGCAATTACCCAGTACATTACTGGAACCTTACTTTATCGACCCCGTAAGGATGAAAGGCAAAGTTAACCTCGGGGGGATTTGAACTCAGACCGTAAAGGTGCATAACTCTATGTTGTAAAGCATGGCATCCGACCCACTACCGATACTGCCAATCCATCGCCCTTTATTTATTTATAATGATATACTTCAGCTCTGTATTTGACATAGAGCAAATTTTTTCCTTTATTTATTCCACGGAAACTCTGGACACTACGTACATATACACTCTAAATTTTGTCTCATGGCCTTCACTCGTCACCTTTTTTTACCACTACTTTTGTCGGTGTTGCCTGCTCCCATCTCCATTCACACTCGAACAACTCACTCGTCTTTCCCCCTCTATATACCCATATATTTTCCAACCCCATGTCCACACAAACTACTACACAGTCTTTATTCCTCAGATTTTCAACCCACTGGAATTCCCTCTTTACTTGTTATTCAATGAAATGGTCTACTCTGTATTGTTCAAGCGGAACATAAACATTATGGATCTCCCCAGTCTTAGAGGTTTTTAAAATCATATGCACAGCTTTTTATCTATAAAAAAAAAGCATCAGCAAATTGACCAAAGAAACAGGATTGAAATCCAGTTGTAGTTTAAAGTTTTATATGTATTTCAGTAATCCGTTAGTAATTATACAGATTCCATATTCGATATTACCAAAGTTAATAACATTTGCTTCAAACTGCTGTGGTTAAGTGTGCAAAATACTGGAAAATAGGTTGGTTAATGAGTCGTGAAGGCTACATCGTGTTATTCACGTTAGCTATTGACTTTTGACAACAGAGTTAAGCCGACAAGAACTTTCTGCGTTGTTCGTACTATGGAGAGAGTGTGTCTGTTGATGTGCTAAATAATCTATAAATATTGATAGAAAGTGGGGTGAGAGGAGTCTTTTGTAACGAGTAACAACAGTACATTGCCATGATAAAAGAAACTAAAAGAAGTGTGTGCTATTTCGGAACGTAGTATCTATTATGTATATAGGATTGATGGATAACAATATTGATTTGAAACAATATTCAGCAATGTTGAGATATTGTATCGACTTCGCGTTTACAAAAGTATCATTTCAATAAATAAAACTTCAAAATAAAAACAAAAGAGCGGAAGATATAATTGAATTAACCATTATATTTACCCACTTCCCATCATCTTCTACCCATATAATTTATAGATAGCTTGTCTAGATAGATTAGTTGCCAGCATGTAACCTATCAAAAGTGTATTCCACCTTAGATGGTGTGTGTGTAAAACAGCAGATACTAATTACATTTTGGGGATATTTTTCACGATCTACTTCAGTTGATAAACTCGTTTTTCTAGTATTTTAATATTTCTTTTTTATTCTCCCCATTTTATCACACAGTCGACTCTTCCATGCCCCAGCTCTGCAACAGTGTTCATTTTATCGACCTCGAGAATAATAAAAAACGAAGTAGACCCGGGCAGAATTTCTATTCAGAATATAAAAGAATGTAACAAAATAGCACAAGATAGATTAGTCCGACGCTCCACCCATTTTGCCAATGGGAAAATCTCCACTTATTCACTCGCTGCAAATCGGTAGCATATATTATTCCGTTTTACGATAAAGTCCGCCTGGACGAGGAGGCGAAATTGCTCTTAAACAATTGTTTCTCCTTTTGGCACAAGGCCAGCAATTACTTCAGAGTATTGCTGGTGATTTACTTTATCGACCCCGTAAGGATGAAAGGCAAAGTTTACCTCGGCGGGATTTAAACTCAGATTGTAAAGGGCCGTAACTCTGTGCTACAAAGCATGGTCAGTCCCTCTACCGATACTGCCAATCCACCGCCCATGTGCAATTATTATAATAGCCATTTATTTATATTTCATGATAAATTAACAAAATAAGGGAATAATTACTTATTTTCGAACTACAAATATCTTTTAATCTATCTATCGATCTATATATAACTAAAAGTCTGTGGTGACTTGACTGCCTGTCTGTAATGTAATACAATAAAAAGGGCGCATAATGGGAAAATACTTTGAAAGGAAATTGACCCTGAAATGGGAATACAAATGGAATAAAACAAGTTTCGCGTAAATCGGACCACGGGTTCCCGAGATACGGGGTTTTTCCGGATACCTTCATAAACAAAGAGAGAGAAAGATAGAAAGGAAGAGATAGTGGTTGTGAGAGAGTAGATTGAAAGAGAGACATAGAGAGAGGGAGAGGAGAAGGAGAAGGGAAATGGAAGAGAGCTGGTGGTGGTGTTGTGTATATATGTGTGAGTGTATGTGTATATATATATGTCAGTGTGTATGTGTGTATCTATGACCAGTGTATATAGATCACAGACACCTACATATATATACACACACATACATACACACACACATATATATATATATATATGTATACACACACATTTATATATATACATACACGTATATATATATGAGCATTTCAGTGTATATTTAAAATTATTTTAAAGTGTATATTTAAAATGTATATTTAAAATTATTTTAAAGTGAACATGATTTAAAATAAAACTTTTAAAGTAATTTCACTTTATATATAATATATATATATATATATATATATAATATATATAATATATATATATATATATATATATCATAAAACATGTCTATAGAAGCACTAGATAAAATATATACCGTTTCCTCTCCCAATTAGCATAATTAACCATATAAAAAATCAATTAGACCAAGCTATAAGAATAAAGGCTCCTATTTTTATATGGTTAATTATGCTAATTGGAAGAGGAAACGCTATATACTTTATCTAGTGATTCTATAGACATGTTTTATGATATATAGCTCTGATTATTTAATTTATTAATTCTTCATTGAGCCACAACGTGACCCGTTGCAAAACACATATATATCTATGACTTTATATATATATATATATGTAAACCTTTATATATATATATATATATATAATATATATATATATATATATATATATATATATATATATATCCTCTGCTGGTCACACTCTCTCGGCTGGCCTATTCCTCACACTTTCACTCACTCACTCTCTGCTGCTCCCCCTCTCTCACCTCCTCCCATCTGACCTGTGTGAAATCCTTTTCTCGCTCACTATTCGCAGGGTTCAGACGCGTCCTTCGTCTTCTCGTCGTTGATTTGGTCGAACTTAAGTTCACATGTATCATTGACTTGTCTCTCATTTCCTCTCTTTACGTTGTATTACTACTTTTATTTGTTTACTGTCCCTCTTTCTCCACCCAATTCGCAATAACTTATTTTAGTTATTGCTCGCACTGATTTTGAGGTATCTGATCTTTAATGCGAAAAAATACTGATGATAGTCAGAAGATCACTGATGATGGACAATCCCGTTTCTTGCTCTATTTTTCATTCATATATATATATATATATATATATATATATATATATATATATATATAGGAACAAGTAGGACCCCGAAGGCTGTGCTCAAGCCGTTTCGACGGCTAATTCTGGTCCAGAATTAGCCGTCGAAACGGCTTGAGCTCAGCCGTCTGAGTCCTACTTGTTCCTATTACCCACTCTACTACCCTAAGTATTGAGTACTTTGGTGCGTTATGGTCCATCTGGTTCCTTACCACATCTCCTTCGTTATATATATATATATATAAGAGGAAGGCACGAACGGGTCACGAGTGGTCTAGTAAAGAATAAAATAAAATAAAATATATTTCTTGTTTGAATATTATATGTTGATAATAATTTCTTGTTGGAATATTTATAATCAATGACAATACTATTGTTTAACTGTCAATAACTATCACTAAAGCTTTAAATGGTTGCTATACACGAGTACGAAGAAAGATAACAATCATCAAAGCTCTGGACCGTTACAGACATAATTCTCTACGGCTACCCCCGCTCATTAGCCATACCATCTGAATTAGACGTCTTTAACTTGCAGGTCATGTCATAAGAGGCAACGAGCCTGCTCTCTCTCTCTCTCATATATATATATATTTGTGCGTCGGATGGTATCTAAGATTCTTCCATAGGCAGTATGCCGGTTGAACACTCTATGCTCTTACCGAGTGGAAGAATATGCTCCGAAATGATTAGACGTGTCCGTCGAACCTGCGGGTCCAGAATCAGACAGATCCATGCAATGATCGCGTGTCGAGCTGTCCGCCGACGAAACAATTGTAACGCACAATAAATTGAGTTCAGATGCATCACTGATTTTTCGTTTTTATATATATATATATATAGTGGAGGCGTATGGTTGAGTGGTTAGGGAGTTGGATCCACATCTTGAGGCTGTGAGTTCAGTTTCTGGACCGGGTGATGCGTTATGTCCTTGAGCAAGACACTTTATTTCACGTTGCTCCTTCTACCTGGAGTTGCGACCGATAGATAGTACTAGCAGCTGGAAAGACCGACGAAAATATTGTTTCCTCGGTCCGATTTGACGAAAGTCGATCGATAAAAAAAATATATATATATATATATATGTGTGTGTATTTCTATGTTGAAACCGATAGATTGTGTTAGCAATTAAAAGACCAACGGAAACATTGCTTCCTCGGTCCGAGTTGACGAAAAGTCGATCAACTGTCTCTCTCTCTCGATCTATATATATATACGTGCTTGTCGTTTTTCCCTCTTCGGTATGTTTTTTTTTCCGTTTTTTCCCCTTTTTTTCTTTATCTTTTCTCTCTCTCCTTTTTTCCCCAATAACTTCCTTGAACTACTCCTATGGCTTTGGAGATAGACCCCCCATAACCACATATATTCTGAAACTACCTTGCCCAGGGTACTTGGATAAGCATATTTCATTTTGATCAAAGGGTTCCCCGGGGGCACAAACCCCCGCTGAAAATGTTTTCCCGTCGGTTTATATGAAATTTAAACCTTAGGTAAATGACAAGATGTGATGTCCATTCACAAAATGTCAGTAAATTTCAATAATATTAAGACACCCTAATGAGGGTTAAACCTCCTATTAGGGTTCCCCGGGGGCACAAACCCCCGCTGAAAATGTTTTCCCTTCGATTTATATGGGATTTTAACCATAGGTAAATGACAAGATATGATGCCTATTCACAAAAGTTTTGAATTGATATTTTGAAAAAAATTATTTACAAGAAACAAAATAAGAATAAGATTTAATAATGTAATTATAGGCATAACCTACTCACACCACGAGTTGATCTTTTTATATGACTGTATAGTTTGAGTACTCTTGACTTGACAATTGATGTAATTGGTCTAAGTTTGGTAATGTTGAGCAGCTCACTGATACAGATATGGTCGTTGAGCCGCTTACCAGTCATAAGTCTCGTGATGTGGTTCTGGAATGTAGAGAGCTTCTGAAGTGACCTTGTCGTCCAATTAACTCAATCAAGACCATATAACACAACAGTCAAGTTAC
>OZ024755.1:37265718-37303218 GCA_964016885.1 Eledone cirrhosa
ATAATATGAACAAGATATAATCGATAACTCTAATTAAAATAACGGCACCATTGGTAGAATGTTTGGGGGAAAAATCAAACATTACACATTATATCTTAGAGTAACTGAAGATAAACAGCCCAAATAATCATTAGATCAGACAGAGAGGCAGACCGACATACAGACAGACAGACAGATACATACTCAGACAGAGAGGCAGACCGACAGACAGACAGACAAATTTCTGTTTATTTGCCACTAGGGCACAAAAGAAAGGGACATGTACATGGGTGGGGGGAGTTTACATAAAAATCGAGTAAGAAAAATATAACAAACAAAATAATAACAAGAAGATCCTCAATAGGGAGGGATCGTTTTGGGGTCACACACACCCCCGAAAAAAAGTGTGCGACCCTTCTCCACGGGAGCACAAAGAGAGGGTGCTCCCTCCTTTCTGTTCCACCTACAGGCTGAGGTAGAGAGAAGGCCCATTCACACGGGCCATTCTCGCAACTTTCACCCACCTTTCATAAAACTGGCTGGAGTGGAGCACCTCTCTCTCCATCCTGATCCTTCTTCCGAAATGGTATCGGAAGAAAAGGACCAGTTGTTGGCCGGAGAGAAAGGTGTCCGACCTCAGCCCTTTCAGACACGGCCACCATATAGCCTCTTTTACCATAGCTATTACACAGAGGAAGACCGCCTCTCCTTCATTTTTGAAGGGGGGAGGCGGCTTGATCGTTACAATGGACTCGGTGGTCAACCTAATTGGTCCCACCCGTGACAGCAGTTGTTCAACATAGCCCCACAGATCGGCAACGCCCGGGCAGTGCACCAATGCGTGCGCGACGGTTTCCTCGTCGCGCACGCATCTGGGACAGATCTTTTTCGAGGGGTCCCTACCCGGGCGCCCGTGTCTGTAGAGCTTATCCCGAACGGGCAGAGCCCCTCGGTAGCACTGCCAGGCCAAGGACTTCTGGAAGTTGTCCATAGGTCCCGGGCCGAAAGTCCTACCGAATAGACTGGCCAGTTCGTCCTCCTCCATGCCTAGGGCTTCTCCGAGGGCGTCGTCGCACCCGCTAACCACCAGCCCTCTATAGAATGACGAGGTGGAGTCTCCGTCGATAGCCGGGTCCGCCTGCCAGAGAGCCGTGAGCGCCTGGGCACACTCGGTGTGCCAGTCGCCCAGTTTTCTCGGTCTTTGCTTCACCCAGGACTGCAGCTCGGTGAGCGAGACGAGCCTCGGGAAGGCTCGCCTCACAAACGGGGCCCACACCGGTTGACCGGTGAGGAATACGTGGAGGTGCCTTAGCCTCAATGCGTGTTTACGCATTTTTAGCCACGGCATCCCCAGCCCTCCTTTCAAAGGGTGTTGACAGCAGATGGATCTCCTCACTAGAGGAGACCTCTTCTTCCAAAGGAAATAAAAGAGGGCGCGCTCCATTTTGGCGAGGATCTCACCCGGGCAAGGCACGACAGTCAAGCGGTAATAGATGACGGACGCTATGTAAGCATTCGCCACCTCCGCCCGACCTTTTAGGGATAGTTTGCACTCGGTCCACTTCTGGGTCAGTGCAAACACCCTATTCGTCACCTCACCCCAGTTTTTCTCCACCTGGAGGTCCGGTCCGAACCAGACCCCAAGCAACTTCACCGGGCCCTCCGTCCACCGTCCGACGATACCGTCGCACGACATCGCTTTGCCCCTCCACTCGCCGAGTTGCAAAGCGACTGACTTGTCCCGGTTCAGCTTAGCCCCTGTCAACCTTTCGTACTCCTCTAGTAAGGTGCCGATTGCCTCGATTTCCGAGGCGGTCGACACCATTACTGTTACGTCATCGGCGTAGGCCGACACCGCTTTGCGCAATCCCGGTTCCAAAGGGATGCCCTGCAACAACTCCAACTTCCGCAGTAATGGCTCGAGAGTCAATACATACAGAAGGGAGGAGAGAGGGCACCCCTGTCGGATGGAGCGGGTGATTTCGAACGGCTCCGAAAGGTAGCCGTTCACCTTGATTCTAGAGCAGATGCGGCTGCTGTGCATGGCAGTGATCCAGCCCCTGAAAACGGGTCCGAACCCAGCCGCCGCTAGCACCGCATCCAGGTAACCATGGTCCACCCTATCGAACGCTTTAGACTGATCTAAATTTATCAGGGCCCCACCAAAGCCGGGTTCGTTCCCAACCCTCTCTATGATGTATCGCATGAGGTGGAGGTTGTCGTGGATGGACCTGGACGGGATAGCGCATGTCTGCGCATCTCCCACCAGGCCCCCCACGACAAGCGCCAACCTCTTCGCTAACACCTTCGCCAAAATCTTTAACTCTGCATTTAGCAGAGTTATGGGCCTAAAATTACTAATGTCATCCCCCTTGTTCTCGTCCTTCCTCACTAGCGAGACTACGCCCTTGGTCACAGAACAGGGAATTCTCCCGTTCTGTTGCCAGTTGCAGTAGACCGCCTCGAGGAGATCGGGGAACAAGTCCGGCATATTAATATATAGTTCGTAGGGCAGACCATCGAGTCCTGGAGATTTGCGTTTGCCGCATAGGCTCAGCACGTCCCCTATTTCAGCAGCTGAGATCGGCCCGTCGCAGGACCTCGCCTCCCTGTCCGAAAGACGCGGCAGGCCGTCGAGGTATGGACCGAAATCCACATCTCCAACCGGCTCCCCGCCCCTCCCGAACAATTGGGCAAAGTGCCTTTGAAAGGCCTCGCACATTTGCTTAGGTTCAAGGATCAGCCGTCCATCCTGGTCTCGCAAAGACCGGATAGTGCATTTAATCCCACTTTTCGCTTCTGTCACGCGGGCCCAGCTAACAGCTTTGGTCCCCTCGTTTCCCAGAGCACGTATTTTGCTTCGGACAACGCAGCCTTCGTGTTTCGCGTCGAAGAACTGGTTCAAGACCGTTCTCGACGCTTGCACTCTGGCCACGTTGCCGCTTCTCATTGCCTCTTCAACATTAACTACCAACTCCCTTTCCTTCCTATTTCTATCTGAGGCTAACTCCTTACTAACTCCTATTGAAACTACTCTAATCTCTCTTTTTAGAGAGCCCCACCACCTGTTGTTGACGATGGCGCCCGTCAACTGCTCCTTAACTAAGGTTCTAATCCGGTCCCTGTAAGCTCTACTTGCCGGTAAGGACAAGTTGAGCTTCCAGTAACCGGGCCCCTGCCTATGCGTTCTATCAAGGTGGACTACGCAGGTCACTAACTTGTGGTCTGAATAGCCCACCATGAGCATTTCTGGACAACTTAAAAAGTCCCTATCCTTAATTCTAACTAAGAACCTATCTAGGTACGATATAGATTGACCACTGTTATTTGACCAGGTCCAGGTTGGTACAGTCGGAAAATCTAGTCGGTATCTATCGGCCAGGTCGAATCGGCCGATTAACCCCTTAAGGCTGTTACACCCCCCTCTATCGGGACATGCCCCTACATAGTCCCAACGTGCATCTAGGATACCATTCCAGTCCCCCACTAAAAGCAAGGAGCGGGACGTCCCTAGAAAAGTCTCCAGACGATGGAAGAAGTCCGACCGCATTGCCCCAAAAGGGGCGTATACGGCGACAAGCCTAAAAGCTTCGCCTTCGCCATTGCCAAGGTCCAGAACCACGAGTCGACCCTCCGGGTCCAAGTGTACCGTCTGTGTAGCGAGACCCAGATGTTTTTGCAGCAGAACGTCAACCCCACCCCCACCTCCAGGCTGACAGAGAGATGCGTGCATCTCAAAGTCATCAAAGGTGGGGTTAGCTGTCGCATGCTGCTGATCCGGGCCTCGCAAATAACCATCACATTTACACATTGTGACCTGAGGTCACTTAGAAGTTTAGCTTGCTTCCAAGGTGAGCCCAGGCCACGCGCATTTAGACAACCTACTGTTAAGACAGCCATGTTGGTGGCAAAGAAAGAGGCACTTACCTCTCTGCGTCCCGGGGTTCGGGTCGCTCAGTTTCCATGGGGCTGGTGGAGGGGTTGATGGGTGGGGTGGTGGTTTGTGGTGGTGTGGGGGTATTAGTGTGTGGAAGGGTTGGGATCTTTGGAGGTGTGTGGGTGTTTGAGGAGGGGAGGGGAAAACCTTTCAGGAGGACGCGGTTGAGTGGCCTGGTGCAGGGTGGGCCCACGTCCTCAGGGTACATGTCTTTTAAAGTTTTGAAAATGTCAAGTGGGATTTTCACCATTTTCAGGTTAGGGAGCCCCATTGCCGTTACGAAATTCGGCCCTTCGGTTTGTATCGAAGGGTTGGTTTCTATTTTTAAAGTTAGGTTTTCATTGTTTTTGTTTATGTATGTGTAGAGTTTTTGTGTTGTTGTGTTTGTTTTTGCTTGTTGTTGTTGAGTGAGTTTGCGTTTTATTGTCTGTGTTGTGTTGTCAGGTGGGGTTATTTTTGTTGTTGTGGTGTGTGTACGTTTTTTTCTTTTCACTTTTTGGAAGGGAGCCCCCTCGTCTTCCGACGATATGAGCTCCTCTTCCGTATTGGAGGGGAGGGGTATATCTCCGGGTTGTGTATGAACTGTTTTTGTATTTGTGTTCTGTGGGGTGGGGCTGGGTGGGACCGTGTTTTGGGTTGTTTTCTTGAGCTGTTGTTGATGTTGTTGTTGTGGTGGTGGTGGTGGTGGTGTTGTTGGTTTTTGTTGTTCTGGTGGAGATGGTAGTGTATTTTGTTGTTTTTGTGATGGTGGTGCTGGTTGTTTTTGTTGTTGTTGTGGTGTTTGTAGCAGTGTTTTTTTAGTTGTTAGTAGAGGGCAGGCCGTCCTCAGGTGACCTCTGCCAGCGCAGTGGTAACATGAGGGTCTCCTGCCTTCCACTGTGATATTTATGTAGGTTCGCCCATCCAGTAGCACTCGGTCGGGTATTCCGGAGATTCTCTCAGGTGTCATCTGTAAGAGAACCTCCAGACTTTTCCCCCCGAACAGTCCACTGGTGGACTCCCCTGCTGAAATTAGTATGTCCTTATCTAGGTCGGTAAATCCTGTTAGGACGGACCAGATGTTAATTTCTGGCGTAGGGCTCCACATTCTTATCCTTTGTGTTCTTCTTCCTTTATATGTGGGGAAGAAGGTGTAATGTAGTGACACTATAGGTGCCACCGAATATTTCTGAGCCAGCATTTCGTCCTTCATTCGGACCATAATGCTGGCATACAGCTTTCCTCTTTGAATAAAGAGTATGTCATTTTTAATTTCTTTCAGAACCAGCTCGATTTGACTTTCGGTCAATTGCGCTGGCTTTCTCGTTTCGTTGGTTATGGTTCTGTAGCTTACGGTATTCTTGTAAATCTGTTCACGCACTTCTTCTGGGGAGTTGATCGTAAAAGAACCATCCTCCCCAAAAGATACGTATTTTCTAGCCTCTAGCAAATTTTCCTTGGCGTTCGTGATGTCAATGGCTTTGTATTCCGTGGCTCTCCTAAGTGTTTGGGCAAAAGAAATTTTGTCTTTGTTTGTTGTTGTAATGTTGTTGGTTTCCTTATTTGTGGTGCTATTTTTTTCTTGAAAATTAATTTTTTCATTTGAATTGAAATTCTTTTTTTCATTGGAGAGGAGGGGTTGTTCAACAGTTTGAACTGTTGTTCCCTCTTTCCCGCTTGTTTTTTTGGTCGGCGTGGCGTTCGCTTCCAATATGGCGATATCGTTTTCGACGATATCGTTATCAACGATATCGATAAACATTTCTGAAATATTTATTTTTCACCCCAAAAGGGGTGAAAATATATTTACCCGACGTCTAGAGTCCCAGACTAGGGGTTACAGTTAATTATACAAAAGAATTCAAAAAAATCCACTCACAAAATTAGCAGGTAAAAATCCAAATCACAGAGCGATATGACACACGTCTACTATCCTCAGACAGACAGACAGACAGATACATACTCAGACAGAGAGGCAAACCGACAGACAGACAGACAGACAAACAGATACATACTCAGACAGAGAGGCAGACCGACAGACAGACAGATACATACTCAGACAGAGAGGCAGACCGACAAACAGACAGACAGACAGACAGATACATACTCAGACAGAGAGGCAGACCGACAGACAGACAGACAGACAGATACATACTCAGACAGAGAGGCAGACCGACAGACAGACAGACAGACAGACAGATACATACTCAGACAGAGAGGCAAACCGACAGACAGACAGACAGACAAACAGATACATACTCAGACAGAGAGGCAGACCGACAGACAGACAGACAGACAGACAGATACATACTCAGACAGAGAGGCAGACCGACAGACAGATACATACTCAGACAGAGAGGCAGACCGACAGACAGATACATACTCAGACAGAGAGGCAAACCGACAGACAGACAGACAGACAGACAAACAGATACATACTCAGACAGAGAGGCAGACCAACAGACGAAATGCGGCCACGGGAAAAATTACTTTTTCTTATTGTCTCAACGTATTAAAAAAATTGATTATTGATAAGCAATATTTAACAGTAATATGTAGAATGACATAGGTATCTATGGTCAGTTATTAGTATTCAACCAATCTTGCTATATGGAAGTGAAACATGGACGCTTTCATCCAAACAACAAAAGCATCTTGATGTCACCTACACTCCCCTGCTTCAACGTAGTCAGAACATCAGCTGGCGACATCTGACTTCGAGAGAGATATATGTCGGCCTCCCATGCATATCTGTCGTACGTAAAAGGAGAGTAAGATTTGCTGGCCACTGCCATCGTACCACCTATGAGGCTGTGTCCCCATTAGTGCTTTGGAAACCACAAGCAGTTACTAATAACAGGGGGCACAAGCTTTCCTATCCTAATTTGCTGGCCACTGCCATCGTGCCACCTACGAGGCTGTGTCCCCATTAGTGCTCAAGAAACCACAAACAGTCACTAATAACAGGGGGCGCAAGCTTTCCTATCCTAATTTGCTGGCCACTGCCATCGTGCCACCTACGAGGCTGTGTCCCCATTAGTGCTTTCGAAACCACAAGCAGTTACTAATAACAGGGGGCACAAGCTTTCCTATCCTAATTTGCTGGCCAGTGCCATCGTGCAACCTATGAGGCTGTGTCCCTATTATTGCTCAAGAAACCACAAACAGTCACTAATAACAGGGGGCACAAGCTTTCCTATCCTAATTTGCTGGCCACTGCCATCGTGTCACCTACGAGGCTGTGTCCCCATTAGTGCTTTGGAAACCACAAGCAGTTACTAATAACAGGGGGCACAAGCTTTCCTATCCTAATTTGCTGGCCACTGCCATCGTGCCACCTACGAGGCTGTGTCCCTATTAGTGCTCAAGAAACCACAAACAGTCACTAATAACAGGGGGCGCAAGCTCTCCTATCCCGATGTCATCTCCAGAGATTCTGGTATTGAAATCCAGGATTTGGCAACGGCAATGAATGACAGACCCACGTGGAGATCAATTGTTGAGTTGATTTCGGCTGTGGCCGCCGGATGATGGTGATGATTAGTATATATATAGACCGTTACGTATGACCTCAATACCGATATAATGCAATATTAAGCATTTGAAATGTTGTCATCAAATTATTTCTGTATTGTTCCTTTGGATGATATTACTAGTTTTACTAATGATGTTTCATTTTCTGCTAATGAATTATGGTAGGACCTCCGCCGATGCATACGGTGAGTGTTCTAGTTGCTTAAAAACACAACAGCAAGTTCTTGAAATTAACGTGCAAGTGTCTATATATTTCACAGATGCATTAACTATTAACCCTTTAGCATTTAAACCGGTCATAAATCTCTTACCTCTTTCTGTTGAAACTGGCCATAACTGTCCACTTATACCAATATTAAGTTATTGTCTCAAAATAAATAACATCAAAATCTCATAGATTCAATATTATGTGAGATATTATGTAAGGTAAAGCCTTTACCATGAAAATACAATAGTATATAGAGAGTAATGTAAATGGTAAAGGGTTAACGTAGTTCTCTAAGTTTCACAGTGACACATTGTGTCGTAAGGCATTGAATTACAGGTACACATTGAATTACAGGTACACATTGAATTACAGGTACAACTCATTTTTACAGCTGAGAAAACCGGAGAAACGGTTAAATAAAGTGTTGTTTTAAATTATGTCAGGTCACTCTCGAGTGCTACTGGTAGCATGGAACCCAGTATAACCTGTCGCATGGTCGGGTCGTCGGCGACTAAACGGGAAACCCCACCAAGTTTACTTGGTGAGGAGGGTGATTTGGGACACCCTGCAGGACAAAAAACAAAACCTGACAAAGGGCGGAAGAACTCATAAGAGTGAACGGCCATCTAAATAAAAAAAGAATCCTGCTAAATCAATGGGTGGCAGTGGTTCCAGCTGCACACATCGAAAGACTGGTGTAGTGGTTCTGAGAACAATATGGCTTTGCAGATGATCAATACAAATTGACAATGGAAAGGCGCTCCCGCTTGAGTTAGAAGAGAACTATTGACTCTTAGGAGAAGCAGCAACCCTGATTGTATTCAGCAACCGAAACAAATATGAAGTACACCAAATCCAATGCTCCTAGAGGCGGCCCTGGTTCTTCTTATTTGCGAGTGTAAACTCGGCCAGATTAGATTAGATTAGATTAGATTAGATTGAAGGATACAACGAGCCACCAGGAATCGAACTCATGACCTTATGTTCATAAGCTGGTCACCCTAACCACTAAGCCTTGCGAATTACCTGGATTATGTAGATTTATACAGAGTTGGGTTCCCGCCGATACCCATTAATTAAGTGTCCCAAAAATTGATTTCCATTTTTATTTTTCAAGAACAACATGTTATCATTATCTAACATGATTATCTCTTTTGTAAACAATATTCTCTAATGTCTCTCGATTGATTTATTGACCCCAGAACAAATCAATCAAAATGTATTAATATAAATATCTTTAAAATGTTCTCTCATGCAGTTACTGAAAGACATAACTTGCCAGCCTGATAATCAATCAAACCTCTCTAGTAAATGTTTAATACCTCTAAATCTATGGCCGGGTGCCCTATATTCAAGACTGTTATAGTTTGCTATTGTTACATCACCACATGTAGGAGACTGTTATAGTATGGTATTGTTACATCACCACATGTAGGAGACTGTTATAGTATGGTATTGTTACATCATCTCACCACATGTTGGAGACTGTTATAGTATGGTATTGGTACATCACCACATGTAGGAGACTGTTATAGTATGGTATTGTTACATCATCTCACCACATGTTGGAGACTGTTATAGTATGGTATTGGTACATCAACACATGTAGGAGACTGTTACAGTATGGTATTGTTACATCACCACATGTAGGAGACTGTTATATTATGGTATTGTTACATCACCACATGTAGGAGACTGTTATAGTATGGTATTGTTACATCATCTCACCACATGTAGGAGACTGTTATAGTATGGTATTGTTACATCATCTCACCACATGTAGGAGACTGTTATAGTATGGTATTGTTACATCACCACATGTAGGAGACTGTTATAGTTTGGTATTGTTACATCACCACATGTAGGAGACTGTTATAGTATGGTATTGTTACATCATCTCACCACATGTAGGAGACTGTTATAGTATGGTATTGTTACATCATCTCACCACATGTAGGAGACTGTTATAGTATGGTATTGTTACATCATCTCACCACATGTAGGAGACTGTTATAGTATGGTATTGTTACATCATCTCACCACATGTAGGAGACTGTTACAGTATGGTATTGTTACATCACCACATGTAGGAGACTGTTATAGTTTGGTATTGTTACATCACCACATGTAGGAGACTGTTATAGTATGGTATTGTTACATCATCTCACCACATGTAGGAGACTGTTATAGTATGGTATTGTTACATCATCTCACCACATGTAGGAGACTGTTATAGTATGGTATTGTTACATCATCTCACCACATGTAGGAGACTGTTATAGTATGGTATTGTTACATCATCTCACCACATGTAGGAGACTGTTATAATATGGTATTGTTACATCATCTCACCACATGTTGGAGACTGTTACAGTATGGTATTGTTACGTCATCTCACCACATGTTAGAGACTGTTATAGTACGGTATTATTATATCACCAGGGGCGGTGGATTGGCAGTATCGGTAGAAGGTCGGACGCCATGCTTTACAGCAAAGAGTTACGGCCCTTTATGATCCGAGTTCAAATCCCGCCGAGGTTAACTTTGCCTTTCATCCCTACGGGGTCGATAAAATAAAGTACCAGTAATGCACTGGGATAATTGCTGGCCTTGTGCTAAAAGTAGAAACAATTATATCACCACATGTTGGAGACTGTTATAGTTTGGTGTACTTACATCACCACATGTTAGAGACTGTTACAGTATGGTATTGTTATATCACCACATGTTGGAGACTGTTATAGTATGGTATACTTACATCACCACATGTTAGAGACTGTTACAGTATGGTATTGTTATATCACCACATGTTGGAGACTGTTATAGTATGGTATACTTACATCACCACACGTTAGAGACTGATACAGTATGGTATACTTACATCACCACATGTTAGAGACTGTTATAGTATGGTATTGTTATATCACCACATGTTGGAGACTGTTATAGTATGGTATACTTACATCACCACATGTTAGAGACTGTTATAGTATGGTATTGTTGCATCATCTCACCACATGTTAGAGACTGTTATGTATGGTATTCTTACATCATCTCATCACATGTTAGAGAGTGATATAGTGTGGTATACTTACATCATCTCATCACATGTTAGAGAGTGATATAGTGTGGTATACTTACATCATCTCATCACATGTTAGAGAGTGATATAGTGTGGTATACTTACACCATCTCACCAAATGTGCCTCTACTGTCAATATATTTTTAGATTTACGATCTTACCTGGAATAACTGTTACTAAACAGACAAGTTATTGTCTCATTTACCTCAGACTTAAAAGTAAAATAGCGACTACACCTCGTCCATGTGCTACAAAATGCCAACAAAAATTATATAGGTTTCTTTTTAAAGAGCTGTGTAGGGCAAAAGGTTGTATTGGAGAAACCTGAATAAGTTCGAATCGGCGTCTCGACCTGCTGCAAATAGTAGATTACCTGTAATTTACGTGTTAAAGATGTTCTCGAGTATTTGAGTTTGTATTAATATCCTAACAGTATTTACTTGACGAGAACAACATGCATGTTGTTGTAGTTAAGAAAATTAACCGAAAGAAATTGTTTCGTACTTTGCTTTCTGATATCTCTTCGTTTGTTTTTATTAAAGAATCGTTTATTATTTGCTTTTATGTATTTACTTTGTTTTTGTAATATCATCCAATAAACTACAAAATGCAATTTCATCCTGAACTGAGAGATAAGATAAAAGATAAAAGAAGAAACAGGTATATAAGTAGAGTATGATATTATCTGTTGTATGACGACATTCACCAGTAACTACATTAAACGTTCAACGATAAACGGAATGTTTCGAGAAAATACATTGAAGTGAAGCTATTTAGGGAATTGTTGCGTTAGTCAATTTCGGCGGATTAACTCAAAAAGTAAAAGGAAACATAGGTGTAATGCAAACACTGCAAGTATATCAGTAAATAAGGTAAGAGTATTTTTGAAATGTTCGTTATCATTTGATAACTTATGCATCTTATGCTTAACAGCAGCTTTGAGCAAGTTGTATGTTTTCAATTTGGTGTTCGGTTAAACTAGAATATTTAATAACACTGCAATAAAAGTTAACTTAGGCTTCCTTAGGCTAAGATTCGATGTCAATTTGTTTGAGTCTATAGAGTTTCATGTTGATATACAAGGAATGTTGATGCGATATTAGTTTTCAATTTTCCGGTAGTTACTTTTAATTGTATAATGTCTCAGAGTAAAGGACATAATAATAGAAATCAAGTTATTAGGAATCTTTCATATCAGTATATTCCATGTCTTTTTTCGTAACAATCCAAATCTCTAGTTTTGCCAGCCTAATTATTCGCTATTTCATGAAAGGAAGAATTTCTTACACTGGTTATCTCACCGGAAATATTGGTGACTAGTGAGCCAACAGCTATAAATACCCAACTGCATTCTCTAACATCGATTTATATGCTATAAACGAGTAAATTGTTTTTATATCTGTTGTGAACTAATAAGATGTTAGGGCTTCACATTATACACATAATCAATTTGTTTTTATCTGATGTCCAAGAAGATAAAACTTTCCACTGAAGACGTTGATATTTGGTTTCCAACAGTGAATGTTTCATAAGTAATTATTTCAGCCTTCAGAAAAGTAAATGAGAGAAGACCAAATATAATTGCTAAATGACTGACTAGAAACCCTTGAAAAGAAATACGTATATTGCATTATTTATCTTTATATCCCACAATATCCACAAATACAAACTAAATGTTAAATAATCGACTAAATCTACAATACTACAAGTTTGTCTTTATTACGAAAAGTAAATATCTAGTATACAAATGTATCCCACTTTGTCTCTATGTGTGTGTATGTGATTATGAGTATACACATGAAATCGTCGGAACAATACAGATAACTACAGTAATAGCTGATAACTATAAAGAGAGGAGTCGATCGACTTTCGTCAATTTAAGTATCAGCCGTACTAAGAATGAGAAATGAAATTTCATTTCATTGTTTTCCATTTCTCGTTTTCGGTACGCCAGGCCGACTAACTCACTCGATATGCAAATTAGGCTGCTCGGCCGTTAATATGCATAAGGAAAGTATATACTTTCAAATGTTCAATCATCTGACAGGAAGGTATACGATGCTGACGATAGCTAATAAGCTTGAAACTAGTTCATCGTTCATTTGTCATTGTTGAACAAAAGGGCGTCGATGGTCACCGAACACTGTACGGCTTAATTCGGGCTGTTTGTTTACAAACAAACCGAACATTATAATAAATGTTCGGTAAACCCATACGTACATATATATATATGTGCATGTATGTATATATATATATATACTACTGTACGTCTGTATACATATATGTATGTACGTATACATCCTTACACACATATAACCTGAGTTGAGTCAATCGATAATAACTTTCCTTACAAAAGTAACGGAAGGTTGCGGTGACTATGATTGTAGAATGCGTTGAAGCAGACGAGTGTAAGTGCCATCAATGAGCTTTTGTTGTTTGGGGTGAAAGCGTCCATGTTTCACTTCCATATAGCAAGATTGGTTAAATTGTTACTTGGAAGAGTCTGGTCTTGGTGTGGTTGGAAATATTTGCGCACCAAACACGTTCCTTTGAAAGAGATATATGCCGGCGTCCCACGCATATCTGTCGTTGTACGTAACAGGAGAGTAAGATTTGCTGGCCACTGCCACTGTGCCATCTACGAGGCTGTGTCCCTATTAGCGCATTGGAAACCACAAGCAGTTACTAGTAAGAGGGTGCGCAAGCTCTCCTACCCCGATTTGCTGGCCACTGCCATCGTTCCAACTATGAGGTTGTGTCCTCATTAGTGCTTTGGAAACCACAAGCAGTCACTAATAACAGGGGCACAAGCTCGCCTATCCCGATGTCATCTCCAGAGATTCTGGTATTGAAATCCAGGACTTGGCAACGACAATGAACGACAGACTTACGTGGAGATCAATTGTTGAGTCCATTTCAGGTGAGGCCGTCGGTTGATGATTGTAGAACAAAGATGGGAGACCAAATGTAAAGAAGGTCGAATTTCCTTTTTCCTGTTTGGAAGAGTTAGTCTATTTGTTTTGTTTCTTTTTTAATTGAAATTTGTTGTATTAAATTACTGTGTTGTTTATATATTCCCATGTTTATCCAATCTTTATTCACTTACATACAATTTTAATAGTAGGAATTACAACAAGAGACTGTCATTCATATCTCAGTCACAGCTAGGAATAGAAAATAACTTATCTCTGTATCATAAATCACAGACAAACATGGCTGATGTGTCGAATAGTATATCCCCTCGACTCTCATCATAATTGTGAAGAAATCAAACAGAAGCGATAAATTGTTAAATATTCAGATAACGATTTCAAAAACTATTTTCCTCAATTGAAAATGGTATTTAGTGACATTAAAATAAGCTCATGATTATATATGAAAATCTGCTTTGTTAATAAACAACACCTTCAAACTGCGATTAAGAGACATCCAACAATTTATCACGAAAAAGACATATCAAAAATGAATATTATTTAAACATTTTCTGTTAGTATTTCTTTCCCTGTTCATATTATATTTATGTATTGCGTATGTATTTGCACATATGTTCTTATTTTGGTTAAAGTAAAAAATATACCGGGACCTGGTTTCTTCCCAGCAAGCGATATTATGAATTTCTTAAATAAATGTACACAGTGATAAGAAAATCCATGATCATTTATAGCCTTCACTATGCCGAAGGCAATTTTGCCGAGGGAAAATAACCGACAACTTAAAATAGATTTAATACCAATTCGTTTGCTTCCATAAAAGTTCAATATGGTTTTGTTGTATTTTGTTGTGAGGTGCTGGTTTATAACTGAGTTTTTTAAACAGATATTTAACATACTATTTTCTTCTTCAATGCCTATAGTTAACAACCTATTCATTGTTATTTTTAATGTTGGATATCATTTTTGAAAATCTAAACAATATTTAAGATGAAAAAAGATATGTTATATAGTTTTTCCTAGAAATATATCGGAGAATAATTGATACTAAATGAAGAATATAGTTTTATAGAAATATTTCACAAGCCAAAAATAATGAATGTGAATGAAATGTAGTGTAACACCTATCCATTGTCAATCACAATATTCCTATAATTAAAGTAAAATCGAGAAATATGTCTTCCCTTATAACTGCCTACTTTGATGAAATTCTATTTTTCTCACTGACGATATTATATATATATATATATATATATATCTCACACACACACACACACACACACACACACACACACACACACACACACACACACACACGCACACACACGCGCACACACACACATATATATTTATAGACATTTATGTGAAGGCGCATGGCTTAGTGGTTAGAACATTGGGCTTGTAATCGAAAGGTTGTGAGTTCGAATATCGGACTGGTGGTGTGTTGTGTCCTTGAGCAAAACATTTTATTTCACATTGCTCCAGTTTACTCAGCTGTAGAAATAAGTTGCGATCCTGCCAAATCAATGGGTGGCAGTAGTTCCAGCTGCACACATCAAAAGACTGGTGTAGTGGTTCTGAGAACAATGTGGCTTTGCAGATGATCAATGCAAATTGACAATGGAAAGGTGCTCCCGCTTGAGTTAGAAGAGAACTATTGACCTTCAGGAGAAGCAGTGACCCCTGATTGTATTCAGCAACCGAATCCAATATGAAGTACACCAAATCCAATGCTACTAGGGGCGGCCCTGGTTCTTCTTATTTGCGAGTGTAAACTCCGCCAGATTAGATTAGATATGTATGTGTGTGTGTGTGTGTGTATTCATACACAATGTTTTATACACACACACACACACACACATTTTGTCGCATCACCAGTCTGAGGAGCAAATAGATACTGGAGTCGGGTCCATAACCCCCTATTGGTCACCTTGAGTCAATCCTTTGCGAAACGCGCGTAAAAGGTCGAAACGCGATAAATATTTTTCATATGTAAATGAAACTTCCTTGTTTTATATATATATATATATATATATATATATATATATATATTGATGAAGGACTAGCGTCCGAAACGGTCCGAAACGTTAAAACCCTCTTCCTGTTATATTTAGCGTTATATATATATATATATATATATATATATGAGATTCTACAGGACTAGAACTGTTTCATTCTTGAGGAAACATCAGGAAGATTCCTGATGATTTCTCAAGAATGAAACAGTAGAATCTCATCTACATTAAAACTGTTATACTCTGCTATGTATTGAGTACCTTACTGTGGTTACCTCCGATTCAACCCGCCGGAATAGCTTACCTATATATATATATATATATATATATATATATATATATAACCAGGGGTGTAACTAGGAGTTACTGCAGGTTCACCCGGGAGATCACTCGATATTTAGGGTCACTTCTGTGATGATGTGTAGAGCTATACAGAGTGTAATATATTGAAAGGATAACAAGGACGATTGATTACTCCTTCATTGCATTTATTGATAGGTGACGCGCGTTTCGCCACTGATCAGCTCAAGGTTCGATCTGTATCAATCCTACCCGACTCAATAATCGGCGGCTCAACGGACCCTCTTAAAATGCTATAAGAAAATGAAATACATGCTATGTGGTAAAGTCATAGTTTCAAGAGTTTGACAAAATGAGTTGTTTTGATTGGTGGGAAGGATGAAGGGGATGTACTGGCCTGTAGTGTATATGGGGGGTGGATGTGATGGTGAGATGTTGGTGATGGTCGGTGGATGAGATGGGCTGTGGTGTGGTGGTGGTGGGTTGGCCTTGGCCTGTAGAGTATGTGGGGGTGGATGTGATGATATGATGGTGGTAATGGTCGCTTACTGGGATGGGCTGTGGTATGAGGTTAGTGGGTTGTCAGTAGACGGGTTGGCGTGTGTGGGAGTGTGGTTGTGGTGTTGTTGTTTATGGTAGTGGCGTTTGTGGTGGTGTGGTGGATGTGTTGATGGTGTCGAGTCCTTACGGAGATACATAGCTAGACGCTCTTCGTCTGACAAATACTTTGTATATATGTATACACACACACACATGTATATATGCGCACATATATTGATGTATAAACACACACAAAACACATACGCACACCCTCGCCCACACATATCGACACACGCGCATACACAGACATATGTATATATACATACATGTATGTGCATGCGCGCATGCGGACACAAATATGGAGAGTGGGGGAGTATCGGTGGGGGTGGCGAAGGACAAAGATGGAGGGAAGGTGAGAGGCAATGGAGAAGGTGTTATACATATATACATACACATACATACACTCATACACACAGACGGATATGGGCACAAGGTGAGAGGCAATGGAGGTGTTATACATATATACATACATACACTCATACACACATACGGATATGGGCACATACACGCGCACACACGTATACACACACATATATATATACACACGTATACACACACATATATATATACACACACAGACACACACACACATACACATACATGCACATGTACGCGTGCACATACACATACACACAGATTCACCTATATAGATATATATGTAGACATACATATATATATATATAAATATGCGTACACGCACGCATATTTATACGCACGTATATGTAAAAAATACTTACACACAGACACACACACTTGCGTTGGTTCGGGAGTGGTGGTATGCGTTGGCGGTGTTGATGAAGTATGGAGTTGTGTTGTGTCTTGTGGTGGTGGTGGTGGAGTTGTGAGCGACAAAAATATACAGAATCGAATAGTGCGATGGGTTACAGGTTAAAAGGTGACAAAGGGAAACTCGGGAGAGAAGAGTTTCTGGACGTATGGCGATGTGTGTTGTGGTCATGGTGGTGGTGGTGGTGGTGCTGGGGTGATATGTTCGACAAGATGATTACATGATCAGAAGTTACGGTGTGTTACAGGGTAAGGCAGACGGAGGTGGGGGGGGGGGATATAATACAGTCGATCTGGGAGTGAGGGATGATATGTGTTGATGATGTTAATGATGTTAATGATTGTTGAAGTATGTGGATGTATCTAGTGGTGGCGGTTGTTGTGTGTGCGCGCGACAGTACATTTACAGGGTCGAATTTAGCGTGGGGTTGTAGGTTAGGGTAGATAGAGGGAACATGGGGGGGGGGAATAAGGTTGCGGGTGTGTATGGTAGACATATGACGATATGTGGTGTGGTGGTGGTGGCAATGGTGTGATATGATCGACATTGTATTTACAAGATCCCGTGTTACTATGGATTGTAAGGTAAAACCTATCATAGGAGACCGATCGAACACAATGTTGCAAGGATGAGGGGTGTATGGTGATGTGATTTTTGGTGGGGGTGATGTATGCGGCATGATATACAAAATACGGGCTTACAGATGGTTACATGCAGTACAATAAAATAAGATAAAGTAAAATAAAATTAATAATATTAATAAATTCGTTGAGATGGGCGATGGTGATACGGGGCAGAGGTGGTTATTATTATGGTGGGTCATGGTTAGTGCATGGCCTTCCCCCGAATGTTTGTGCGGAAAAGGTGTTCAGCCTGGTGTGTCTGCAATTGACAATTATGTCCGACCTATAGTTTATGGAGGATTTTAATTTAATTATTTCCTCCGCCTCAGCCAGGCATAATCTGCAGTGGTTTCTGTCACTGGGGATTTGCGCCACGCGTCTTTTCACTGACCACGAAATCTGGGGCTCAATATTCCTGTCCTTGAGGTCCCAGATCAAGTCGGCCAGTCTGGTTTGGGGTGGTTTCAGTCTATGTTTGAATGAGCTTCTGTGGTTATACCAGCGCTCCTTAAACGTAATGGATGTCGCACCTATCTATGAGTACTCCTTATTGCCGGCTGTGACATCACACCGGTAAACAATATTCTTAACGAGGCACTCCCCGTTTAGTGGGCATTCGGCTCATATATATATATATATATGAATAAATTTAGTCCTTCATCAGTGATCTTCCAACCTTCATCGGTATTTCATCGCTTTAAAGACGATATACCTCCGGTTGTTGCGAGCAACAGCTAAAGAAAGTCGTTGGGACACGTAAATAAGGGAACGAGCTAGACTGTAAACAATCAAAGATGGTAATACAACGAATAGTGAGGAAGAAGGAGTTAAGTCCCTGAAATCGATGAAAATAAGTTCTGTGAAATCGTGGACGAGAGAGAATAAAGACCATCAAATCTGGTCGAAATGTGAACAAGGAAAGAATTTCGCACAGGTCAAACGGGAGGAAGAAGGAGTCAAGTCCCTGAAATCGGTGAACATAAGTTCTGTGAAATCGTAGACGAGAGAGAATAAAGAACAACCGACCTGGTCAAAGCGTGCGCGAGGAAAGAATTTCGCACAGGTCAAACGGGAGGAAGTAGGAGAGGGAGTAGCAGAGAGTGAGTGAGTAAAAGGCGAGGAAGGAGCTAACAGAGAGAGTAACTGTTAGAGGGGGTAAAGGGAAGTGAGAGATACAGAGAAAAGGGGAAGCAGTAAGAAAGAAACAGACGGGTCGCAGCGGAGGAATATATATATGTGTGAATATGAAAACTAGCGTGCTGCGTGGTTGCATATGGGTTACATATGAATAAATTTAGTCCTTCATCAGTGATATATATATATATATATATATATATATATAGAGAGAGAGAGAGAGAGAAGGTGAAATCGGAAATAGCACGGAAAATATATTTAAGGATCTGTTTTTCTTTTTCTTCCTTTCTTTGATTCGTCAAAGTGACATCATTGAAAAAATGAGGGGGACAATTCTTTTAAAAAAGAGTTTTATAATGTATGTAAAGTATATGAAGTATTACGGTTTTGATGTATTAGTAAAATCCATCTCATCAAATGTTGAGTATTACAATTAAAAAGAATGAAAAAAGAATTAAAAATTAAAGATTTAAAATTAAGAGTTGAGGCAAGTTTGTTCATCTTTCTTGTTGAGAAGAAGACTGGACAAATGGAATCTTTTGTATATAGAGAGATGTAGTCATGGTAGCTGCAGCAGCAGCAGCAGTAGTAGTAGTAGTAGTAGCAGAGCAGCAGCAGCAGCTGTAGTGGTGGTAGTTGTGTTTTTTCGCACAGAACAAAATTTATTTTAGGGAGAGGGAGATTTTCTGTAAATATTGGTGTGTATCTCAATTGTGTTAATGGACTGGTCAAGAGTTCAGATGTGGGTGGTGAAGAGGGGACATGTAAGCTAGATATAAATTCTATGGGTGAGGGAGGTAATGGGATTGGCAAAAGGAGGGTTGCAAAAGAAATTCTATTTTTTGGAATATGGTTTCAGTGAACATATTGATATATTAATTACTCATCGCAGATTCATAAGAGTTACTATAATCTAACTACATATAATTCGCTTTCTCTTATAAAATATTTATACATTTATAGCTTAAAAGGTATCAGCGTCTTCATAGCTATAATTCTTCGTACCTTGATATATGAGAACATGTGGTGAATAAATAAATATATTTTATATATTGGCAGTATCGGTAGAGGGTCAGACGCCATGCTATGACGCATAGAGTTACAGCCCTTGCCATTCTGAGTTCAAATCCCGCCGAGGTTAGCTTTGCCTCTCATCCTTACGGGGTCGATAAAATAAAGTACCAGTAATGCACTGGGTTTTTGCTGGCCTTGAGCCAAATTTAGAAACAATTATATACGGATTCTGAAGATTTCTATAGAAAAGAATTATATGCTACATCCGTTGTAGTTGAATGAAACATATGTAAATTAGGTAGTAACATATGATTACGCCGTATTTGACTAAGTAGAATTAGTCTGTTAGTAGTAGTAGTAGTTGGCGAAGGAGAAGGAAAAGAAAAGGTAAAGCAAAAAAGAAGAAAAAGAAGGGGAAGAAGAAGAAAGTGATGGTGTAGGTGATGGTGTTAGTGGAGTTAGAGTTGTTATTAGTGGTTGTCCCTGTTGTTGACAATAAACAGGAAGAGGTGTAAATATGAAAGTACACTCTTGACAGGTGCAATGAGTCCGAACGTGGAAGAGCCGAACTTCCACTGTCATCGCCCCCATCTCTCTCGCCCTCCCCATCTCTCTGTATAGGGAGCAAATGAGGTCGAACATGCTGGCCGTCCCACAGCCCCGGGGGACAGAATGGAGAAGGCGTTTCCCCGAAGGATGGTAAGGGAGATGCGCTGAAAGAGCCATTCCTTCTCGCGAGGCTCACACCTGATGCTGGCCAGTTGGGGTTTTAAAAAACCCTCTGAATGGAAAAAAAAGGATAAGTATTGCTGTACATGGGACACGCATCCCAAATAACAGAGTAATTGTATTGAGTCAAATACGGCTTAGGCACATGGTACTACCTAATTTTCAAATTCGCTAGCTGTTTCTAAACAAAGCCTGATCTGTGTCTCCCTACATTAGTAAAACTCAATTAATCGATGCATTAATGTATTGAACCTCGGTGATTTTTTCATTCATATATCTATCTATCTATCTATCTATCTATCTATCTATCTATCTATCTATCTATCTATCTATCTGTCTATCTATCTATCTATCTATCTATATATATATATGGAGGTAGTTATAGTTCACTTGAAGCATTGTGTAATGAGGGTATAAACGTTTTTATTTGTAAAGCCAAAACAATGCAGGTATGGATATAGAATATAAATGTAAATGCAAAAGATATTGTTGACAATTAGTCTTTTACCTTAAATTTATTTAAATATCCTTAATTTTCGAGATAATATCTCCTCTTCGGAGGGAAGTAAAGTTGTTAAACCAGCGTTCTAAATAGCTTGCCAAGCTGGTTATAGGAACAGGAAGGACCTTCCTGTTCCTATAACCATGCACATCCCGAGCTGAAGATCCGCTAAGGTGAAACAATTGTTCTCGGTATGGTGAACTAACTGTTGTGTAACCACTTATATATATATATTATTTGAAGTGTTTCCGTAGGAAAGGTAAAGGAAAAGAGAGTGCTCTATGTAGGCTACAGACCTTGTTAGTTATGTAATAAACAACATTATATATATATATATATATATATATATATATATATATATATATATATATATATATATATATATATTTATATATTTAATATTGATTGTTTATATTAAAAGTCTGAAAATATTTTTATACATCTTACAATAATATTTATAAGATCATTTATAAGATAATTATATAATCTAATTACATTACAACGATAATTTATTATCAACTAGCAGAATGGCCCGGCGCTGCTCGGGATTTGCTCTAGGGTTCTTATATATTTGATATATATTTATCCTTATCGAGCCTCGTGAAATAAATACGTTTGTTTATATTTTGTTATTGTGTATGCAAAAATATCTGTCCATGAATATATAATTATATATATATATATATATATATATATATTAAAATAACAGACTAAAGTTTAAGCAAAGAATCACTGCTTTCACACTTAACCGGATCTTCTGAAACTAAAAAAATCAATCTGTGAACGCAGAAAATGAATCGCTGCTTTCACTCTTAACGGGATATTCTACCTAAAAGCAGTATGAAGTACATACACTGAGACTAATTGATGTAATCTTTGACCTTGTTTGTTTATATTTTGTTTTTGTGTATGCAAAAATATCTGTACACGAATATCTATATTAAAATAACATATTAAGGTTTAAGCAAAGAATCGCTGCTTTCAACCTTAACGGGATCTTCTTAAATTAAAAAAATCAATCTGGAAAACAGGAAGACGATACTTTGGTTCGTGAAGACGTTCCCTGGCATAAGAATTTATACACACACACACACTGATCGCGTCATAATCACCTAATGCAGACAGTCAGGCATACAGAGAGATATTATGAAGGCGCGACGTCATATCTATGTATCTATCTAAAAAGAGAAAGACTAAGAGAAAGAGAAAGAGATTGCTAAATCGCCTAATGCGGTCCCTAGGGATTTGAAAATTTGAAATTATTTTGCTCAGAACACTCAATAGGACCATAAGTATTACATGTGTAAAGTTTGAAAAAAAAAAACGGGTGGGTACTTCTCGAGTTTTAGGGAACCAGACACACAGACAGACATCCTCTGTTTTATATATATAGATATATATCATGTTTAACTAGAGTTATTACAAGCCTTGCCTTAAAAAAATATTAAACTAGACCTGAAAAATGCGTAAGCTCAAAAGAGCCACAGAATGTTATAATAAACCTTCAAAAGTGTGGGACTAGAGTTGTTGCTCAAAAATATTGTAATTATTATCTATCGTACACTCTGTGGCATCCTTTTATAAAAAAGAGACTCATAACGAACTCAAGACGACACGATAATTATTTAAGTGAATTTATAATATAGAATTCGGTTTAAATGGATTTCGTATTAATCATTGCTAAACATCTAATATGAGATATTGAACATTAGCTTAAATAATTATCGTGTCGTCTTGAGTTCGTTATGAGTCTCTTTTTTATAAAAGGATGCCACAGAGTGTACGATAGATAATGATTACAATATTTTTGAGCAACAACTCTAGTCCCACACTTTTGAAGGTTTATTATAACATTCTGTGGCTCTTTTGAGCTTGAGCAATTTTTCAGGTCTAGTATATATATATATATTATCCTGAGTTGGTTTTCTCGTTGCTTTGGTCCTTGCAGCTGCTTACCGGTTGCAATCTTCAATTTGCCAAGCTGTCTATACGTAATGTTATTACTCTAAGGTAAAATACCTTACTGAGTGCTTAGCTGCACATTCCGATTGCATTCGTTAGCTTAGCTGCAGCCAGAGCTTCGATTATGCTGAACTTCCATTTGTATATATATACATACGGGATAACAAATTATTGTTATAGGTAGTCCACTTAGATGTAGTCCAGTTAGGGTACTCCGAGTAGTGGATAGTATTAACGCTTGGCAACAAGACGTTTCCATAGTGATGCTGCGAGTACACGGTGATTTCTATGTAGTTTATACTTGGAGTAATAATATGGTTTGCTATATAATAAGGGCTTTATTCACATTGCTGACAATTGTTTCTCTGAACTGGTAGGTCTAGAGATCGCTACCCGCCTGTTTTTGCGTCAATCGATCACCAATACTTTGTTATAACCAGTCAATTCATCAGAGCATGCGAGAATGAAGGAAATACACAGGCATGGCTTCTATATATATAGTAATGGCGTTAAATCAGAACAATAATAACAATACTCAAATAAATTTGCTAGACTGTAAATGATTAAAATAATCACAACATCAATCTAAGTAAGACATAGAGTATACTGATGACTTTAGCATGTAAAACGAGCTGATACGAAGCAGATGTATGAAATTGAGATGTAAAATCTGTCATGGGATATATTATATGTAGTGTAGAGATAACCTGGGGCTTGAAACAATGGACCATCTACTTTACTGTAGGTTTGCTGACCGTAAGATTTATTTATTATCTGACAGATAAAATATTTTCATTGTAGTGAGGATAATAATTTTTATGTGGTGTAAAGCCATGCCTGTGTATTTCCTTCATTCTCGCATGCTCTGATGAATTGACTGGTTATAACAAAGTATTGGTGATCGATTGACGTAAAAACAGGCGGGTAGCGATCTCTAGACCTACCAGTTCAGAGAAACAATGTCAGCAATGTGATTAAAGCCCTTATTGTATAGCAAACCATGTCACTCTTCTTTCTTGATTTATATATATATATTAATAAAAGATTGGAGGCCATATTCAGTTGATTCAGATTTATTTAAAACCCCGTTATATATATTTCGCTGAGGACTATCAGACGGCAAAACCTGTAAATACATTGAAAGTTCCTCCTCCCCAAAAATGTGTGCATATATGTATATATATATATATATATGTGTGTGTGTGTGTGTTTATCCCGGGTTCAATCGGGGTTAACCACAGTAAGTAAGGAACTCAATACAAAGCAGAGTATAAATATTTAATATAGAAATAGCTTCTACAGGACTAGAACTGTTTCATTCTGGAGAAATCATCAGAAAGCCTCTCTCTGTGTGTGTGTGTGTGTGTGTGTGTGTGTGTGTGTGTGTGTGTGTGTGTGTGTGTGTGTGTGTGTGTGTGTGTGTGTGTGTGCATGCGCGCGCGCACGTGTATGTGTGCTATATAAATGTATATTTATATCTGTGTGTGTATATATATATTTACAAGCTCAGACACAATTATCAGATGATATTGTGTGTAAATATTGATTATGCTTTGTAAATATATATTTTATATCTGTATATAAAGCAAACTTGGTCATTTCTTGCCGTTGTAGTTTATGTTGCATGAAAACTTAGTTTGAAGAGAAGTTTTTACGATATTATAGACTGCATAGAAACTAACATTTCAGTGGAAGCATTAGGATTACTTCTTACTCTGGTAAACAACTACATAAGCAGCTTTTTACTATAAACCACTTACTGTTCTTCGGATGCAGAAATCAGAATAATCTTTAAAATAAGTGTGAAACTGTGTTAGAAACAACACTTCCCTGTCTTAACGAAACGTCACAAAAGTTGACACGAAAATCGTGAATCATAGAATAATCAACGAAAGGAAAATTCCCAAAACCTAGGCGCCTTTGTAGTAAAACGGAAGAAGAGAGAAAAAGATGAAGAAACACTGAAATGCATAAAGGAGTGGGAACGGGAGACTAAAGGAGCGAAGAGAATGTGACAAAAACTATAACGTTTTCTTTTTGTCATGCCTTTCTTCTTGGTGTATTTCTTCTTCAATTCTCTTTAAATGTTCCAATCCTTCTCTTTTTATATTTCCGTTTGTTTGGCCCTTTTTCGCTCTTTTTCCTATCTCTATCTATCTGGAAGGTCCAGGGTGAGCTAGTTTGATATTGAGGCCCTCTCTTCTGGTGGCTTTGCTTATGGAGTTTATGGATTCCTCGCTGAGATGTGGAATCTTGAAGAAGCAATTAAAACCTAGGATCAGCAATCGAATGGAAAGAAATGCTCCAGAATGGTTAATTTAAAAGCCCAGATTCCAACATCCTAACGGTCAGTTTCATTCTTTCTTTCAAATTAAATCTGTGTCCTCACTAGGCAAACACACTTAGACTCATACACACACACACACACATACATATATTGCACACATATTTTCCAGTTTTATTATATACATATTCGCACACATCTTTCACTACATAAACTTATATTCATGCACACGCATACAAACATTCACACACACATATACATTCACACACACACATACATATATCATACATTTCACAACGTTCGAAATTTTAACGTCTTTTCATTTCATTTCACTTAAGTCTCCTTCCAAATAAACAAGTCTATCCGATCGATTTTTAAGTCTCTTATAGATTACACCCTTGATAATGGGTTTTGAACGCAGAACGTAAAGGGCCGTAATTAAATGCCGCAAAGCATTTATTTCTGATGTTCTAAGGTTTCTGCCAATTCGCCACTCTAATGATGAAAATGATAATGACGATAATGTTCGGAAGAAAGAGAGTGGCGACGATGATGGATTATGATTGTGAAAAAAAAGAGGAGGAGGATGATGGTGATCTTAGCGGTATTGATGAGGAGGGGGGTGATTATGATAGTGGAGGAGGTGGAAGACAATATGAGGGGGGAAGAGTGTATAAGAGCGATGATTTAGTAAAGCTTTTAACTCATAATATAGGAGAAAACCTCATCGAATGTGATCATTATTTAAAATATCCATAGCTTGAAGGCAAATATTAAAAACATGGAGAAACTGAATGAAAAACAAATGAAAAAGCCATAAATAATTAAACACAAACAGTATCAACAACAAGAAAGAAAGAATGGAAGAACTATCAATAAAACTACACACTAGGGGGAGGCATGCATGTGGGAAGGTAGAGAAAAACAATAAGGAATGATAATGATAATCTAAAACTGTTTTTTAGATTATTTTCTGTTTTTTTTTTATTTTTTGACGTTCAGCTACAAAACCCAACAACCAAAAGAAGTTCCTCTCCTCTCCCCTTCCAGAAAAGCAAGCATACATACACACACAGATGTGAAGATGTAACTTCATTCTTTGCTTAAGTCTTCTATGGCCGAGATATCATTGTATGACATAATCGACGTGTCAGATACGTCGCAAGCCAATTATATCGATGGGGGAGAGAAAAAAACAATTGAAGGCTAAGGCTAAAAACGGGTCGCAGCCAGCTGAAAGTTTGAACGTACTACGGGTAGGCAGAGGGCCCGTCAAAAAACCAAACGCCTACACAAACTTTACCAATAAGAATACCACCATCAACGCAACAATAGCAACGATAACAAAAACATCCTCTCCCTTAAATACACTAATGACAAAAAACAAGAAAATACACTCATAACAACAATAAATACTGTTAGACAATAAAGTATCAACAATAACAACAACAAAAGTAACACAATTTCGTTCATATAATAAGTGTTTCTACTTTTAGCACAAGGCCAGCAATTACCCCAGTGCATTACTGGTACTTTATTTTATCGACCCCCTTAAGCATAAAAGGCAAAGTTAACCTCAGCGTGATTTGAACTCAGATCATAAAGGGGCCGTAACTCTATGCTGCAAAGCATGGTGTCTGACGCTCTACTGACAGAACTTCTGCAAAGCATGACGTCAGACCTTCTACCGATACTGCTAATCCACCACCCTTCATATAATTACGAATGTTCATTGGCTTCACTATTGTAAATAGAAACGATAATGCACAACACTTTAAAAACTGAAAACTTTGAGTAGCTCCGCATAAAACCTTTTTCAAGCAGATTATCGCTGAAGATATCAATAGTCATCTGTAAAGGGTTGAACGAAGAATTTCAAGAGTGGATAAGCTTTACGTGGAGGAGGGGCTCAGAGGAAAATCGTCCACCCTACACCGAAAACGTAGTACAACCTGGTTTCTTCAGAGGTTGATAGAATCATTCCGAAGAAAGTTCTGTATTTAGTGCTAATACGATAGTGAAATGATATTTTAAAATAAAATCCTGCCAAATCAATGGGTGGCAGTAGTTCCAGCTGCACACATCAAAAGACTGGTGTAGTGGTTCTGAGAACAATGCGGCTTTGCAGATGATCAATGTAAATTGACAATGGAAAGGTACTCCCGCTTGAGTTAGAAGATAACTATTGACCTTCAGGAGAAGCAGTGACCCCTGGTTGTATTCAGCAACCGAAACAAATATGAAGTACACCAAATCCAATGCTATTAGGGGCGGCCCTGGTTCTTCTTATTTGCGAGTGTAAACTCGGCCAGATTAGATTAGATTGTGTAGTTTTAGACGCTAGGAGATAATGTTACTGGAGAATGCACATAATTTCAAGCATTCGCCGATACGGACCACAATTTTGGGGTCAGCAGGATCAACAGAGATAGGGATGTACAGGAAAGAGTACAAAATTCTCTCTTCCAGGCAGAATTTTGCAAATTTATAGCAGCTCTTTGTTCAACGTTTCGCGGCAAGCAAGGTTGTTGCAACCGGTGTTGTTGCAACCAGCTCTAAACTTGTGAACTCCCAATTATATATTAGTATCACTGTTGATGAATGATCTGATTAAGGGCCAAATTATCATTAATTTCAAGCCCATAACACTTCAGTGTGCTAAAGTAAATATTTTCAGCATTGTATAAGCAAAGAGTCTCGTTCTTGGCGTTGGTAAGGTGGGCGGTAACATCAATCCACCATAACTTTAACTAAATGCGATACCTCATGGAGAAGGTCGATAGCAAAGCTGGTTTTGATTGACTCCTGATCAATTTGAATCAATCCAATTATATAGATATGATTGACCCATCGTTAAATGCGGCTCCCCTCGATGCAATAAACTTCGATTCTGTTTTTAAAGCAGAGCTGTTTCAATACACAGAGACATCTGCTCAATGGAAAAACCAATCGGTCACCGTTCAGATGCCCTCTTATATCACGTCTGCAAAAACTGGAGGTGTTGAGTGGCACCCCATTCCAACTATAAGGCGGTGGATTTGCAGTATTTGTAGAACGTCGGACAACGTTATGGCCCTTTATGTTCTGTGCTCAAACCCCTATGAGGTTATCTTTGCCTTTCATCCTTACAGGGTTGATAAAATAAAGCACCAGTAATGCACTAGAGTCAATTCAATAAACTTACCCCTTCCCTTCAAGTTTCTGGCTTATTGCCAACTGTAGAAACATTTATACTTTACCAACTATTCAATGTAATGTATGTTTTCGGTAATAATGTTTAAATTGTCCCTATAACGTTTTTCAGTTCATCCATCATTTTTCTATGACTAGTTTGCTCTACTCCCCACATCATCATCATTTTACGCCCGCTTTTCCCTGCTTGCAAGGGTAGGACAGGTCCTATTCAGCACATCATCTCTCCACTTGTCCCGGTCCTTCGTCATCTCCTACGTGAGCTTCAGCGATCGGAGGTCAGCTCTTACCACCTCCGCTCATGTTTTTCGTCGTCTTCCTCTACTGCGTCTTCCTTCTACTGGGATTTCTTGGCACTTCTTTACCCAGCTGTCACCCTCCATGCGCATCACATGTCTTCTTTGCCGCACACTACAGCCTATCCCTCTTATACACAGTTTCACTGAAAACTCATCCATCCTTGGTCGTTCACACACATTGACATTGCACATCCATCAGAGTGTGCTTGCTTCATTTCTCTCCAGCCTTCGCATATCCTCCACAGTTGCTGCCCATGTCTCACTACCATGCAGCATCACGCATCTCAGACAGGCATCATATAAAACCCCTTTGAGGGCATTCTATGTATTCATGGTGTAGGTAGTTTTCCTTAATCAATAAAATAAATCATTACTATTGCTTCTTGAGTGTTTGAAATGTATTTCACCATTCCTTTGCTTTATAAAACACCTTGTTTATTACTTTATATTATTGTTTGATATTTTATTACGAAACTGATAACGTAATAGGGACGTCAGCTGTTGTTTGTGTTACCTTTAAGAGGGTGTTATTTGTTTCTAATTACACATCAAACATATATATTGAAAAAAAAACAGGCAGCTACAGTTGTGGATCTAAATAAAAAAAGAGTTGACACATATGGCAACTGGGAAAAGGGATGAATTGTGTAAAAAAATCGTCATGGGAAAACAAGCACGCAACGTTGATGAGATCGTCACAAAACTCACAGATTCTCTAATAACATTACAGCTATCATCAGTACCACAATCAATTACACAGGCTATCATAGCACTTCACTGTTTCTACAACTGGCACTTGTATTAGGAAAAGACGCGGTAGCAGTAGCAACGAAGAGCATGGCACCTCCCCTATCGCTTTGTTCAGGGCGAGCAGTATGAAACAATTGTGGCCGTCATCACCAACATCAACGTTGAAAGCGATAGCAACGCTACATACACCAGCAACACAGCCACCATGTCTTCCCTCGCCTACATTAACAGCAGCAAATTCTACACCACTCTTTCTACCAGAATACCTAAAATTTACATAAGTATTGCATCATCCGGTTGGTTTTGGTTTATTTAGTTTTGCCTCTGGTAAGGTTAACAATTTGACCCTTAAGAAGCAAACCCAAAACGGAACAATAAAATACAGGTGCATGAGTCGAAACGAGAAAATGATGGATAACCCACTTCCAGTGCAGAGCAAAAACATCTACAGGCTTTAGTGACAGTACGCTCGTGGGGTAATCATAACGTCAGCAAGGTATACGTTTATGTCAAGTAATTATGGGTAATTCCCAAACTTTCTTGGCACGAGAGTGTGATCGGTTTTGGAAACACCTACAGGCGTGGCAGTGTGACCAACTTGATGTGTCAGGCATGCGTATATTGTGATGAAATTGTATAGCGTGCACACTTTCACTGACTGAATAAGAACTATAATCTTGTGACATGACAAATGATGACTATTTGCTAGCCTCTTAAGCCCTGAAATTATGTGTCGCAACATCCTACCTTCAAATCCCGTCTGAATCGATTTTACATTTCATTTCACCACGATTATGAGTATAAATGTTATTGTAAGGTCGAAGTAATAGATTATATTCCTCCCCGACTTGCGCCGAATTGTGAAACAAACTCTTATCTATATTTTTTCACATCCTTACTGCTGAGGGTCGGCGACCATAGACAATAGTACCAATGCTAATCTATATGATGATTCGTTCTAGTCGCTAACTCCTCCATTTGCAGACTCCGCATCAACATAAGTCCAGTCATCGTTTTGGCTGCCGGCCTCTGCTTCTCTTACCAGCCAACTTTCCATCTAGGCATAACCTACTCACACCACGAGTTGATCTTTTTATATGGCCGTATAGTTTAAGCACTGTTGAACTGACAATAGATGTAATTAGTCTATGTCTGGTAATGTTGAGCAGCTCACTGATACAGATACGGTCGCTAAGCTCCTTGCCAGTCATAAGTCTCATGATGTGGTTCTGGAATATAGAGAGCTTCTGAAGTGACCTTGTCGTCCAATTAACACAGCCAAGACCATATAACACAAGTGGTAGGATCTAAGTATCAAAGATCTTAGCCTTTAAATGATTAAATGATAGGAAACTGGTTTTGATGTTATATGATGATGTATGTCCATAATTCTCCACGGGAAAAAAGATGGTGTCGGTGGGTTCCAAATTCTCGTCCCATCATTATTGGGGAGCTGGCTCCCGAGGCGAAGCACATCCGCCTTCAACACAAAGATGAAGTGATTGGACAATTGGAAGGTTGTCACCAAGTTGACTAACGAGTCACATGAAGCACTTTGAAATCAGTGATCAGCCAAGGCTAACCAGTTCTGGCTACACGTTTTCTTTTGTTGTTTTTACACACTATTGAATGACCGGTGATACTCCTGAATGTTTCTCACTTCTACTGGATTTTGTTTTTCATCCTGCTACATGTCCATAAATCAAAGTTGGTGTAGCTGCCGGTTTAGTCGCCGACGGCTCACCTCTTCTATTCGGTTTAATTTTAAGACATGAAAATTGAGAAAGTGTAATTGAGCTGACAAAGAAAGCTGTGCAGCAAATATTTGTTTGAGAACAAAAGATAATGGTTAAAATATACAAAGGATGTTTGAGTTTCAAGCAATGATTTCATATATTTCAAATTATATTTTTTCAAACATCAAAATCTAACCTTTCTGACATGTTTTAAAATTTTCTGTAAAAAGAAAATAAATACATCTTTTATATTTATTTTTTAAAGTCTGTGGAGAACTCTTTTATTTGCTTATTTGTTATATATTTCATTTAGAATTTGTTAGTGAAAATAAAAAAAATAAAATAAAACAGCACAATTACCGACTCGAACAAGTCGATAGAATGGAATCCCGATAGTGAAGAATCACGTTTTTATGACAAATAACATTTATTTTTTATTTTTTAAAAATCCTCATCAATAGCGACATATTGATTATCGCGTTCTCAGAATACGGCATTGAATAAAAACAAACTACATTTAACGGTGTTTTTGTGTATAGAAAGAGGGCTAGCAAATTTGTTTCTGTTTTCGAAGCATTGAAATTTCGAAGTTCAAAATAGAATATTTCTAAGACGAAAGTAGAATAGCGATGATTGCACGAAAGATAAATAGAGCAAGAATTTAGAATAAGGCAATATTTTGTTTTGGTATGTTTTCTGGATTTTGTTTTTTAGTGTAAGCGATACTATTTTGTTTTGTAATTTATGGGAAAAAAGTTCAGCAATATAATATGATCCCCAACGGTGGCTACATGCTCGGGATTCAATATGAACGTCAGGATTCTTTTCAATATCGAATGTTAACAGGAAATCAATGCGCGTTGTGCTTGTTTTCACAACAATTGTCCTCAACGGACCTTTAAAATGCTAAAGAGTTAGTTTTTGCTGGCATTAATTCACAGCCTACGTCTGAAACAATTTTGCGAAAACTAAATTTATTTCGTGTGGAATATGATCAATAAAGCTTTTTTATTATGTGTGTGTGTGTGTGTGTGTGTGTGTGTGTGTGTGTGTGTGTGTGTGTGTGTGTGTGTGTGTGTATGTGTGTATTGTTGTTAATCCCTTTCATTAAATGGATCGAAATTATAACATTTTAGAATCTACGCAATGAGGAGTAACCCGGGATTTTCTGTTTAAAATCTGTGTTATTGATATGTTTATCCCTCACAAAATTTGAACAAACTAAGTTCATAGTTTTCTGCTCCTGCTGAACTTTACATTTATGGTATTATATTCTATTATGAACGTTGTGTTCTAAATGATTCTTTAGTCATGGATTTTACTTATCGATTCTTGTCTTTCTAAAAACGATAGGTGGTGTAGGTGTCATGGAGAGTTAATGTGGTTCAAGTAATGATTAAACCAAAAGAAAATTTAACAAAGTTAATAGCAACCAGCCGAAAAAGCGGGGATTTCATAAATCACGGAGTGGTGTTTAAGGAATATCCGTTGAGGTTCTTTGTTCAAATACCACTGTCGTTTGTTGTCCTTTCGGGATCGATAAAATATCAGCTATTAATGACCCGAAGTGATCTGCTACAATCCCCCGCCTCAAATTTATCCCTCTACTAGTTTTAGGAATAAATATTAACCATCCTAGCTTTGATTAATTAACATTAACCCCAACAGAATGAATAACAAAGTTGGATTTAGCAATAAGCTAAAGTTTATAGGTTATACTTGACTAACTCGACAATACATTTTCAACTTATGTAATCTAGCCAAAACTTATGTTGTTATCGATGAGAGTTCAATTGGTCCGTCTTACAGGGGGCCACTGAATGTTTCACAGTAAGGTCTTCAGACTTAAACAACATCGAGATGGTGCCGAATTGCCTGCTTTTTGCTATGGAATCTATGTCTTCATGGATGCATTTCAACAATAGTTTCTTATATAGGCACAAGGCCAGCAATTTTGGGGGAGGGGAAAGTCGATTAAATCGACCCCAGTGCGTGACTGGTACTTTATTTTATCGACCCCGTAAGGATGAAAGGCAAAGTTAACCTCGGCGGGATTTGAACTCAGATCATAAAGGGGCGTAACTCTATGCTGCAAAGCATGGCGTCCGACACCCTACCGATACTGCCAATCCACCACTTAGTAATAACAGCAATAGGATTAATTTACGGCAAATTGGACATTATTTGGAAATCTTTTCTATACAAAAATATATTTTAAATACATAAGAGAAACTCCGACAAATATATACTTTCCTTTCTTGATAAAATATAAGAGAAGTGTTAGCGCAAGCGTAGTGCAGCGTGGTAAAACACATAACAACTGGATTATACAATCATAGCTATTTCTCACAAGAATGTTTTTTTAAGGCATTATTACATTACGAAATATGGTGTTATTTGAATTAGTTTTATGTTACACTCCCAGCATTAGCATTTTCGCAGCTCAGTTACATCTCACAGTACTATGATATGAGTTCTTTTAGTTTGTTTTAGGGTTTGAATCGTGGCTATGAATACATGTGAAGTGAGAGGACTGAACCTTGTCAACCACACACTAAACAGTTATTAATATATTACCATTCCTAATCTCTTTATCGACCTCCATCTCATATTTATTCTAAGCGAAAACGGACCTGGAGCTGAACAACAACAACAACAACAACAACACTACCACCACGAACGTCATCAATATTTCCAAAACCATCAACAAAGCCAACATTATATCTAATCCAAACACCGCTTTTATCAATACCACTACACAACATCCCCCCCCCCCGCCAACAATACAAATACTTGTTTCTACTTTAGGCACAAGGCCAGCAATTTTGAGGGAGGAGGGAAAATCGATTAAATCGACCCCAGTGCATTACTGGTGATTTATTTTATCGACCCCGGAAGGATGAAAGGCAAAGCTAATCTTGGCGGGATTTGGACTCAGAACGTAAAGGGACGTAACTATATGCCAATCCACCAACAATACCAATAATTGTTTCTGCTATAGGCACAAGGTCAGCAATTTTGAGGGAGGGGGGAAATTGATTAAATCAACCCCAGTGCATTACTGGTACTTTATTTCATCGACACCAGTGCATTACTGGTACTTTATTTCATCGACACCAGTGCATTACTGGTACTTTATTTCATCGACCCCAGTGCATTACTGGTACTTTATTTCATCGACCCAGTGCATTACTGGTATTTTATTTCATCGACCCCAGTGCATTACTGGTATTTTATTTTATCGACTGTCGGCGGGATTCGTACTCAGAACTTAAAGGGCCGTAACTCGATGCCAATCCACCAACAATACCAATAATATTATCATTGTGCCAATGATAAAGTGTTATATGGTCAGGTGAACTACTAAAGATGTCCTTAAAACCTCATCCAATTGTCTTTATAAATATCACACCCTTTATGTGGTCCTGGGTGCAATATGTCTAACAAAGAGTTGGGATGGTCACACCTGGAATGTCTTCGACCGAAGTTATACTTTATCAGGGCTAATGTATGACTATACATCAACAGAAATATCAGTAGCACCACTGCTCGGTAGAGCGTCAGACACCATGACATTATTTTTAGTTTTATTGGGTGAATAAAACGAATTGGCAGTATCGGTAGAGGGTTGGACGCCATGCTTTGACGCATAGAGTTACGGCCCTTTTCATTTTGAGTTTAAATCCCGCCAGGGTTAACTTTGCATTTCATCCTTACGGGGTCGATAAAATAAAGTACCAGTAATGCACTGGGGTATTTGCTGGCCTTGTGCCAAAAGTAGAAACAATTATTATAACATTTCCACAGCTTGGTAGAAGTTCCGTCGGTAGAGCGTCAGACACCATGCTTTGCAGCATAGAGTTACGGCCCTTTATGATCTGAGTTCAAATCCCGCCGTGGTTAACTTTGCTTTTCATCCTTACGAGGTCAGTAAAATAAAGTACCAGTAATGCACTGGGGTATTTGCTGGCCTTGTGCCTAAACTAGAAACAAAACACTATTAAAGGGAACAAAAATGGCAGAAAATAAAGGAAAGGAAATGAAAAGAAGAGAGAGAGAGAGAGAGAGAGAGGGAGAGAGAGAGAGAGAGAGAGAAGGGGTAGAGAAGAAAGAGAGAGAAAGAGCTAACCACCGTTTGGTAGAATGAGAGAGAGAGAGAGAGAGAGAGAGAGAGAGAGAGAGAGAGAGAGAGAAAAAGAAAGAGAGAAAGAGAGAGAGAGAGAGAGAGAAAGAAAGAGAGAAAGAGAGAAAGAGAGATAGAAAGAGAGAGAGAAAGAGCTAACCACCGTTCGCTAGAATGAGAGAGAGAGAGAGTGAGTGAGTGAGTGAGTGAGTGAGTGAGTGAGTGAGTGAGTGAGTAAGTGAGAGAGAGGGAGAGAGAGAGAGAGAGAGAGAGTTAACCAGCGTTCAGGAGGATGAGAAAGCTATTGTGTAACATGCAGTAGAACGTCTTTGAAAACACATCAAAGGAAATGTTTAAAAACTATGAAAGTTTAAATGGCACGACAGCAATGAAAATATATTTAACAATAGCAACAACGACTTCAATATCGACAGTAATAGTTTCTGGTTTAGGCACAAAGCCGACAATTTGGGGGAAAGGGAAAGTCGATTAAATATTTTAAGGTCGAAGTAATAGATTATATTCCTCCCCAAGAAGAATTGGACTTCTGCCTAATTGTGAAACCTATCCTGGAAACGACATCCCACCTTGTCTAAAATCTATGGCAAACTCCCTCGAGCCTCTGCCCTTCTAAAATCCCGGAGAGCTCAATTTGCTGGCCACTGTCACCGTGCCAGCAATGAAATCATATCCGCTCTCTTGCTCTGGAACCCTGACTCCAGCCTGACTAGGTGTAGGAAGCTGTCATTCCCTGACGTTATCTCTAGGGATACGGGAATCAGTAGACAGGACCTGGGGGCAGCGATGGGGGACAGGGAAATTCTGGGGCACGAGAGTGAGATCCATCATCTCGACAGTAGTCGACGAATGATGATGATGAATTGTGAAACAAACTCTGATCTACATGTTTTCACATCATCACTGCCGAGGCTCGGCGTCGATAGACAATAGCACCAATGCTAATCTATTTGATGATTCGTTCTAGACGCTAACTCCACTTGTTGTAGACTGTACATCAACATGTGATATCTCTCTCCACAAAGTTCGATCACCAACAGCAGAGTTCAAAGAGCAAAGGTCAAGTCCAGTCCATAAGTTGACATTGTCAAGCCATCGTTTTTCTCTCTCTCACACATACACACACACACTTTTGCTCTCATCACCATTTCTCTCGCTCTCTTCTCTCTCTCTCTCATTATCACTATTTCTCTCCCCCTCTCTCTGTCTCTCTCATTATCACCATTTCTCCCCCTCTCTTCTCTCTCTCTCTCATTATCACCATTTCTCTCCCCCCTCTCTCTCTCTCATTATCACCATTTCTCTCGCTCTATTCTCTCTCTCTCTCATTATCACAATTTCTCTCCTCTCTCCTCTCTCTCTCTCTCTCTCTCATTATCACCATTTCTCTCCCCCCCTCTCTCTCTCTCTCATTATCACCATTTCTCTCGCTCTCTTCTTTCTCTGTCTCTCTCATTATCACAATTTCTCTCCCCCCTCTCTCTCTCTCATTATCACCATTTCTCTCGCTCTATTCTCTCTCTCTCTCATTATCCCCATTTCTCTCCTCTCTCCTCTCTCTCTCTCTCTCTCTCATTATCACCATTTCTCTCCCCCCCTCTCTCTCTCTCTCATTATCACCATTTCTCTCGCTCTATTCTCTCTCTCTCTCATTATCACCATTTCTCTCCCTCCTCTCCCTCTCTCATTATCAGAATTTCTCTCCCCCGTCTCTCTCTCTCTCTCATTATCACCATTCCCCCCTCTCTCAATATCACCATTTCTCTCCCCTCTCTCTCACTCT
>OZ024755.1:37308218-37318218 GCA_964016885.1 Eledone cirrhosa
GTCTTCGACGCCCAGAGTCTCTCCGAGCACGTCGTCGCCCTTGTAACGTACAATCCCTCTATAGAATGTCGAAGTGGAGTCTCCACTGATTGCTGCGCCCGCTTGCCAGAGGACTGTGAGCGCCTGAGCGCATTCAATGTGCCAGGCGCCCATCGTTTTCGGTCTTTTCTTCACCCAGGACTGCAGCTCCGTTAGCGAGACGAGCTGTGGGAAAGCCTGTCTCACAAACGGTGCCCACACCGGTTGGGGGTCGGTGAGGAATACCTGGAGATGCCGCAGCCTCAGCGCATGTTTGCGCATCATCAGCCACGGCATTCCCAGCCCTCCGTTGGAAGGGTGCTGACAGCAGACGGATCTCCTCACCAGCGGAGCCTGCTTCTTCCACAGAAACTGGAAGAGCATGCGTTCCATCTTGGCGAGGTGTTCACGGGGACAAGGCACGACAGTCAAGCGGTAGTAGATGACGGACGCTATGAAAGTGTTCGCCACCTCCGCTCGACCTTTCAAGGACAGTTTGCACTCTGCCCACTTCTGAGTGAGTGCAAACACCTTGGCCGTGACCTCGTTCCAGTTTTTCTCCACCTGGAGGTCTGGACCGAACCAGACCCCGAGCAATTTCACCGGTCCGTCCGTCCAGCGTCCAACGACGCTGTCGGATGTCATCGGTTTGCCTCTCCACGTACCGAGTTGCAAACCGACAGACTTGTCTGGGTTTAGTTTTGCTCCCGTCAGCGTTTCGTATTCTTTCAGTATGTTGCCGATCACCCCGATTTCCGAGGTGCTCGACACCATTACTGTCACGTCGTCGGCATAAGCCGACGCCGCTTTGCGCAGTCCCGGTTCTAGGGGGATGCCCTGCAACAGCTCCAATTTCCGCAGTAGTGGCTCTAGAGTCAATACATACAGAATGGAGGAGAGAGGGCATCCCTGTCGAATGGAACGCGTGATTGCGAACGGCTCCGATAGGTAGCCGTTCACCTTGACCCTCGAGCAGATGCTGGTGTGCATCGCCTCGATCCATCCTCTGAACACGGGACCGAAACCGGCCGCCTTGAGAACCGCTTCCAAGTATCGATGGTCGACCCTATCGAATGCCTTAGACTGATAGATAGATAGATAGATAGATAGATAGATAGATAGATAGATAGATAGATAGATAGATAGATAGATAGATAAATAGATAGATAGATAAATAGATAGATAGATAGATAGATTGTACTATTCTCACATCGTATATTACATCATTCTTGTAGTAGCGTGTGTATTTTTCTTGTGCTGAGAGACATAACCACTGTTCCGTTAGTTCAAGCATCAATTAGATAAGATATCAAAGCCGAAAGTTTTGTAAATATTGTAACGAAATTTTTGTTGACCTTTCTTGTTACGGTGGAGCTAGTGTTGTTACATTCGGTTGGTCTTTGACGGGAGAGTTTCATGTTTTCTTTCTGTGGATTAATCACGTTTCAACATTGTAATTCCCCAGATCTTATGACAGCATTTAGATACCAATTTGCTAATTTATGTGAAATAGTTACGCAGTGCAGAGTTAACATTACTTAGATCCATTATGTAATGCATGTTATATTCGATCATTGATCTGTCAATATTGACAGGGTCAACACACTAGTCAACACACTAGTCTTTCAATTTCCATACATTTTGCTTTATGTCCTATCTTTCCCCTCTTTTCTTCATTCCTGAAAGACGGCTTTGAATATACCGTATAATATGCTTTCCTTTTGAACATGTATTTCGCACATACCGTATAATTTGTTTCCTTTGCTTCCGATATAATTGCTTTACTTAAGTATTTGCCATTAATAGGATATATCTCGTCAGTCCATCGCCATTCTGATCGGCGTTTCAGAACTTGTATAAACGAGAGTCGGCTGAAAAGTCCATAGGCTGTCCAAAATACTCTCCAAATGAGTTGTATTTTTCAACATATTCCCCGGAAAGAATCAATGAAATTATTGATAACAAGATTTGAAATTAATGCATGCAAGATTTCACAGCTCTAGCATCACTCCTTCAGAGTCAGCCTATGAAAGTTTTCAGTCGCCCGATATAATTCGTATGGCTATATAATTTAGCTTGGTGGTGTTTATAGTAATTTAGTAGAAATAGAAGCTTACGCCGTATTTTTTACTAAAGATATTTTAGCCTGATAGTGGAGATTAAAACCCTCTAAACATGGAAAAGGATGAGTATTGACGTCAATGTTTATCTTTTTCTAATTTTAGAGGGTTTTAAACTCTACTATCAGGCTAAAATGTCTTCAGTCAAAAATACGGCGTAAGCTTCTATTTCTACTAAATTTCAAACTTCGTTCGCTGTTTCAAAACAAATACTTGTCAATCATAGTATATCATCATCATCATCAGGCAGCCTCAGCTAAGATCGACTCAACAATTGATCTTCACGTGGGTCTGTCGTTCATTGCCGTTGCCAAGTCCTGGATTTCAATACCAGAATCTCTGGCGATGACATTGGGGTAGGAGAGCTTGTATCCCTTGTTATTAGTGACTGTTTGTGGTTTCCAAAGCACTAATGGGGACACAGCCTCATTGGTGGCATGATGGCAGTGGCCAGCAAATCAGGATAGGAGAGCCTGCGCCCCCTGTTATTAGTGACTGCTTGTGGTTTCCAAAGCACTAATGGGGACACAGCCTCATTGGTGGCACGATGGCAGTGGCCAGCAAATCGGGATAGGAGAGCTTGTGTCTCCTGTTATCAGTGACTGCTTGTGGTTTCCAAAGCACTAATGGGGACACAGCCTCATTGGTGGCACGATGGCAGTGGTCAGCAAATCTTACTCTCCTCTTACGTACATTTACAGATAAGCGTGGGCGGCCGACATATATCTCTCTCAAAGTCAGATGTCGCCATCTTATGTTCTGAATGCATTGAAGCAGACGAGTGTAAGTGCCATCAAGCTATAAAGTATATAGTAAATATGGCTGGTTGTGTAATATTTTCAAATTAGATCTAAATTCTTTCTCACTACATTTTATTCTGTATAGTTGATGAACATTAATTAAACACGTGATCTAACATGTGGCGCTGTATGTTGCATTGATGTAACATGTGACTCTGTGTGTTGCACTAATGTAACATGTGTCTCTGTGTGTTGCACTGGTGTAACATGTGTCTCTGTGTGTTGCACTGGTGTAACATGTGTCTCTGTGTGTTGCACTGGTGTAACATGTCTCTGTGTGTTGCACTGGTGTAACATGTCTCTGTGTGTTGCACTGGTGTAACATGTGTCTGTGTGTGTTGCACTGGTGTAACATGTGTCTGTGTGTTGCACTGGTGTAACATGTGTCTGTGTGTTGCACTACTGCTCACACTTGTTTTGCAGGACGATATTGACATTTTTCTGCAAACCCGTTGTTTTCTTATGTGTAATTGTAATAACCTCACCGATATGTTAAAGGATGCCCTGCTTGAGGATATGTTAAAGGAGGCCCTGCTTGAGGATATGTTAAATGAAGGCCTGCTTGAGGATATGTTAAAGGATGCCCTGCTTGAGGATATGTTAAATGAGGGCCTGCTTGAGGATATGTTAAGGGAGGCCCTGCTTGAGGATATGTTAAATGAGGGCCTGCTTGAGGATATGTTTTTAGATGCCCTGCTTGAGGATACGTTAAAGGATGCCCTGCTTGAGGATATGTTAAATGAGGCCCTGCTTGAGGATATGTTAAAGGAGGCCCTGCTTGAGGATATGTTAAAGGCGGCCCTGCTTGTGGCTATGTTAAAGAAGCCCTGCTTGAGGATATTCTAAAGGAGTCTCTACTTGAGGATATATTAAAGGAGGCCCTGCTTGAGTATATGTAAGATAATCTCCAGTTTATATACAACTTTTCTGTGCAAATAAAGAACTATTTACTTAATGTACGGCCATTTATAAGATGCGAAACCCTAAACCTACTGTAAGTTCATACCAGACGCCCTTTTTTGCTGCTGAAAGTAAACATTAATGTGATTTTATGGATAGCGTTTTGCTTATGTCAGACGCCGTGACCCCGGATGGACCAACAGTACCGTTGTTAGGTTTCCAAACCGCCCAAGTCCATCTCAACGGCTGATGACCATGGAATCCTGTGTCCTTCGTTTGTACATTACTGGTACTTTATTTTATCGATGCCGTAAGGAAGAAAGGCAAAGTAAATTTCGGCGGGATTGGAACTGAAAGAGTATAAGGCCTTAATTCTATACCACAAATCATGTTGTCAGACGATCTACCAATCCCCCGCCTTATAGTTACTAATTATAATAATATCGAAAAAAAATGTAAAATGTAAAAATAATTGTTTCTACTTTTGGCACAAGGCCAGCAATAACCCAGTAGATTACTGGTACTTTATTTTATCGACCCCATAAAGATGAAAGGCAAAGTTAACCTCGGCGGGATTTGAACGGCAAGGGCCGTAACTCTATGCGTCAAAGCATGGCGTCCAACCCTCTACCGATACTGCCAATTCACCGCCCTTGTAAAATGTAAAAATAATGAACTACCTACACATAAGTGAGAAGCTGTTTCCTGGATTGATTAGGGTTTCCTTATAAATAACTCATGAACTTATTTCCTAGAGAACTAGTTTCCGTTGATAAATTAAAGGGAAAATATTCTGACTTCAAATATTTGAAATGTTTGATATATAATACGATTCACAAATACGACTTAAGAGTTACATAATACCACCAATATATTTTAATTTAGAAATCAATTGATTGAACACTTTATTTAAATTTTGACTTTAGTTTTATCACATTTCTTTTATCACATTTCTTTCTTTTTTTTTTTGTAAATTTTTATTTAAAAAGATTTTAGCATGAAAGAAATCCACTGGTTTCATGAATTCTATCCTCCATATTCTAGTAAACTCTCGTTTATTTTCCTACCATCAAACACATGTGCTCGTCATAAAAAACCTGAGGAACAGAAAAACCAGAAACCAGCAGTGAAACATGAAGTGAGGCATTTCGAGATGTGTATTAGTAAACAATATAAAAATAAATATATATATATGTGTGTGTGTATATATATATGTTAGGGAGAGATGACCCCTTAGCCTTTGTCAAGGCAGAATTCTAGGAGAAGGAAAACTGTGATATAACACCTGCAACCCTGATGGTATCCAATGATGTTGACTTGTTCTTCTTTTTGGTAAATTTCATCTTGGTTAAGAGAGTGGGACTGGCTTTGTGCAGTGCCTTTGCTCACTATAAAAGCTTCACGGCACAGGCATTGCTTTATATCTGGAGATCTCTCTGCACTTGTCATCACATGGTACCATGGGCCCAGCACTATGTGTCAATAATTGTCACAGGTGTAGTGTTTGTACCAGAATTTTCAAGTCGCTGGCTGGACTAAAAAGTCACACCCGTTCAGCGCATCGGTAGGGGTTTTCCTACATGGATATAAAGTAGTGGCCGTACTCGAAAACGAGTTGGCAGCCACCATATATATATGTATGTATATATGTATATGCATATACATATTTGTATATATATGTATGTATAAATATAGATACATATGTGTATATATATATTTATATATATATATCTATGTATATATATGTATATATATATGTATGAAAAAAGTTTGTCCTTCATCAGTGATCTTCCAACTATCATAGGTATTTCATCGCTTTAAAGACCATATACCTCCGGTTGGTGCGAGCAACGGCTAAAAAAAGTCGTTGGGACACGTAAATAAAGGGGACACGAGGGTAAACAAACAAAATGGTGAGGCAACAGAAAGTGAGGAAGAAGGAGACAAGTCCCAGATTTCTATGAATTTAAGTTCGGTGAAATCGTGAACGAGAGAATAAAGACCATCAAACCTGGTTGAAATGTGAGCAAGGAAGGAATTTCGCACAGGTCTAACGGGAGGAAGAAGGGGTCTGGTCTGCGAATTCGGTAAACATAAGTTCTGTGAAAACGTAGACGAGAGAGAAAAAATTCTGACCAGCTTGGCCGAGAATGTGAGAGAAAAGAGTTACTCACAGGTGAAACGGGAAGAAAGAGGAGGAGGAGGAGAGGTAGTGACAGAGAATGAGTGAGTGAAGGGTGAGGTGAGGAAGAGGCTAACAGAGAGAGAGAGACTGCTAGAAAGGGTAAAGATACATAGAACGAAAAAGACGGCGTAGCAGCAGAGGAAAAAATATGTGTAAATATGATAATAAGGGCGCTGCGGAGTTGCAAATGGGTTACATATGAAAAAAGTTTGTCCTATATATGTATATATATATATATGTATATATATTTATATATATATGTTTATATATATGTATATATTATATATATATTTATATATATGTATATATTATATATATATATATATGTTTATATATATGTATATATGTATGTATATATGTATATATATATTATATATATGTATAAATTATATATATATATATTTATATATATATACGATATTAAACAAATGGAAACTATATTTATAAAACCATATTTATTTCATTATACATATTTCAGGGATACCATATTAAAAATATGGCATGCCTTCGTATATCTACTCCAAAACTTGTCGAGTGCTTTATATCAGTTATAAAATATTTACTTGTTGTAACCCAACAATTTTAAATAAAACTTTTGCATTTATATATATATATATATATATATATATTTATATATTATGAAATACTGTTGGCTCGTGCTCACATTAATTTCTATATTTTCATTTATATATTTATATATATATATATGTATATATATATATATATATATATATATATATATATATATATATATATATATATATATATATATATTTCTTTGTAGATGCTTTTTTGTTTTACATAACAGTATACAGAACAGTTGAATTGACGTCGTGACAGAAATACTGTATAGAAAAAAAATAATGATCATTTTATCTGCTAGAAATAGGAGTCAAATATCCCAGCAATTACACTGTAATGTCTTCAACAAAAGAGTAAAAACGGTGGATTATGTTGTCCTAAATGAAACACACTAAAAGGAGACAATGGTTACGATGGAAACTCCTTAGATTTTATGTCTGCTTAATCAGGATTAAGTCGCAGCTAAATAGCAAAAAGGCTTTTTTGATTTAGGCACAATGTCAGCCATTTTGGGTGAGGAGAAAGTCGATTAAACCAACCATAATACCTTAGTGGCACTTTAGCTTATCGACCTCGTGAAAAAAAAAAAATGTGAAGTCGTGCGGCTGAGTGGTTAGAGAATTGGATTCACAATCTTGAGGTTGTGAGTTCGATTCCTGGACCGGGAAATGCGTTATGTCCTTGAGCAAGACACTTTATTTTCACGTTGCTCCTTCTACCTGGAGTTGCGACCGATAGATAGTATTAGCAATTAGAAATACCGACGAAAACATTGTTTCCTCGGTCCGATTTGACGAAAGTCGGTCGTTCCTTTATTTAAGGAAAATATGGCAAAACTACCCTTGACAGGATTTGAATTGAAACGTTGTTAGTTATTTTATCGACAACAATCACAAATATTTAGTTCAAAGTCTTTAGCGCGATTTGAACTTAATAGATTCAGCAGAACAGCAAAAACCGATTTATGTCAGTCGTCTTACGAAGATACATGAGATTTTGTAATATACCATAATTAGTAGGTTGCAGTCACAGTGGAATTGAGCCATGCTCTTCAATGTCATTTTATTGACTCGCTATTAAGAGAGTTTCAGGTCAACTTTACTTTTCATCCTCTATAAAAAATGTGTACCAGTCTACTACTGGTATCGATTCTTCCCCTGTCTCTATTTCTCAGCCCTCTCTCTCACTTTCTCGTGCTCTCTTTCTCTCTTACTTTCTCGTGCTCTCTCTCTCTCTCTTACTTTCTCGTGCTCTCTCTCTCGCTCACTTTCTCGTGCTCTCTCTCTCTCTCACTTTCTCGTGCTCTCTCTCTCTCACTTTCTCGTGCTCTCTCTCTCTCTCTCTCTCTCTCTCACTTTCTCGTGCTCTCTCACTCTCTCTCACTTTCGTGCTCTCTCTCTCTCTCACTTTCACGCGCTCTCTTTCTCGTGCTCTCTCTCTCTCTCTTTTACTTTCTCGTGCTCTCTCTCTCACTTTCTTGTGCTCTCCCTCTCTCTCTCTCCCACTTTCTCGTGCTCTCTCTCGCATCACTCTCTCTCTCACTTACTCTCTCGCGCTCTCTCACTTTCTTTCCTTCTCTGGAAGAAATTTACCGTGTTCAGACTTGGAGAGGAGGAGGAGGGCTGCACCTGGCTTTAAATGGCCAAGAAGCGCGGTATGTCATTGCGTGGAACTTATGACCTCACCAGAATTTACAGGATGAAGAAGAAGAATTAAGGCATTGAAACGCTGCCCTTGTCAGCGGCAGATGCTCCACGTCTCAACCCCTTATGTCATAAGGGGTCGGCAATTTCTTGGCCTCCACGGGCCGGATCGAATATTAATGACGGATAGCGGGCAGGACGAAGGCCATAAAAGAATAATTATGGAAAATTACACAAACTAAAATTTAATTACGAGTGTTAATTATACTTTACAATAATTTGTATCAACCCCAGATGAATGGAGTAATGGAGAAACATCAGTTATTCAATTGAAGACATCGTTGGAATCATTTGTTTAACAAATCTTTAAAATACATAACACAATTTTTAATTGTGTTTTTGCTGTCAAAGAGTTCACATCCGGTTGGTGGTGGACATTAGGTGGTGGTGGACATTAGGTGGAGTGAATCAGTGGTGGTGGACATTAGGTGGAGTGAATCAGTGGTGGTGGACATTAGGTGGAGTGAATCAGTGGTGGTGGACATTAGGTGGAGTGAATCAGTGGTGGTGGACATTAGGTGGAGTGAATCAGTGGTGGTGGAGATTAGGTGGAGTGAATCAGTGGTGGTGGACATTAGGTGGAGTGAATCAGTGGTGGTGGACATTAGGTGGAGTGAATCAGTGGTGGTATGGTGGACATTAGGTGGAGTGAATCAGTGGTGGTGTGGTGGACATTAGGTGGAGTGAATCAGTGGTGGTGTGGTGGAGATTAGGTGGAGTGAATCAGTGATGGTGGACATTAGGTGGAGTGAATCAGTGGTGGTGGACATTAGGTGGAGTGAATCAGAAGATTTGTGGAAGAATGTAACAGCAGGCCCTTTACTGTATTCGAAAGTCTCGTCTCTCATATTACAATAAATTTTAATTTTAAATAAACAACTCATTGGGCATCAGTTCTCGCGGGCCGCTCAAAATCCCTTCGCGGACCAGATCCGGTCCGCAGGCCTAAGGTTGCCGATAGTATATAGTAGCATGCCATAAGGCTTATGGGTTGCTACTACATACTATATGTTCCTATATACTGCACTCAAATTCTACGTCAGCTGCATGCTGTCACAGCAAACTCTCTTTGTCCTGGTGAAGATTGTGGCCACTTTGCTGACCTATCTGTTGATCTCATAGTCTAAGGAGAGTCAATCCATGAAGGTTAAGACAAAGAATGTAGATCTAGTTCATAATTGTTGGTGATAATTAGAACAGAGCTCTATGCTTTGATCGAAAAGTTCCTCTTTAGAATGTGCTATCAGCTTTATGTCTTTTCCAAGATTATCGCTAAGTACCTTAGATTTTTCCTCCCAGCGGGAGAGTTAAAAAACTTCAGGTCAGATCTGTAGTGTTGAATTGGTACTTATACTAAAGCCGTACTTATACTAAAGCCGTACTTATACTAAATTCGTACTTATACTAAGGCCGTGGCTTTAGTATAAATACGAAGGAATTTCTGAACAGGATAACCAAACGTGTGGTTAATAAAGAAGAAATGCAGTAAGTAGGTTTGCTAATTTTTTCAATGTAGTACAAAATCTTTTTTCATAAGCTGTTATGTCATTCCAATATCAGATAATTTGGTATTGGAATAACATCCAAGCTGTATCACTATTCCGATAACGTTTACAAAATATGTCTACATCTTCCAATTTCCTATAAGCAATCAATACATATGCATGTTGTGTGTGATACAGTTATATATGT
>OZ024755.1:37325718-37333218 GCA_964016885.1 Eledone cirrhosa
ATTCCGGGAGGGATGGACCCCAGTACTAGATCTCCCCAGATTCCGGGAGGGATCGACCCCAGTACTAGATCTCTCCAGATTCCGGGAGGGATGGACCCCAGTACTAGATCTCCCCAGATTCCGGGAGGGATCGACCCCAGTACTAGATCTCTCCAGATTCCGGGAGGGATGGACCCCAGTACTAGATCTCCCCAGATTCCGGGAGGGATCGGCCCCAGTACTAGATCTCCCCAGATTCCGGGAGGGATGGACCCCAGTACTAGATCTCCCCAGATTCCGGGAGGGATCGACCCCAGTACTAGATCTCTCCAGATTCCGGGAGGGATGGACCCCAGTACTAGATCTCCCCAGATTCCGGGAGGGATGGACCCCAGTACTAGATCTCCCCAGATTCCGGGAGGGATCGACCCCAGTACTAGATCTCCCCAGATTCCGGGAGGGATCGACCCCAGTACTAGATCTCCCCAGATTCCGGTAGGGATCGACCCCAGTACTAGATCTCTCCAGATTCCGGGAGGGATCGACCCCAGTACTAGATCTCTCCAGATTCCGGGAGGGATCGACCCCAGTACTAGATCTCCCCAGATTCCGGGAGGGATCGACCCCAGTACTAGATCTCCCCAGATTCCGGGAGGGATGGACCCCAGTACTAGATCTCCCCAGATTCCGGGAGGATGCTATAACTACTAAGCTAATATATTTATAGATATTTACATTGTCACAACTACCTTCTAAATTCCCCCAATGTTTCTTAAGTCATAGAAAAATTAACACTTCTACCTACAGGCTTGAGATATTCTTAAAAAGATGACATTTAATGCCCAGGATTCCCTGGCAATTAGTTCCCAAGTCTTGGGTTCAATTGAGTAGCACTTTGTGTCCTTAAGCTAGCCACTTCCTTTCACATATAACCCTCAGACAGTTGCGCGTAATTTTAAGATGATTGCATCAACTGGAACCAACAGATTTTCAACATATGTTTGCGAGGCAATGTTCCGGTAGGTCCACAGCGAAGTATAGGCTACGCACTTAGAATACAGAAACATTTTATTTATATTAAAAAATGTGTTTCCCTGTGGTGAAAATTCTCGATCTTATATGTATATTATATGAAGCGTCTTCGTTCATACGTTTATCTGTATGTATGTCTATTTATGGTTATAATTGGGTATATTAGTATATACTAGCAGTGGTACCCGGCGTTGCATGGTATAAGGTATTGTGAAATATATAACCGCCTTAGCTAAGCTTAGTATTGCCACAACCACGGCTGGCAAAGAAGTAAGGGTCTGGTGGTACGTAAGTAAGCAACACTGTGGCTTAAAACGTGAGGAAGAAGTTGTGTGCACTTACCAACTGTTTGGGGAATGAGTGTGAGATTTGTCTTGAGCAAGGGTGGCAGAATAACCGGAGGCAGCAGACAGCCAGACATACAGACAGATATTATAAGGGCGCGTCTGGACGCAGAGCGAATTGTAGGAACAGACATACAGACAGATATTATAAGGGCGCGACGTTATATGTATGTATCTATCTAAAAAGAGAAAGACTAAGAATTATAGAGAGAGATCGCTAAATCGCCTAATGCGGTCCCTGGGGCATTGAAAATTTGAATTTGTTTTGGCTCAGAACACTCCCTGAAACATAAGTATTACATGTGTAAAGTTGGAAAACAGTCGGTTGGGTGCTTCTCTAGTTTTAGGGATTCAAACTCACACACACAGACAGACATCCTCAGTTTTATATACATAGATAAATGTGTGGGTTTGGATTTAGCTTCATATTTCTGTTTGAATTATCTAGGTGTGCATGTGTACGTTCGAATTTGTGTGTGTGTATATGCAATGGCATTTGTACGTATGTAAGCGTTCGAATATATGCTTGTATTTATTCTTATCTCAGGGAAATCTATTTGTTTGTGTGTGTATGCATACATATATGCAATCATGTAAGTGTGCATATGTGCTTGTAATTTCTTATAGTTTGGTCTTTTAGTACGAATGACTTTATCTTTATACACATCATATACGTTTTACTGTCTATTTTTTGTATGTGTTTGCATCACTGGTAGTATCTGCGTGGTTCTATATGCGTGGCTTTATTAGTGGGTGATTATCCGTGTACTTGTTTCGTGTGTACTCATGAAGGCATGTGTGTAATTATTTGTGTGTGTCTGAACATGTGTGACAACGTCTTAATCGATACATTGGTTGAACATTTATATAAGTTTATAACTGTCATTTCAATAGTAATGAATACACTGAAGAAACTGTGGACTTTTGTACATTTTGTGTTGCTGTCGAATGATAACACATTATACGAGCATCTACTTTATTTCTTTTCTATATTGTGTAGTAAGTTATCTTTTTATCGTACACAATTTTGTGGAGAAATATCTGTTTTATGTAATACATATGTATAAAGTATAGAAATAGATCGGTACATTTACAAACATACATACAAAATAAATATATATATCCCATCACTATTTCTCCCCCTCTCTCTCTTCCTCCCCCCTCTCTCTCTCTCGATATATATATATATATATGTGTGTGTGTGTGTGTGTGTGTAAAAAGTAAACAGAAATAACAACACATATATATATGCACGTATCGGTTTACCGAACATTTATTATAATGCTCGGTTTGTTTGTAAACAAACAAACAGCCCGAATTACGCCATACAGTGTTTATCGTTTTCGGTGCGCCCGGCCGACTAAACTCACTCGATATGCAAATTAGGCTGCTCAGCCGTTAATATGCATAAGGAAAGTATATACTTTCAGACGTTCAACCATCTGGCAGGAAGGTATACGATGCTGACGATAGCTAATAAGCTTGAAACTAGTACATCGTTCCTGTGTCAGTGTTGAACAAAAAGGTGAGGTGGTTGCCTAAACATTGTACGGCGTAATTCGGGCTGTTTGTTTGTTTACAAACAAACCGAGCATTATAATAAATGTTCGGTAAACCGATACGTGCATATATATATGTGTGCATATATTTATATATATACATACTACTGTACGTCTGTATACATATATGTATGTACGTATACATACATGCATATATAAATATATATGTATATATATACCAGAAGCTGAGCAACGACCAATATTCTGCTAAATATAACGAAGGTGAATTTATATATACTTAACCAGTAATTTCAGCGGGTTCGACCATAACATCGCAATATATAAAAATATAAACGGTGAAAACTTTTAGGTTTTGCATAATGCTAAGAATGGGAAAAAATATTTGCCCTTTTCATAAACCGAAGGAACATATTATTTACATCGAAACATTCCAGCCATATCTCCATCATACTTAAAAATGTACTTTAGGTCAACAGAAGACCCTTTGACCTACCATCAAGGAAAATCGTTGTCGACAAAGCTTCTTATTATTGAACCCGAAAGATTAAGGGATTCCATGATATAATTTACTTTGCTCCCTATACACATTTCAAAAAGAATCATCGGCTTAATATGAAAATAAGCCGCAACGCAACGTGCTTTTAACCAACGCTTATCTCTAAATGTCAAAACCAATACATCTAACTGACGAACTTTTCGCAATAACCTTTCTCTTTTTGCATACCACAAGCGAACTTAACCAGATGATGCTACGAATACAGTACAGTGAAATATATTGTAGCTATTCTTTAGTAAAGTATACATTTTCAGTGAAATAATGAAGAAAATTAACTGTGAATCTATACATACATATGTGTATGTAGGACTATATATATATATATATATATATTATATATATATATATATATATATATATATATATATATATATATATATATGCAAAAGTTTTATTTAAATTGTTGGGATACAACAAGCAAATATTTTTATAACTGATATAAAGCACTCAACAAATATTTGGAGTAGATATACGATATTAATAAATGGAAACTATATTTATAAAACCATATTTATTTCATTATATATATTTCAAGGATACCAAGTTACATTATGGTATGCCTTCATCAGACAAAATACAATATATAACAGTTTTATAAATAGACATTGACGTACCCCTTTAAAAATAGACCGTTGCTTTTGGAGATGGCCTCCATACATGGCTGCATACATCTTATACATGAGGTTCTGGCATGCAATGGGTCGGTAGTTTTCTGCCAAGTGGGTGTCTTTGTTCTTGGGGACCAGTAATGTTTGTGCTAATGTCAACCATTCTGGTATAAGTGTATCTCCCTTAAGAACTTGTTGGTAGAGGTCAGTAAGATACCTCCGATAGAATATCAGTTTTTTGTACCAGTAGCCGACAATCATGTCTCTTCCTGGTGTTTTCTTATCTTGGAGTTTTCCTATCACAGTCTCAAGGGTACCCTCACTTATTTCCTATGTTTTTGTTGCAGTGTAGAAGCAATAGTTCTTTCGGATTTCTCTTAGCCACACTGTATCTTGGTTGAAATTCTTCTTTTCACCTCATTTTGCTCCAAAAGGAATCTATGTCTTTCTGGGATGGGGCCTCAGTGACACTTATTATTTTGTTCTTCATATTTCTATAGACTGATGTTTGGTTTCGTCTGAATCTTTTATTAAGCACTTTTCTCTCATCTACCTTCTTCAGGTATCGGCGTTTTTCGCTAACAGCTCTCAATTCTTGTTTGAGGGTGATCAGCTTATATTGGAGAGTTCTGGTTCTACTGTTACCAAACATCGTCTCTATTTTATTTTTCACTCTTTGTTGGTGAGGAGTGAGGTTTTTTGTGTTTGTTTGCATGTAAGGAGCATTGTCACATAACCTATGGTTTTTCGTAGGTCAGCAATCTTTTTTTCTATTTTAGTTATATATGATGGTATTTTTGGTGGTGTTCTGTTCTTGTTAATATCTCTGTTATCACCAAGATAATGCTTCACTGTCGTTGATTTGCCAAAATGTTGGGGTTTTTATCCGTCGTAAATATTCATCCCCTATTTCGTCAATAACACGTAGTATTTCATTATTTGGTTTTTCATTAAACATTGTCGTTTTAATACGCTCAGCAAGAGAGATATTTATACATCTCTCTGGATATTTATTTATCTCTCTGGAAGATTTCGTTGAGGGAAATTTTCAATTGTTTATACTTTTGATTATTATCATTATCGATAGTATTTTCCACAACAGTCGAGGTAGACTCGGATGGTACACGTGGTGTCAAATTTCTTCGATTATTATTATTACTTCTTCGATTATTATTATTATCGATAGTGTTTTCCCCAGCATTCGAGGTAGACTTAGATGGTACAGGTGGTGTCAAGTTTCTTACAGGAATAGTTGTTTCAAAGCGCTGTTCGATCTAGCTGCTAGGAAGCCTAGTAGCATGGCGACCTGTAGCACGTGTTGTTGATTCCATATTTGTTGTGGGGGGACTTACAATTAATAATATTTATCTTATTTTTACGTTCAACAAACGTCGCTTGTTGGCGTAATTGTTTCGCTATGAAATAATTTAGCTCTGGGTGCATTTCGTCCCAGTGTAGCTTCATTCTGTTCATATAGCCAATGGAGGGATTGTTTTTTGCCATTTTATAGCAATTAAATAAATCATTATTAAGTTCGCAACTCCAAGAGAAATGCGATTTATAATTTCGGTTTCTTCTGTAGCTGCAACTGAATAAAGTTTGTTTACCTTTCTTGTTATTTGTCTTCGGTACTTCCTCAATTTTGTTGTTGATGTTGTGTTCAGCCATGCTGTTTGTAGCAAATCCTTGTAAAATGAATTATGTTTTTAGTCGGATATCTCTACGGATTCGAATAAAAAGTGTCTTCAGAAGATATAGTTAGAAGAATAACCAGTTATTCAACATGACTGTAGTTGTGGCATTACTGTCGGAGATAGTATTCATCTTAAATTTAAGAAATAGTCTCCCACGCCAAAATATAGGACTGATCGCGTTGACTGTATATGTATGTATGTATGTATATATGTAAGTTCTTCTGTTTTTATAATGTATGTATGTATGTATGTATTTATGTATGTATAGGCATTGTTCTTTACTACGAAATACTAAGCATGGTTATATAGCAACTGGAGAAAAATTATATATATGAAATTACATACTCACAAAAACAGACGATATAGAATTTTCGCAAAAAATAAAAAATAAAAATAGAGAGGAAAAACATCAAAATAAAATCAATTCTTATTAAAATATTCATATGTTAATGTAAAATGATTAGATGTTGACCGGAAATGCTAATTGTACGAAAGAGTTAGGAAGTTTTGAGTAATAAATCACATTATCGGAGGAAGATACTTAACAAGGTATAATAATAGGAAATTTGATCTAAAATATAATGTCAGAACTATGTGTGTATGAGCGTATGTGTGAGGGCGCGTTTATATATATATATATATATATATATATATATATATATATATATATATATATATATATATATGTATGTATATATATATGTATGTATATATATATATATATATATATATATGTATATATATATATATGTATATATATATGTATGTATATATATATGTATATATATATATATGTATATATATATGTATGTATAAATATATATATATGTATATATATATGTATGTATAAATATATATATATGTATATATATATATGTATGTATATATACATATATATATACATATATATGTATATAGACATATATATATATACATATATATGTATATATACATATATATATATACATATATATGTATATATATATATATATGTATATATATATATGTATGTATATATACATATATATATATATATACATATATATGTATATATACATATATATATATGTATATATATACATATATATATGTATGTATATATACATATATATATATATATACATATATATGTATATATACATATATATATATGTATATATATACATATATATGTATATATATATATATATATATATGTATATATATATGTATATATATATATATATATGTATATATATATATATATATATATATATATATATATGTATGTATGTATATGTATATATATATATATACATATATATATATATATATATGTATATATATATATATATATATATATATATATGTATGTATATATATATATATATATATATATAGTGAGAGAGGGAGAGAGAGAGAGAGAGAGAGAGAGAGAGCAATAATGAAATTAATAGGAAAAGGAAATCCATAATACTATTTTTCAACAACTACAAACTTAATTTAGAAATCGAGAATAATTACAAAATCGTTAACTTCTTAGATCTAACCTTAAACCTTAGCACACGAAAATCTAAATTACGTAAGTTTCAATTCTAATCATCCTAGAAATATTAAAAATACTATTGTCAATAGCGTCCAACATTGGATTTCACGCATCTCTGCTAATAAAAATATTTTTGATGATAAGGCTGAATATTACAATGAAGCTTTACATAGAGCAGGATACTCGAATAAAATTAAATACATATATAACAATAACATGATAAATCATCCTAGAAATAATTA
>OZ024755.1:37338218-37348218 GCA_964016885.1 Eledone cirrhosa
CAAAGGAAAACTTTGTTTGATAACATTTGTAGCAGAAAACTATTACGATATAGCAGAAGAATATGTGTTTTTTTCACAGAGTATAAAATATGTCTCTCTCTCTCCACATATATAGACGAAATAAACAAATTTTAATGTGATTTTTATCGTATCCTCACAAGAGAACTATAGTGTCCGGGGCCCTTTTTTAGAGTCTCTATGAGAGTTGGGAAGAAAGAAGATAGGGTCTGACTACTTGCAACAAACCGAATTCTACTGACGACATCCAAGAAGGCCACAATAGGGTTTTAACTGAACAAATACTGCAAGCCAACATAAACGAGCCCCTAACGCCTCCGTTTGTCAACTGCCTTCCATTGTGTCTTTAACATTAAATAAATTCCAGACACATATTTTCAGATTTACAGACCTGCAATATTATGTATTAAGGATCGCTCATTATAGAAAACAATGTATGTTTTGTTGTATTGAATAGTTCTTATGTTGTCGTTGATGTTTAGTCCTAACACAACTTTAATTGAGTAAACTTGATGAGATTTATTCATATATTATCTGGTTCGTAATTGTTCTATCTAACCTGCCTACTTGGAAAACATATGGAATGATTCGAGAGAGATTTAACTGGTTTTCTAGATGTTCCTTCATTTATTGATAATTTCTATGTTGTTATTATAGTTATTTAGTTTCAGACATATGACCGCGGGTTTTCTAAGTCATAATCATCCTATTTTAATAGGGGTTGTAGGACTATACAGTATCATGTGTGTTTTTACTTTATTGAAGCGACGTTTAAGCGATGTTTTGCTCATTTAACCTGTTCATTATCACATTTCTATTGAAAGACACTGCCAAAGCTTTTCAGATAATTTTCAAATTAACCAAGAATGTATAAGGATTTTTTAATATATATACAAGCAACAGCATTCTCCCTTTTCATAGACTCCAAAACAGGTGTGGAAATGTAATCCTCAGATATGAGACCTCATCCGAATTCTTGCAACAGGGTGGAGCCCACGTAGAGCAACTAAGGCCTAAATACGGCGAAATAATTGTTTTATGGTCTTGACTGTGTTAGTTGGACGACAAGGTCACTTCAGAAGCTCTCTACATTCCAGAACCACATCATGAAATTTATGACTGGCAAGGAGCTCAGTTACCGTATCTGTATCAGTGAGCTGCTCAACATTACCAAACTTAGACCAGTTACATCAATTGTCAAGTCAAGAGTACTCAAACTATACGGCCATATAAAAAGATCAACTCGTGGTGTGAGTAGGTTATGTCTGGAAGGAAGGTTGGCTGGTAAGAGAAGCAGAGGCCGGCAGCCAAAACGATGGCTTGACAATGTCAACTTGTGGACTGGACTTGATCTTTGCTATTTGAACTCTGCTGTTGGTGATCGAACTTTGTGGAGAGAGATATCACATGTTGATGTGCATTCTGCAACTGGCGGAGTTTAGCGTCATCGTCGTCGTCGTCGTAGTAGTAGTAGTAGTAGACGTCTAAGATGTTCCCAAAGACATTGATTGTCGTAAATGACGGTTTGAAACCTGATTGGTGAGTAGGGTCCCTGATAAGAATGATTAGGTTTTCACCCCGCTGTTCTGAAGCACACAAGATGTTAATGTTTAGAAAATGTCGCCCTTGATAAACCAACTAAAAGCCAGCCCATTTTACTAAGACATTGTAACTACGATTAGATTATCCAATAAGACCTCCCCTGTTAAAACGACACAGTGTTAAGGATATTTGACTGTATTCGTTTTTTTTGTAGTGGTGGTTTTTTTTTGGGGGGGGGGGGGGGGGGGGGGGCACAACAGCGTAGAATTTTTTTTCTTCTGCGAATAAAAGAGTAGTTAGTGAATCAAATGGTTTCTATTACTCCTCAAATTATGTTGTGTACACTTGAAGTAGCTTGCGGCAGGTGTAAACGAAAATAGTTAATTGCATTCTTCACGAGATAGTTTTCGTAGTTAAGATGGCTTGCCTAGCTTTAAATACGTACCGCGTTTAATTATATATGAGTCAATGCAGTCTGGTTTATTTCTAACTATTTCTCAAATTTTATTGTTTATGCTACATTAGAGCCTACGAGATAGCGTGTTATAATATACATCTAATTAAACGCATATAAGAGCTAAGCAGTTGCGACAGTACTTGCAGCCGTGACATCAGTTCAAGATCACAATATTAATGCAAGGTCCGTTTGCTAGAGTTTCCCAATAATGCAGCAAGAAATCTGTTGCTGCAGGCTTACTTTGGTTAACTATCTACAATATGAACAAATAGGAATTACGCAGTTATTTTATAATGATAGTTATATAAAATAACAATATATTTTCTTGTTATTCTCATACAAATTCATAAGTTACACCCGATTCATCATTTTGTTTAAAGTTAATTTATTTCTATAAACGCGTTTATTTTTTAGGTTTTATTTCGTTCCTTTTGTTTTCTTGTTCTTGGTATTTGCTTCAGTTTAATCTATTTTAACAAATACTATTAAATCGGAAATTTGTTTTCGATGGTCTACTCCACATGTATGTATAGGGGGTTGTGTAGTTTTGTTGTAGTGTATGTGGTGCAGGGAAAGCTAAAAAGAGTGAACTGATATAGGCACAAGGCCAGTCATTTTAGGGGAGGGGAAAGTCGATTTAATCGACCCGAGTACGTGACTGGTACTTTATTTTATCGACCCCGTAAAGATGAAATGCAAAGTTAACCTTGGCGAGATTTGAACTCAGATCGTAAAGGGCCGTAACTCTATGCTGTAAAGCATGGTGTCCGACCCTCCACCGATACTGCCAATCCACTGCCCTCCAGCCAGAATATAATAATATATAATAAACGAGGTAAAACTTGTTTGAAAACGGTAAACGTTTTGTGTGTTTTTGTTCGTTTAGGTCAAGATAGTAGTGTAGAAATGTGTGTGTGTGAGTTAATGTTAGGGTTAGTTAGAATTAGGACAAGAATTAGTGTTAGTATAGTTATCATTAACGGTGAAGATAGTAGTGTAGAAATGTGTGCGTGTGTGAGTTAATGTTAGGGTTAGTTAGAATTAGGACAAGAATTAGTGTTAGTATAGTTATCATTAACGGTGAAGATAGTAGTGTAGAAATGTGTGCGTGTGTGAGTTAATGTTAAGGTTAGTTAGAATTAGGACAAGAATTAGTGTTAGTATAGTTATCATTAACGGTCAAGATAGTAGTGTAGAAATGTGTGCGTGTGTGAGTTAATGTTAGGGTTAGTTAGAATTAGGACAAGAATTAGTGTTAGTATAGTTATCATTAACGGTCAAGATAGTAGTGTAGAAATGTGTGCGTGTGTGAGTTAATGTTAGGGTTAGTTAGAATTAGGACAAGAATTAGTGTTAGTATAGTTATCATTAACGGTGAAGATAGTAGTGTAGAAATGTGTGTGTGTGTGTGTGTGTGAGTTAATGCTAAGGTTAGTTAGAATTAGGACAAGAATTAGTGTTAGTATAGTTATCATTAACGGTCAAGATAGTAGTGTAGAAATGTGTGTGTGCGTGAGTTAATGCTAAGGTTAGTTAGAATTAGGACAAGAATTAGTGTTAGTATAGTTATCATTAACGGTCAAGATAGTAGTGTAGAAATGTGTGCGTGTGTGAGTTAATGTTAGGGTTAGTTAGAATTAGGACAAGAATTAGTGTTAGTATAGTTATCATTAACGGTCAAGATAGTAGTGTAGAAATGTGTGTGTGCGTGAGTTAATGCTAAGGTTAGTTAGAATTAGGACAAGAATTAGTGTTAGTATAGTTATCATTAACGGTCAAGATAGTAGTGTAGAAATGTGTGCGTGTGTGAGTTAATGTTAGGGTTAGTTAGAATTAGGACAAGAATTAGTGTTAGTATAGTTATCATTAACGGTCAAGATGGTAGTGTAGAAATGTGTGCGTGTGTGTGAGTTAATGTTAGGGTTAGTTAGAATTAGGACAAGAATTAGTGTTAGTGTAGTTATCATTAACGGTGAAGATAGTAGTGTAGAAATGTGTGTGTGAGTTAATGTTAGGGTTAGTTAGAATTAGCACAAGAATTAGTGTTAGTGTAGTTATCATTAACGGTGAAGATAGTAGTGTAGAAATGTGTGTGTGTGAGTTAATGTTAGGGTTAGTTAGAATTAGGACAAGAATTAGTGTTAGTATAGTTATCATTAACGGTCAAGATAGTAGTGTAGAAATGTGTGTGTGTGTGAGTTAATGTTAAGGTTAGTTAGAATTAGGACAAGAATTAGTGTTAGTATAGTTATCCTTAACGGTGAAGATAGTAGTGTAGAAATGTGTGTGTGAGTTAATGTTAGGGTTAGTTAGAATTAGCACAAGAATTAGTGTTAGTGTAGTTATCATTAACGGTGAAGATAGTAGTGTAGAAATGTGTGTGTGCGTGAGTTAATGTTAGGGTTAGTTAGAATTAGGACAAGAATTAGTGTTAGTATAGTTATCATTAACGGTCAAGATAGTAGTGTAGAAATGTGTGTGTGTGTGTGTGTGAGTTAATGCTAAGGTTAGTTAGAATTAGGACGAGAATTAGTGTTAGTATAGTTATCATTAACGGTCAAGATAGTAGTGTAGAAATGTGTGTGTGCGTGAGTTAATGCTAAGGTTAGTTAGAATTAGGACAAGAATTAATGTTAGTATAGTTATCATTAACGGTCAAGATAGTAGTGTAGAAATGTGTGCGTGTGTGAGTTAATGTTAGGGTTAGTTAGAATTAGGACAAGAATTAGTGTTAGTATAGTTATCATTAACGGTCAAGATGGTAGTGTAGAAATGTGTGCGTGTGTGTGAGTTAATGTTAGGGTTAGTTAGAATTAGGACAAGAATTAGTGTTAGTGTAGTTATCATTAACGGTCAAGATAGTAGTGTAGAAATGTGTGTGTGAGTTAATGTTAGGGTTAGTTAGAATTAGCACAAGAATTAGTGTTAGTGTAGTTATCATTAACGGTGAAGATAGTAGTGTAGAAATGTGTGTGTGAGTTAATGTTAGGGTTAGTTAGAATTAGGACAAGAATTAGTGTTAGTATAGTTATCATTAACGGTCAAGATAGTAGTGTAGAAATGTGTGTGTGTGTGAGTTAATGTTAAGGTTAGTTAGAATTAGGACAAGAATTAGTGTTAGTATAGTTATCATTAACGGTGAAGATAGTAGTGTAGAAATGTGTGTGTGAGTTAATGTTAGGGTTAGTTAGAATTAGGACAAGAATTAGTGTTAGTATAGTTATCATTAACGGTCAAGATAGTAGTGTAGAAATGTGTGTGTGCGTGAGTTAATGTTAAGGTTAGTTAGAATTAGGACAAGAATTAGTGTTAGTATAGTTATCATTAACGGTCAAGATAGTAGTGTAGAAATGTGTGCGTGTGTGAGTTAATGTTAGGGTTAGTTAGAATTAGGACAAGAATTAGTGTTAGTATAGTTATCATTAACGGTCAAGATAGTAGTGTAGAAATGTGTGTGTGAGTTAATGTTAGGGTTAGTTAGAATTAGGACAAGAATTAGTGTTAGTGTAGTTATCATTAACGGTGAAGATAGTAGTGTAGAAATGTGTGCGTGTGAGTTAATGTTAGGGTTAGTTAGAATTAGGACAAGAATTAGTGTTAGTATAGTTATCATTAACGGTCAAGATAGTAGTGTAGAAATGTGTGTGTGTGTGAGTTAATGTTAGGGCTAGTTAGAATTAGGACAAGAATTAGTGTTAGTATAGTTATCATTAACGGTCAAATAGCTACAGTAGACTTGCTGTTGGGTTAGTATGGGTCACTTGATAGTGAGCGCTTTCGGATTATAATCCTTCATCAGACGAGATTATTCCTGGCTTGGCAAATCCATTAGCCATCGGAGTATGTGTCTTATAATAACGTAGTGAATTAGTTTTTGAGGTTGCTTATTAAAAGTTTTGTAGTACATATGAGATGATGGGATCTTTGTTTCAATTAATTATTATTTTTAAAAAAATCATTTGTAATTTTTGTTTTCTAAATGCTGGCTCCTAACGGGATCCAGTCAATAACTCATTCTGACAGTCGAGGGCTTGTGGGTATCCCCACTCCCGCCTTTGTAGTCATTTCTGGCGCCACACCTGAATAGTGGAATTCTCATCCTCCATCAAATCTATAGTATCAGAGCCACGGAACGTTGTTGAGGAAACCCTGACTTTATCTAATCGGTAGCATCTAGCCTCCTCCACTAGTTCCTGTTCTTTACCTCTAAGTGTTGTGATGTTCCAGGTTCCAAATGTCATGGTTTTCTACCTTCCGGACCCGCATTGGGGTCTAGGGATACGCAATTTCTGTGCGTCCATCTCACACCTTCCTGGACAGGTCGCATGCCCATCCCCAGTTTTTGCGGCATAAAATGGAAATTGCAATATATATTTTGAACAGGCCTCTGTACACGAGGCCTGAACGTCCGATCTTAACCTGATCGAAAAACGATGCAGTATTTCTCTTTTTTGTTCCGCTTACCATATTTCAGTTGCAGTTTTGGTGGGCTTATTCACCCCAGTCACCAATCTGAAACATTGTCAAACCCACGAAGACTAGGCTTTTTAGAGGCGGCCTTTACTCGCCTCGTAATGGCTGTTTTATGAATAGGATTGACTTAAGCATCCGAGTAGGAAGTGGTATCAGTCGGCTCAGATTTATGGTATAATGACTAACAGAGTAGTAGTATACACATTGCTATAATAGATCCACCGCAGTAATAATATTTTCCCTCCTAATCTCTCTGAGAGTCATAAATTTTCCGAATCTAGTTATACATCCTCCATTTTTATTGTTAGAGTTACTTTCGATGTTTAAGCAATTTTGGATTTTCTTTGATTTACTTTATTTTTATTATTATTTTGGGGGTTGGGGTTGGGTGGGGCAGGGTTTGTGGTTGTAGCGAGGGGGGGGGCTGTGTTGGTTGTAGTGATGGTGGTGGTGGCGGTGTTGGTAGCGGCGGTTTTGATGGTGGGAGATAATAATGATGGTGGTGGAGGTGGTGGGAGTTGTGATGGTGATGGAAGTGATTGTATTGATGGTGGCGATGATCTAATATGTTGTTTATTTTGTTGTTATTGTGTAAGCGGTATTAGTGGTGGTAGTGGAGGAGGTTGGGGGGGGGTCTTTGTTTTTTTTATTTTATATGAGATGCAGGGTCAATGGAATGTCATTAACAACGCCAATCGACATGATATTTACTTTTAACTGTTTATATATGAATTCTAAAACATGCTTCGCTACCCTCTTTCATTTTAAAATTAATTTTTCTCTCTTTTTAATCGCCAATTACTTCAGAGATGGAAGACGAAATATTGAATTACATTCTACTTATATGTCTGGAAATTATTTGAGAAAATTAAATTACGAAAACTTGTCCTCTGGGAATTTGGCTGCAAAGTCAGGGAGCAATAATCACAGAAGGAAAATACTTATACAAAATATACAGTCTTATACAGACTTATGCGGCGGACGTAGCAAAGCCTAATGGTTAAGAGGTTCGGTTCACAACCATCAGGTCTCAGGTTCGAACCCACTCCGTGACCTGTTAAGAAAGTATCATTTAACATAGCCCCGGTTCAGCCCAAGCCATTTGAGTGGAAATGAGTCGACTGGAACTATTTGAAAGCCCGCTGAATTGACTGTATTTGTAACTCAAAGAGCCAGTTGTGTCATGCAATGCGCCACGCTGAATCTCCCTGAGAAATACGTTAAGGTGAACCGTGTCCGTGAAACTTTATTGGCATATTACAATTGTTTCAATATCCATCAACTCAGAGTGCAATCATAATGACCAGGGCCCGACTCTTCTTCGACATCTCCACCTATGTGCGAGTTTATATGTGAGGAGAAGTGGGAAAAGAGTCGGGCCCCAGTCATTATGTTCGATATTGAAACAATTGTATTCCAAGAAAGTTTCTACATATGCTGCAACACAGACTTCGATTCTATTTACTGAAATTAGATTAAATCTATACAATATAATGTTTCTACTTTTGGCACAAGGCTTGCAATTACACCAGTTCATTACTGGTACTTTATTTTACGACCCCGTAAGGATAAAAGGCAAAGTTAGCCTCGGCAATACTAGACCACACGTGACCCGTTGGGTCACGTTCACTTCAAAATATCACGCCGATTCTGCTGAGGAGGTCCTCCGTGCTGTCACATACATCTGGGGACATTTCAATGATGGGGCGTATGATCATGGAGAGGAAGTAGGACAGTCTGTAGTTACTAGCAATGTTAGCTCCACAGACTGGCCGTGTTGGTGGTCCCGCGACAGGGTCACAGCCCGTTTTATGGTCTTTTCGAAGCCCATAAAACGCCGGCACGTCATTGTTCCAGGCCTGGAAGTTGTTGGCAGTCCTTTTGTTGGGCTGCATTATATTCGTCCACATCACCATATGGGCATTGAGGGCTTTTTCTCTATCCTCATGCTCCTGTGGTGTTACCTCTCTTGTGTTAGTGATGTGGGGTTGCATTGCCTGGATGTAGTTTGGCAGGCTGTCAACCGACATTCTGCCAGACTTGTCTGTTGGAAAGCATGCTATCTCTCCATTACGTGAGCGCTGCATGAGCTTACGCAAGCCATTTGCAGATTTTTCTCCCAGTTGCGTGAGTAACCGATCTGGGGACCTAACAAACTGCATAATAGGCAGTATGAATGTTGTGTCCCTGTATCCATCTATTGACGTGGATTTTGCTGTGGAGAAATGCGTAGAAATGATCAGTGAGAGCAAGGTTGAGTTCCGTGGGATTGATACCAGTGAGCTGGGACTTCTACTTAAGCTTACCTATAGTAATAGTTACCTAGACACATATGACCTTAGCAACCTGTGCCCTACAAGACCAGCAAGAGGCAAACCACCTACCATTACCTCAATGGCCAAGAAAACCCACACAGATAGATGGAACGGGTGGACCAGAGCCATACGGACACCCGAAAACCACGATGAACTGAAGAAAATGATTGCACATGCGGTAGGGGCCAGCATAAAACTAACCCTTAAGAAACATATGTTCAAATTTAATGGTAAAACATATGCCCAAGAGGAAGGAGCAGCCATTGGTGTTAGCATTGCAGGCGACATAGCTAACTTATTCATGGTATGGTGGGACAGTAGACTTAAACTTAAACTTTAAGAACAATTAGAAGACAGCTTAACCCTGATAATGTACTCCCGCTACGTAGATGATATAAACATCGTAGTTAAGACACCCCCACTAGAGAACAGTCAGGAACTAGAGAAAAACACAATGGAAAGCATCCAGTAAATAGCAAACTCCATCCACCAGAGCATTAGAGTTACTATAGACTACCAAAGTAGACACACCAACCATCGATTACCTGTACTAGACACAGAGCTCTGGTTAGATACCATTAACAACCAAAAACAAATCCTCCATTCCCATTATGCCAAACCCATGACTTCCAAACTCGGCCATTTCGGACCATACCAAAATCAACATACTGATTGCGGATTTGGTACGGGTGATGAGAAATGTGTCCCGCATGTGCAAATCCGAAGAACAAGAGAGACACATACAACACTTCATCCACCGTATGCAGTTCTCTGGCTACAATCAGAGAGATAGAATCAGAGTGTATAGAGGAGCCAGAACCAAATGGGAAAAAATGGTAAATAATGACATAAATGGGACCTGCCCCTTGTATAGGAGCAAATTTTGGAATAGAATAGAAAGAACTAGGAACAAGGCTAATAGAATAAACTCATGGTATGATAGCAATAAATATTAGAGTGTAATGTTCATCGATACAACCCCTAGAGGCGAACTAGCCTACAAATTTAGAAGGGCCCTAAATAAACATAAACTCAATATTAAGATAGTAGAAAGACCAGGTACCTCCGTAAAAACACTTATTAGCAAGACATACACTTTTCAAAGACCCTCATGTATAGATAAGAAATGTATAACCTGTAAAATAAGCCCCCATATTAACTGTAAAACTAGAAATGTAGTGTATAGCATAATATG
>OZ024755.1:37353218-37355718 GCA_964016885.1 Eledone cirrhosa
GGTTTGAGGATAGCGGGATATTCTGAGGGATATACTACGTGCTATGGAGTTAATTATGGATCGGGGTGGTTTGAGTTGTAACTAATGTAGGCTAGATTTTCATTATTTTTATGGAAGGGTTGTATTAATCCGGTGTTTAGGTTTAGAATTACATCTAAAAAATTTGCTTTTTTAAAATTAAGTTCGAAAGGGATATCTAGGCCTAGTTTTTTGAAGAATGTTCTAATGCTTTTTTGTAATCTTTCCATAAGGAGCGTATCATCTCTATAAATTCCTTCTTGGAGGTTATTGAATTCTTTATGTAAGTTGTGTGCTATAAATATCCCCCACAACGTCCGTTATTTGCGCTGAATCCTTCGATCCTATTGTGATATCGAAGCTATTCTTCCTATTTTTTCTTTCCCAGTAGCTATTTTCGAATTTTATGATAGTCCTAGCAGCTAGTATTATTTTAATTTCATCTGAGGTAAGGTCGGAGTTATTTTGGGCAAAGGTTAGCGACATCAAGCGATTAGCGAGCTTTAAATCTACCAGAACAACGAAACAATTGTCAGCACTGTGAATAAAGCCTTTCTTGTACAGCCAACCACGTTACTCTTCTTTCTTTAATTATTATTACTCCAAGTATAACCTACATAGAAATTACCGCGACCTCGCTGCATCACTAGGGAAGCGTCTTGTTGAGTCAAACTAAGCCACACGTTAAAACCATCCACAACACGGAGTTCTCTAACTGGACTACCTCTAAGTGGATTACCTACATTGATAACTTGTTATACCATATATATATATATATGTATATATATATATATATATACATATATATATATGTAAGTATGTATGTATACGTACATACATATATTATACAGACGTACAGTAGCATGCATATATATATATATATATATATATATATATATATATATATATATATATACATACAGGTACACATACATATATGTACGTATCAGCATAAATTCAGGCTGTCAGTTTGTTTACAAACGGACAAAGCGGGCGTTATAATAAACGTCCGCTAAACTGATACGTACATATATGTATGTGTACCTGTATGTATATATATATATATATATATATATATATATATATATAGTTTTAATATAGATGAGATTCTACAGGACTAGAACTGTTTCATTCATTAGAAATCATCAGGAATCTGGGTATCAAAAAATAAATATGGTATTTATAGGTCTCTACAAGTGGTAGGAGAGGGTGGGGAGTGGAATGGGTGCAGGTCATTGGTTGATAGAAAAGGGAATTCATTAAAAGCTAATTCTACAAAGCTATAGTTTATTTTTATTTATTTATGTTTTTAGAGTAACAAGGGCAGACAGAATTCTATAAACAGGTTCCGGATGGCATACCATTCCTTGTCATTAAGTTTCTCTTAAGCTAACAGATGTCTATAAAATCAGTGGGGGGTCAGTCATGGTCGATAGAATTAAAGAAAAGGGAGATTCTTTAAAAGCTAAAATCATTAAGGTTCTACTAAGTGACAAAGGTCTAGAGAATTCTGCAGACAGATTCAAAATACTGAGTGCATATCTTACTATTATCTTCGAACTTCTCTTAAACTAATAAGTGTTTCAAACTTTATTTTATCATGAGTTAAAGGTCTATAGATTTTTCCCTGGATTTCACTAAATTCTGTGGATGAATTTATATCCTGATTCTCTTTTGAGATGAGTTTGAGTTATTTTTCCTAAATCTTTCGTTAACTACTTTTCCCATCTTGACGTTATAGTCGCATATATGTTATAGAATGCCGTTAGCTTCTTGCTAAAACAATCTCTATACCTCTCATTTATATATATATATATATATATATATATATATATATATATATATATATATATATATATATATATATATATAGAGAGAGAGAGAGAGAGAGAGAGAATAAGAAAAAGCGAAGTAGATTCAGATGTTAAAGTCCTTTAATAATAATTGTTTCTACTTTTGGCACGAGGCCAGCAAATACCCAGTGTATTACTGGTACTTTATTTTATCGACCCCGTAAGGATGAAAGGCAAAGTTAACCTCGGCGGGATTTGAACTCAGACCATAAAGGGCCGTAGCTCTATGCTGCAAAGCATGGCGTCCGACCCTCTACCGATACTGCCAATCCAATAAATAAATATATATACCGTCAGAGCAGGTTGAAAATGTTCCCATTAGATTTACGTCTGCAGGCATGGAAGACGAAAATATTTATGGCGTCAGTGAAATGTGCATAATCCCCCAAGGGAAGTAACTGCACGGTGTAAAGGCAGAAAAGCACCCTAGAACATGTATATCTCAACTAAAGGGATGGTTTAGCAGTAGGTGATGGGCAGTGCTTGGGAAAAAGTTAGGTGGCTGGTTAATAGCATCATTAAATACTGTACTTAGGACGGACTTAATGGTGGTGTGATGTAGATAGCTGTGGGGGTAGGAGGTTATCCCCGCTCTAGAGACCAGTTGTAGAACGAGTGTTGTAGCCTGT
>OZ024755.1:37360718-37368218 GCA_964016885.1 Eledone cirrhosa
GTAAGTGCCATAAAGGTGCTTTTGTTGTTTGGATGAAAGCATCCATGTTTCACTTCCATTACTATTACTACTACTACTACTACTACTACTACTACTACTACAATTGCCAATATTTCAACTGCTTCTACTACTAATCGATTGGATCCCGGTGGGACGAGTGCCATTTTCAAGTCTGATAGTCTTTGAACTTATTCTAAATGGTCGGCCTCTAAATATAACAATACCATAAGGTATAAAGTTTACCACTATAATATTTCTGTCAATCAGGAACGTCCCTAGATAATGGTATTTCAGAGAATTTGATCGTTGATTCTAGTACTTTGATCGACCACATAGAATGCCCTCTTATTTTTCTTCATATTATCCAAGCATATGGACTGGACACAGAAACTGTGGCGGTGGTGAGGGGAAAGAGTCAATTGTACTATTCATCTCTAGATAGTTATAGCAAGACTATTTGTCCAATACAATTCTGCACAGGGAAACAGAACAAAGAAAGCGTAATAAATATTCCTTCTTTATTATTTATTGTTACACACATAAACAGGATATCCATAATCCGTATCCCAGAGGAATAAAATTAATATGACGTTCTTCACAACACAGAAACAAAATGGTGGACGAAAGAACGCAGTAATCGTTCATTTGTTGGTTCGTGCTGTTGCCGTTGGGCACAACATACACAGGTACATATATACATATACGTACGTACATAAATACATACATACATGATGGCTGCAAACTCTGCTAAGAGTACTGCAATCGCTTGTCAGATTATAGAGTTTGATGCACTTTTAGCCTACAGCCAGCCACACGAACCTGTAACATATCCTGAAAAAGCAATGCCTGTGCTTTGAAGGTTTTTTAAGTGGGGAAAGGCCTTGCAGTCATCCAATCCCACTCTCTGAGCATCGAAAACACTACCCGAAAAGGAGAATTGGTCAACATCATCGGATGCTTTCGACGCCGCAGGGTTTTTTTTTTCAGAGTTTCCCCTCTCCTAGAAAGTTGTTGTGACAACAACTAGGGGCCTTTCACTTCTAGGTGGAAAAGAAAGTACTATTTGGATGGCCGTTGACTCTACTGAGTACCTCCGCCCTTTGCAAGGTCTTGTATTTCATCCCTCAGGGTGTCCAAATATCACCCTCCTCACCAAGCAAGCTTGCTGAGGAGGGTGATATTTGGACACCCATATTGGGTTACATGTTACCAGTAGCGCTTGACTTGTGTCATTGACCACAGCCCCGAGTCAACTCAAGCCCGGTTAGTGAAATAGAAGGAAACTGTTTGAAATGCCGTCGGATGGATAGTAGAGGTATTACTGAACCATTTGGACGTATTAGCAGTAAGCGGTGGACTAGCAGTGTCAATAGAGCGTCAGACACCATGCTTTGCAGTATAGAGTTACTGCTCTTTACGTTTTGAGTTTAAATCCCGGTCTCGATAAAATAAAGCATCAGTGTCGCATTGGGGTCGATTTAATCGACTTTCCCTTCCCCAAAAATTGTTGGCTTTGTGCCTAAATCAGAAACCATTAATACAACAAAGAAGGCGGTGGATTGGCACTAATCGGTAGAGCGTCAGACACCATACTTTGCAACTTTTGCGTTCTGATTTCAAATCCACCCGAGCGAGGTTAACTTTGTTTTTCATCCTTACGGGGTCGATAAAATAAAGTACCAGTAATACACTGGGTTAATTGCTGGCTTTGTGTCAAAAATAGAAACAATTATCATGAAGAGGCTATTTCGTTGATCGGATCGAACAACTGGAACAGTCAGCGTCGAAACGGACGGAGGTCCTTTCCATTCCAAACAGAATTGTTTTTTAAAGAAATCAGTTAAAGACCACCATGTAAAATCATGGTCCATCTTTGATTAACACAATGTTTTGATTGGAGGGGGGGGGCAGTTATGTGTGTGTGTTTGGGTGTAAACTAATTTTCCATCAAGAATTATACTAAAAATGGAAGATATTGTGTGGGAAATAACTAACAATGTAGAAATGTCGAATCGAAGAAATAAAGAGAGAAAATAACATCATTCTTTGAATGACAAAGAATAAATGAAAATATTGCAAGATGAAATGAAGGAAATGAATTATATATATATATATATATATATATATATATATATATATATATATATATATAGAGAGAGAGAGAGAGAGAGAGAGAGAGCGAGAGAAAGACAGAGAGAGAAAGAAAGAGAGAGACAGAGAGAGAAAGAAAGAGAGAGTCAGAGAGAGAGAGAAAGAAAGAAAGAAAGACAGAGAGAAAGAAAGAAAGTGAGAGACAGAAATAAAGAAAGAGAGAAAGAGAGAAAGAAAGAAAGAAAGAGAGAAAGAAAGAAAGAGAGCGAGAAAGAAAGAAAGAAAGGGAGAAAGAAAGAGAGAGAGAAAGAAAGAAAGAGAGGGAGAAAGAAAAAAAAGAAAGAAAACAGGACATCGAATAAGGAAAGTTTAGATGTGTGAAGACGGGTATGAGAGAGGCGGGGAGGGGGGATGAGGAGAATGAGGAGGAGGAGGAGGAGAAGAAGAGGTGGTGGAGTAGAAGGAGAGGGAGGAAGGAGAGGGAGGAGGAAGAGGGGTGGGGGTGGGGGTGAGGAGTGGGTTTTAGTGGCGGAGGAGGAAGTGGAGAAAGAAGAGGGGGTGGAGGTAGAGGATGAGGGGGTGGAGGTAGAAGATGAGAGTGTGGTGCAGGGGGAAGAGAAGGAGAAGAAGGAGAAGGAGAAACAATAATAAATTATTCATTTTTTCACTGCAAAGACGTCATTAAAGAAAGGAACATGATTTTAGAGATAATACACACACACACACACACACACAGATACACACGCACACACACAGAGATACACATACACACACACACACATATATATACATACACATATACACATATATTTATATATATATATAGAGAGAGATGTATGTATATATATATATATATATATATCTTTTTCCAATGCTGCCAATGTGTGCGTGTATATGTATGTATGTGTATATATATATGTAAGTGTATATGTATGTGTATATGTATGTGTATATGTGTGTGCATATGTATGTGTGTGCAATAAAGTAATAAATAAGAGCGGAGGGGGGGGGGGTGTAATGCAATCTATAGGAAGGGCAGGACAGTATATGGTTTCATGTTACCTTAAATAATTCGAGGTTAATATTTATTAAAAAAGTAGTCACCTAAAATTTGCTGTCAAAAGAAATAACGTGGTGATCCGTTGCGGAAGGCATCACTTTAATTTTGAAGAACAGGAATTTAAAAAAAATATTTTTTCATTCTTTTACTTCCGTTTAGATTTCATAAATGAAGCTGCTCCATATTCGAAATAACTTTCTCAACCTTTACAAAGGCTTCCCTGTGTTGTAATGTTTCCTAATATTGTGTCTACTTGTGGTACAAGGCCAGCAATTTACCCCCCAGTGTATTACTGGTGCTTTATTTACTCAACCCCGTAACGATGAAATGCAAAGTTAATCTCGATGGGATCAAACCATAAAGGACCATAACTCTATGATGTGAAGCATGGTGTCCGACGCTCTACCGATTCTGCCAATCCACTGCCCCTAGTGTTTCCTGATGTGGACAATATCTAATCTAGCCGAGTTTACACTCGCAAATAAGAAGAACCAGGGCCACCCCTAGGAGCATTGGATTTGGTGTACTTCATATTTGTTTCGGTTGCTGAATACAACCAGGGGTCACTGCTTCTCCTGAAGGTCAATAGTTCTCTTCTAACTCGAGCGGGAGTACCTTTCCATTGTCAATTTGCATTGATCATCTGCAAAGCCGCATTGTTCTCAGAACCACTACACCAGTCTTTCGATGTGTGTAGCTGGAACTACTGCCACCCATTGATTTGGCAGGATTTTTTTCTTTTCTTTTTAGATGGCCGTTGACATTTATAAATTCTACCGCCCTTTGTCAGGTTTTGTTTTTTGTCCAGCAGGTGTCCAAAATCACCCTCCTCACCAAGTAAACTTGGTGGGGTTGTCGGTTTAGTCGCCGACGACCTGACCATGAGACAAGTTGTACTGGACTACATGCTACCAGTAGCACTCGAGAGTTACCTGACATAAAAAGTATTGACACTATGTGACCAATTTATAATGGTTTCTCATTTAGGCAAAAAGCTAACAATTTTAGGGAAAGGGGAACGTCGATTAAATCGACCCCACTGCGTTACTGGTACTTTATTTTATCGACCTTGTAATGATGATAGCCAAAGCTAACCTCAGTCGGATTTGAACTCAGGACGTAAAATGACGTAATTATATGCCACAAAGCAGGTTGTCCGATGCTCTAACCATTACTACCAATCCAATGCCTTTTACCTATCTATATATTACTAAAACTCTGTGATTGTTTGCTTGTCTGTAATGTAATAGAGCCAAAAGGACGCATAATGGGAAAATATTTTGAAAGGGATTTGCCCTGAAATGGGAATACAAATGGAATAAAGCAAGTTTCGCGTAAATCGAAGCACGGGTTCCCGAGATACGGGGTTTTCCGGGTACCTTCATAAACAGAGAGAGAGAGAAGGATAGAGAGGAAGAGATAGTGGTTGTGAGAGAGTAGATTGAAAGAGTGACAGGGAAGGAGAATGGAAGAGAGAGAGCTGGTGTTGCTGTTGGGTGTTGTTGAGCGCTTGCCATCATAACTTTGATTTTGCGTTTCGTTTCGCTTTTTCCACCCGCCGAAATGCGATTCTCGCTGAATTTATATTTATATATATATATATATATATATATATATATATATATATATATAAGCAAAGAGTTATTTAATTTGCTGGTTATTCAATAAATGTATTTATAAAAGATTCGAAGCCCTCTACAGTTTTCTTCTGGAGTATAATATCAATAATATTAATAAATGGAAACTCTCTTTATAAAACCATATTTATTTTATTCAAGGTTACCAAAATTTTGGTACGCCCTCATCAGATAAAATACAAAAGTTGTTTTATAAATAGTGTCATATCCCCAAAATGAGAACATATCGTTTTAAGTTCCGTTTGACTATTCAAACAGAACTTAAAACGATAAGTTCTTGTCTTTTTGGATATGTCATTATTTGTATATCAACTTTTGTATTTTATCTGATGAGTGCTCACACGACTTCACCCAGCTCTCATCCTTGTTCTCGTTCCCGTTGTAACACTTGTCCTTTCATTTTCACCCTCACCACTCTCACAGGCCCCAGCAGGTCATTCCGTATCCACCAGTCCTTCACCTCCACCCACGTTGTCTATGTCCTCCGGTCTTCCCTTTGCGGGTCCTTATACATCGGACAAACGGGACGCCGTTTGGTGGACAGTTTTGATGAACAGGACTGAACAGAGTCTGATTTACCGCCTTGAGTCCTCAACTCAATTTCTTTAACGTCCCGTCCGTTATCACACACGTGCTTGTACATTCACCCCTAGATTCCTATGGCTCTCTTATGGTCAGAAACATATACTCTTACAGCTAATACAGACCAACAAAATACGCACACTCCACTTTTCCCTTCACAGCTCTGTATAAACACACACCCTGATAATAACATACTTTTGCTCATAGCTTCGTACTTACAAACACACACACATTTATTTTCATATACATACACATATCCTCTTAGCTTCGTCCGGACGTATAATAACAGACACACATACACACGCGCACAAGTATAGCACTTTATACAAAACGTTTTTTTTTTCCATTTTAGATAGACGCGCTCCATCATCTACTTTTCTAAAAAAATATATCATACACAAAACGCCAGAATCAACAGTTTTCCAAGAGATGCAACATGAATGGACCTATTATTTTTATCTAAAGACATTTTTTCCAATTCTACCATGCCCGTCCTTTCAATCTATTTAATTTCTAATTTTTTATTTTGGTGAAGGACTAGAGTCCGAAACGTTAAGACCCTCTTCCTGTTATTTCAAGCGTTAACCTAATATATTCCTTCCATATACTGTACCGATTGTGTTGTTATTTCTGTTTACCTTTTACATACATACATATACACAAGAGTTCATTTGTCAGTCTCCTTCTCAACAAGGAAAATGAAAAAACTTACCTCAACACTTAATTTAAAATCTTTAATGTTTAATTTTTAATCCTTATAATACTCAACATTTGATGAGATGAATTTTACTAATACATCTAAACTGGTGATACGTTATATACTTTATATACATTATAAAACTCTTTTTTTAAATAATTGTCCCTCTCATGTTTTCAATAATGTCACTTTGACGAATCAAAGAAAGGAAAAAAAAAAAAGGAAAACAGACCCTTTAATATATTTTCAGTGCTATTTTCAATTTCACCTCTCTCTCGCTCTCATATCTCATATATATATATATATATATATATAAGTTATTCGGGGTTGAATGGGAGTTAACCAGATGATGATTTCGCACGAATGAAACAGTTCTATTCCTGTAGAAGCTCTTATATATATATATATATATATTCCGTCGGAAAAGTCCAGGAAAAAAGAGTGCTCTATGTAGGTAACAGAGCTTAATAGTTATGCAATAAACAACATAAGACAATTATTCCATTCACCAGTGGTTTCTTAAAAGCAAAAAATGTTGCTTTCAATCATCAGAATGATGATAGATTTTTTCATTCTGATGATTGAAAGCAAAATTCTTTGCTTTTAAGAAACCACTGGTAAATGGAATAATTGCCTTATGTTGTTTATTACATAACTATATATATTCAGGTTTGAGGTTCACCACTGGATAGAGCTGGTCAATTCCGTATGGTCAATCTTAATGTAATAATATGGAGATTACTCAATGTAAAGCAGTTCAACCGTCTTTGTTTTTGTAGTTGGTGGTGCTATTACGGAGTTAAATATTATAATGAAATGACAGGAGGCTGGACTTGTGTAAATCCTTGAAAGGTTGAGGGCGACCGGCAAAGGTGGAAGATGCTGGATGGCGGTCGTCCTCGGGTCTTTGATTTTCAGCCCCATGGATTTTATCCATTACATTCACTTATTATATATATATATATATATATATATATATATATATATATATATATATATATATATACGTAGGTCCCGGGTTGAGTCGGGGGTAACCACAGTAAGTAAGGTACTCAATACATGGCAGAGTAAAGATTTTTTTATTTTATAGAAGGAGCTTTTACAGGACTAGTACTGTTTCATTCAGATGAAATCTTCAGGAAGCTCCTGAAGATTTCATCTGAATGAAACAGTACTAGTCCTGTAGAAGCTCCTTCTATAAAAAAAAAAAAAATATATATATATATATAATAACCTGTGTATTTGCTGGCATTAGCGTACATCTGTGCGCTTATGTTAGTTGATATATTAAATTATCTCTATTTATCTCCAAATCACTGATTTGTCGAGCAAACCTGCCAAAACCACTTCTAAATTTTTTTTGGGGGGTGTTAGTAGGCGTCTGTCATCTTACCATCCCATTCCTACTGACTAGCCCCTGTGTCACGTGATTG
>OZ024755.1:37373218-37383218 GCA_964016885.1 Eledone cirrhosa
TATTGTCAATTACGATTATATTTGATGTATCATATCTACATGTATATATACCTGCGTATAATATCATATACACACTACACATGCTAGCAGAAAACCACCCGAATGGTGGTTTTTCTGCTATTGATGTTAATAAATGGAAACTATATTTATAAAACCATATTTATTTTATTATATATATTTCAAGGGTACCAAAATTTTGGTACACCCTAATCAGATAAAATACAAAATTTGTTTTATAAATGGTGACATATCCAAGCAACCAGACCTTATCGGTTCAGGTTCAGTTTGGATAGAGAGATAGATCGATTACTCTTCTCGTCTCTGTTATTTACCATCATCTTCACATATCGTTGTTGGTTTCATCATCTCTCCTACGTCTTTCTCTCTACCTCTCTCTCTCACTCTCACATCTCTCTCTCAGTAGATTTATCTCCCTTGTTACCTCCCCTCTCCTCTGTTAAATATCTCCCCATATGTTTACTTGGAGCAGAACTGACTGACAATGACTGCCAGCCGCTCTCTCTCTCTCTCTCTCTCTCTCTCTCTCTCTACCTCTCTCTCTCCCTCTCACATCTCTCTCTCAGTAGATTTATCTCCCTTGTTACCTCCCCTCTCCTCTGTTAAATATCTCCCCATATGTTTACTTGAAGCAGAACTGACTGACAATGACTGCCAGCCGCTCTCTCTCTCTCTCTCTCTCTACCTCTCTCTCTCCCTCTCACATCTCTCTCTCAGTAGATTTATCTCCCTTGTTACCTCCCCTCTCCTCTGTTAAATATCTCCACATATGTTTACCTGGAACAGAACTGGCTGACAATGAGTGCCAGCCGCTCTCTTGTCATGTATTGTTGAAATCAATAATAAAGAGATACCCACCATATCTCGAGAGACTTTGCTGAAGTGATTCACACAACACGCAATTCCATTCACAAACACCATTACTTTCGTTAACGGCGACCATTTTATAACCAGCCAATGAACTGGATATTTGTTTCACAAACGACATTTTACCTGGCTTTCTTTACTTTGTATGTTTTCTGTTCTGTTTGTTCATGGATATGTTGATTATTCATTTGCTTTTGCTTACATTGTTATCACCTTCTCATTGACTTGTTGTTGTTGTGTGCGTGTGTGTGTATGTGTATGTGAGTGTATGTGTGTATATATGTGTGTATCTGTATATGTGTCTATGTGTATCTATGTGTGTGTGTGTATGTGTATGTGTATGTGTATGTGTGTGTGTATGTGTATGTGTGTATATGTATGTGTGTGTGTGTTGTGTGTCTATGTGTGTATGTGTGAGTGTGTATATATATATATATGTATGTGTATGTATGTACGTATATGTATATGTATATATGTGTGTGCGTGTTGTTTTTGGAGTTCTTTTTTTTACTTTTCTATTGTTCAGTTTTTTGGTTTTCTTTCTTTCAAAAGAAAGATACCAACTTGGTTAATTTGAAACTATGGCGATAGAAAATGGTGGATTATTGATACATGTTGTGAACAGATAGTTATTGACAGCAAGAAGCTAGAATATTAACTTGTTTCTTTATCAAGCAAACAATATAAACTTGTTGAGGTTCTAATATTCTATTGATATTTTATACCCCCTGTTGATTGATTGCTGATTTCATTCGATCGTATTTACCAGTTCCATTTGCGAGTATTTATGTTTCTGCAATGTTGTGTCGGTTAAGGCAAAATATATACACCCACTTTACATTAGCTCTTGTCCTTTTTATTACAATATCATAATATTAATAATAAAAGAACCCGTTTAGCATGGCATGTATCTTCAAACGTATCTTCAAACGTACATTGTACACAAAAGCAGCCTTTATTTATTACCAAGATATTCCAAATAGAAATTGCAGTCAGCGTATGATGGGTACTTAATAGTAGGGACGAGAGTTCTAAAGGCTGAGTACGATATATTCACAGCTTTCAACGGTAATTATCAGATCCTATTTGTAGAATTATAGATCCCAGATAACTATGGTAGGTTTTTAACTAGAGTGTATAGAAGGTTTTAAGTAATGCTTGCTTTTGTCCACCGTGTATTTTGGACAAGAGCGATCTATATTTGAGATATGACAGTCAGTGAAACACCGACTTCTAACATATATAGTTTCTTTCTTTTCCTTTACTAGTTTCCCTCATAGAACTACGCTTATATTGGGGCTGAAAGTTTTACCCAAACATATCGATCCCATTAATTATTTTAAAATCAGATACTTCTTTCATCGATCTATATCTGGTGATCCCCTAAGTAACAGAGAATAACAAAACAAAAAAAAACAGATACAAACACGGACACACACGTGTGTATTTGAGAGAGATGGGGGAGAGAGAGAGAGAGAGTGGGAAGAGAGAGAGAGAAGAGAGAGGGAGAGTGGGGGAGAGAGAGAAGAGAGAGAGAGAGAGAGAGAGGAGAGGAAAGAGAGAAGAGAAGAGAAGAGAGAAAGAGGGAGAGAGAGAGTGGGGGTAGAGGGAGAGAGAGAGTGGGGGTAGAGGGAGAGAGAGAGTGGGGGTAGAGGGAGAGAGATGGAGAGAGAGGGAGAGAGAGGGAGAGGGAGAGAGAGAGAAATATGACCGAATATGCTTTAACTCGTCAACAAAACATTCAGAAAACACCGTAAACCAAACGCTGCTACGCACCATTAACTCGCATTGGACCAAGCCACATCCCTAAATTCCACAAACACACCACAGAGGGAAACACCAGCCACCAAATGGAGAAGACTGATGTTATCAAGTAACAGCTCTTATAACACGTAGTTTCTGTTTGATAAAACTATAATTATCTGCAGCGACCACAACTCCATTATGTGAAAAGCCGTAATCCAGCTTTTCCTTACGTCCCTCAACTATAAACTCCCCGAAACTAACCACCGAGACACAATAAGGTTTAAAGTGTAGTAATGCGCTAGCATCAGCATTTGGTAATTAGAAGAAGGGGGTGGGTGTAGTTTTAAAAGCCAAACTCGCCATCTTCAATTTGGTATCCGTGCCAACCTTTACATATTGTCATGAATCTTGGGTAATGACCGAAATACGTTGATCGTGAAAACAAGCGGCCGACATAAGGTTCCTCCAAAGGGTCTTTGGAATAACATTACTTGATAGAGTGCATTAGTTCGGAAATCAGAGAGTCGCACCTGGTAGAATTATGAGATCATTGCTCCGACAATACGGGCATATTTGGACATCCCGTGGCGCAAACATGCGCTAAGGCTCAGGCATCTCCAGATATTCTGCCAAACGCTGAACAAGTGTGGTCGCCGTTTGTGAGACAGGCCTTTACGCAGCTCGTCTCATTGACTGAGCTGCAGTCCTGGGTCAAGAAGAGACCGAGACTGGGCGCCTGGCATCTGGAATGTTACCAAGCTCTCACTGCCCTCTACCAGGTGAGCAATGCAGTCAGTGGAACTTCCAATCTCGGGTTCTACAGATGATAAGTGGTAGACAACTACAACGATTCAATCGGAGAGGCTCTGGGCGTTGATCAAGTCAAACTGAGTACTTTCGAGCCGGGGACTATGGGCAACTTCCAGAAATCCCTAACTTGGTACTGTTACCTGGGGGCACTGCCGGTTTGAGATGAACTATATATGCACGAAAGTGCTGTCAGACGGACCTGCCAGAGATGAGCGCAGAGCGACGAAACCGTTCAGTTTTACTATTCATCGTTCCCGGGTCGATAAGATAAGTACAAATTGGAGACAGAAGTTGTTTGTATCAATTGTGACCAGCCAAAATAATTATTTTCGATACTGTGTACACGTTAGAAATATCATTATAATTAAATGAAACTAAACTCCAATGAGAATAATTTTGTTGTACCAAAAAGATAATTAATTTTATATACTATTTCAGATAAATTATAGGCTGGGAATTTAATTACAAGTAATCTATTTAGGCGAGTATTTGTTTTGATAACTCAGTCAAACAGTCCATTGTATTGCTTCAGTTACATTTGCAAATTATGATATTTCTCTTCGTTATTCTAGAGAGATTTTTTAAATATTTTTTATATTATTTATTATTTTATTTTTCCTCAAGCATAACAACTAAGAGCTATGTTTTGTTTTAAAATAGAAATTTATTTCTGAGAAACTTTGATTGAGTTCAGCCTTCTTTTTATTTATTTATTTATTCATTTAGCAAATTTCATGACTGGGAAATGATGTTAACGAACAATTGATATAGCAATGCGCCTTGAAGTTTCATTTACTTCCTGGTTGCTTTGACTCACTTTTACTCTTCGATCGACACAAACAGAAATATGATCAGCTGAAACAGAAATTGCCGACATATTGTCTCTTCTGCACGTCTCACATCACACATAAACAGTATGGTATTCATAATTGGCATAAACCTACAAATAATCCTCATTAGCCTGGTAATTGTATCGAACATATCTAGGCTATATTTACCCGGTACAAAAGGACAATCATAGCTGAAACTACATAGTCATGACCTAAGTCAGGCATGGGCAACTTTTTTCTAGAAGCGGGCCGCATGAGATATGGCTCATTATCAGGCGGGCCATAAACACTAATTTACATTCGTGCCCACATTAAAAAAAAGGGCGGTAGCTCAGGTTGTTTTGATTTGTTTCTTCAGAATTTCTACACGTTGTTTTCCTCTATCGTAAAAATGATAGAAAGATAAATTACGAATGAAAAGTTGGGGTAAAAAAATCAGAAAGATTTCACTTAGGTGACTTAGGCGAGATATTCAGAAAGCTTCTCGGGCTGCAGGTCGCCCATGACTGGTTTAAGTGAATGCTAATCTCTGGACATCATCAGCTCTCTGGACATCATCAGCTCTCTGTCTTTGAGCCAATACATCCAGTGCAATGTGGAAAGGAAACAAACTTTGCAGGGAAAACTCTGAGCTTTGATGAGAATTAGCAAATATATTCCGGAGATATTTCAACGTGAATGACACGACTGAAATGAGTGAGAACTTATTCTTTTACTAGTCGGTGAAGATCTTATAAAGTTAGGGGACTCTTCTTAAAATGAAGTTTACGGGTGCAAGTAGAGAAAATTGGCTGAGGGAATGTGTCCAGTCTTAGCACGTGCATGTAAACTGCAGAAGACAACACGTAAATGACATACAGTTGTAATCCAGTATTCGCGTGAGTTACGTTCCTAGAGCACCCGCGAAAAGTGGTCCATAAAAATGCCTATAAACGTCAAAATATAATGTAGGTCCATAAAAATGCTCTTATTAAACGTGGTCCATAAAAATGCTCTTATATATAAAGTATCGATTATTTTAAGATTCACTTCTTTAAAATTTTCAAATGTTAACACTTCCGGTTAGCGTCCGTTATATCATAACACTTATTACATCGCTTATATAAACGCTCATAGATTTGCAGGTTTATATTTCTGTCGCTAATTTTCTCCTTTTTCATTTTCATAAGATTTTAGTTTATTAAATATACAGTTTATATATAATATATATTTAAATGTATCATGGATTACTTTACTGATTACAGAAGACAGTGTAACGCAGTCTTCGTTCAATTTCTGTGTATATTGTCAATTACGATTTCATTTGACGTATTATATCTACAAGCATATATACTTGCGTATAATATCAATATACACACTACACATGCTAGCAGAAAAGCATAGTTGCCTAAACAGAACGCAAGCTTGTGATCGGTGTGAGTTGTTAGGTAATTTGTACGTAGCTAATTACAACGAGACTGCGAATTGGGAATTGGCAGATTCATTAGAACGTTGGATAGAATGGTTTATGGTATTCGTTCCGACTCTCTGAGTTCAAATCCCACCGAGGTCAACTTTGCCTTTCATCCTTTCGAGGTCGAAAAAAGTACCTGTTTAGTACTGGGGTCGATTCTTCCTCTCTCGGAATGAAATTTGTTGTACTCAGGCCTGGAGAGGGATGGGCTCCGCCAGGCTGAAAAGGTTGGGTTGGTAAGGTGAGTTATAATAAGGTATTAATGGGATTAAATTCAGATATAATTATATAGAAGTGTATTGGTATCGGTTAGTTTTATTATAGAGCAGGCGGTAGAATTTTTTTAGATTTGAAAATGAATTAATAGATTGGCAAAAGAGGATTATAAGAAATATTTCGAGGACAGTATGCTTAACATGTAAATAATTCTTCTTTAGTAAACACGAAAGCTGTGTACCTCTTGCAGATATGCCAACCTCTAAAAACCCAAACGAGGGGTACCGTGAAAAATAAGTGCTCCAAAACGAAGAGAAATTAAGAAAAATGGGGAGATTTTACATAATGAAAGCTGTACCCATTTTCACAAGAGAAGACATTTGTGACCCACCCCAAAGTGGATGGGACATCTCGCCGTCTGACGGGGAGAGTTGACAAGTCTGCTCTTGCTAAGATGGGTTACAAATTCTCAATGCAGCAAGAAAACCCACACACAAACGTTGGCTGACCGGAATGGGTAATTGGTGTTCAATTTTAAGCAAAATGTATGAGATCTTGATCTTGCAGTTGCCCTTTTCTGACCTATACCAGCTGAAGTAAATTGATACGAAAGATCAACGACAACATTTGATCAACACGAGATATTGAAGGATGAGACAAGAGGAAATTTCTGGAACCAGATATGCCTCTAACCGACATTACTGTCAGCAGACACAGATAATTACCAATAGCTCACTTACACTTCTCTAAGGCAATGTCACTGGATCGAGATCTTTGGCACCATGCAGTTGTACAGAAGACCCACCTTCCCTTGCATACAAACCTACAGTCAGTAGGCACCTCTTAACCCAATATACACCTCACCCCACACACCCTACCCCATCCTCCCATTTCCATCCACTGTGTTGGTGACACAACTAAAAGCACATAGTCCACACTGTAAGGTGGTCGTGTAGGAGACACGGTAAAAAGGCTCCCTGTCCACACTGTAAGGTGGTCATGTAGGAGACACGGTAAAAAGGCTCCCAGTCCACACTGTAAGGTGGTCATGTAGGAGACATGGTAAAAAGGCTCCCAGTCCACACTGTAAGGTGGTCATGTAGGAGACACGGTAAAAAGGCTCCCTGTCCACACTGTAAGGTGGTCATGTAGGAGACACGGTAAAAAGGCTCCCAGTCCGCACTGTAAGGTGGTCATGTAGGAGACATGGTAAAAAGGCTCCCAGTCCACACTGTAAGGTGGTTGTGTAGGAGACACGGTAAAAAGACTCCCAGTCCACACTGTAAGGTGGTCATGTAGGAGACATGGTAAAAAGGCTCCCAGTCCACACTGTAAGGTGGTCGTGTAGGAGACACGGTAAAAAGGCCCAGTCCACACTGTAAGGTGGTCATGTAGGAGACATGGTAAAAAGGCTCCCAGTCCACACTTTAAAGTGGTCATGTAGGAGACACAGTAAAAAGACTCCCTGTCCACACTGTAAGGTGGTCATGTAGGAGACACGGTAAAAAGGATCCCAGTCCACACTGTAAGGTGGTCATGTAGGAGACACGGTAAAAAGGCTCCCAGTCCACACTGTAAGGTGGTCATGTAGGAGACACGGTAAAAAGGCTCCCAGTCCACACTGTAAAGTGGTCATGTAGGAGACACGGTAAAAAGGCTCCCAGTCCACACTGTAAAGTGGTTGTGTAGGAGACACGGTAAAAAGGCTCCCAGTCCACACTGTAAGGTGGTCATGTAGGAGACACGGTAAAAAGGCTCCCAGTCCACACTGTAAAGTGGTTGTGTAGGAGACACGGTAAAAAGGCTCCCAGTCCACACTGTAAGGTGGTCATGTAGGAGACACGGTAAAAAGGCTCCCTGTCCACACTGTAAGGTGGTCATGTAGGAGACACGGTAAAAAGGCTCCCAGTCCACACAGTAAAGTGGTCATGTAGGAGACACGGTAAAAAGGCTCCCAGTCCACACTGTAAGGTGGTCGTGTAGGAGACATGGTAAAAAGGCTCCCAGTCCACACTGTAAGGTGGTTGTGTAGGAGACACGGTAAAAAGGCTCCCAGTCCACACTGTAAGGTGGTCATGTAGGAGACACGGTAAAAAGGCTCCCAGTCCACACTGTAAGGTGGTCATGTAGGAGACACGGTAACACGGCTCCCAGTCCACACTGTAAAGTGGTCGTGTAGGAGACACGGTAAAAAGGCTTCCAGTCCACACTGTAAGGTGGTCATGTAGGAGACACGGTAACACGGCTCCCAGTCCACACTGTAAGGTGGTCATGTAGGAGACACGGTAACACGGCTCCCAGTCCACACTGTAAAGTGGTCGTGTAGGAGACACGGTAAAAAGGCTTCCAGTCCACACTGTAAGGTGGTCATGTAGGAGACACGGTAACACGGCTCCCAGTCCACACTGTAAGGTGGTCATGTAGGAGACACGGTAACACGGCTCCCAGTCCACACTGTAAAGTGGTCGTGTAGGAGACACGGTAAAAAGGCTTCCAGTCCACACTGTAAGGTGGTCATGTAGGAGACACGGTAACACGGCTCCCAGTCCACACTGTAAGGTGGTCATGTAGGATACATGGTAAAAAGGCTCCCAGTCCACACTGTAAGGTGGTCATGTAGGAGACACGGTAACACGGCTTCCAGTCCACACTGTAAGGTGGTCATGTAGGAGACACGGTAACACGGCTCCCAGTCCACACTGTAAGGTGGTCATGTAGGAGACACGGTAACACGGCTCCCAGTCCACACTGTAAGGTTGTTGTGTAGGAGACACGGTAACACGGCTCCCAGTCCACACTGTAAAGTGGTCGTGTAGGAGACACGGTAAAAAGGCTTCCAGTCCACACTGTAAGGTGGTCATGTAGGAGACACGGTAACACGGCTCCCAGTCCACACTGTAAAGTGGTCGTGTAGGAGACACGGTAAAAAGGCTTCCAGTCCACACTGTAAGGTGGTCATGTAGGAGACACGGTAAAAAGGCTCCCTGTCCACACTGTAAGGTGGTCATGTAGGAGACACGGTAAAAAGGCTCCCAGTCCACACTGTAAAGTGGTCATGTAGGAGACACGGTAAAAAGGCTCCCAGTCCACACTGTAAGGTGGTTGTGTAGGAGACACGGTAAAAAGGCTCCCAGTCCACACTGTAAGGTGGTCATGTAGGAGACACGGTAAAAAGGCTCCCAGTCCACACTGTAAGGTGGTCATGTAGGAGACACGGTAACACGGCTCCCAGTCCACACTGTAAAGTGGTCGTGTAGGAGACACGGTAAAAAGGCTTCCAGTCCACACTGTAAGGTGGTCGTGTAGGAGACATGGTAAAAAGGCTCCCAGTCCACACTGTAAGGTGGTTGTGTAGGAGACACGGTAAAAAGGCTCCCAGTCCACACTGTAAGGTGGTCATGTAGGAGACATGGTAAAAAGGCTCCCAGTCCACACTGTAAGGTGGTCATGTAGGAGACACGGTAACACGGCTCCCAGTCCACACTGTAAAGTGGTCGTGTAGGAGACACGGTAAAAAGGCTTCCAGTCCACACTGTAAGGTGGTCATGTAGGAGACACGGTAACACGGCTCCCAGTCCACACTGTAAGGTGGTCATGTAGGAGACACGGTAACACGGCTCCCAGTCCACACTGTAAGGTGGTCATGTAGGAGACACGGTAACACGGCTCCCAGTCCACACTGTAAAGTGGTCGTGTAGGAGACACGGTAAAAAGGCTTCCAGTCCACACTGTAAGGTGGTCATGTAGGAGACACGGTAACACGGCTCCCAGTCCACACTGTAAGGTGGTCATGTAGGATACATGGTAAAAAGGCTCCCAGTCCACACTGTAAGGTGGTCATGTAGGAGACACGGTAACACGGCTTCCAGTCCACACTGTAAGGTGGTCATGTAGGAGACACGGTAACACGGCTCCCAGTCCACACTGTAAGGTGGTCATGTAGGAGACACGGTAACACGGCTCCCAGTCCACACTGTAAGGTGGTCATGTAGGAGACACGGTAACACGGCTTCCAGTCCACACTGTAAGGTGGTCATGTAGGAGACACGGTAACACGGCT
>OZ024755.1:37388218-37405718 GCA_964016885.1 Eledone cirrhosa
AGCGGGGTGGAAATTTCAAACGTTTACCTTAAACAGCATGATTATATATTCTGAATTGATAATACTATATATATATATATATATATATATATATATATATATATATATATATATATAAATATATATATATATATAAATATATATATATATATAAAATACTATATATATATATATATATATATATAAAAATATATATATATATATATAAATATATATATATATATATATATATATATATATATATATATATATATATATATATATATATAGTGTTGTTATACTTTGGGAGGGTCATGTTGCCAATAAGAAACACACGCACCAGTTGCTTTCACTTCAATTTATTATAATAAATTTATAATAGATTTATAAATTTCTGGTTGGTTGGTTGGTTCCACAACCAGATAGTTGTTTATATATTGTCATAGTTCTTTCGTCACACACTCTGTGACCTCTTCAGTGACTGGGGATTCCTTTCTTTGTTTCTGTGCCTCTCCTTTGTTCTGTCCTACGCCATTTTGTTTCTGTCTGTGTTTTGTGTGCTCAGTCTGCGCATGCGCCACATCCGGGTGTCTGTGTGTGTTTATGTTCATTTATTTATTTGTTTATTTACATGTTACTGGTTGGTTGTTTGTTCTATGTGTGTGTGTGTATTCATTTTGTCCATAATTATAAGTTGTGATGTTACTGTTCCACTCATGTTTTCTATTTAATTTTGGTTGTAATTCTTTTATGTTTATTGCCTCTGTAATTTGTCTAAACATTGCGTCTTTTCTGTGTGTAGATTCTATTTTTATTTCTATGTTCTCTAATTTACCCTTGTGTTCTATTTTAGCATGTTGGTAGAGTACAGATGATTCTTTACTATCTTGAAGATCTCGCCAGTGTTCATTTATCCGTTCCCCTACACTACGAGCTGTCTCACCTCTGTACACTATATTTTTGTCTCTACATTGTCCTTCAGTACATCTTATGCTATACACTACATTTCTAGTTTTACAGTTAATATGGGGGCTTATTTTACAGGTTATACATTTCTTATCTATACATGAGGGTCTTTGAAAAGGGTATGTCTTGCTAATAAGTGTTTTTACGGAGGTACCTGGTCTTTCTACTATCTTAATATTGAGTTTATGTTTATTTAGGGCCCTTCTAAATGTGTAAGCTAATTCACCTCTAGGGGTTGTATCGAGGAACATTACACTCTCTCTCTCTCTCTCTCTCTCTCTCTCTCTCTCTATATATATATATATATATAGTATTATATATATATAGTATTATATATATATATATATATATAGTATTAAATATATATAGTATTATATATATATATATATATATATATATATATATATATATATATATATATATAGTATTATATATATATAGTATTATATATATATAGTATTATATATATATATATATATATACATATACGATATTAAACAAATGGAAACTATATTTATAAAACCATATTTATTTCATTATACATATTTCGGGGATACCATATTAAAAATATGGCATGCATTCGTCAGATAAAATACAATATATAAACAGTTTTATAAATAATTTTGACGTACCATAAATATGAGCGACCATTATCTAGGAAGCTGGTTTGGTATATATAGTATTTTATCTGACGAAGGCATGCTATATTTTTAATATGGCATCCCCGAAATATGTATAATGAAATAAATATGGTTTTATAAATATAGTTTTCATTTGTTTAATATCGTATATCTACTCCAAAAACTTGTCGAGTTCTTTATATCAGTTATAAAATATTTACTTGTTGTAACCCAACAATTTTAAATAAAACTTTTGCATATTTATATATATATATATATATATATATATATATATATATATATATATATATATATATATATATATATATATATATATAATACTATATATATATATATTTATATATATATATATATATATATATATATATATATATATAATATTATATATATATAGTATTATATATATATATATATAGTATTATATATATATATATATATATATATATATATATATATATATATATATATATACTATATATATATTTCGTTTCTGAATTTGTTTAGAAAGATTCTTTATCTGAAATCGTGTGTTGAAACCGATCGATATTGTTATACTTTGGGAGGGTCATGTTGCCAATAAGAAACACACGCACCAGTTGCTTTCACTTCAATTTATTATATATTTATAAATTTATAAATTTACAAATCTACAAACTTATAAATTTCTGGTTGGTTGGTTGGTTCCACAACCAGATAGTTGTTTATATATATAGTCATAGTCCTTTCGTCACACACTCTGTGACCTCTTCAGTGACTGGGGATTCCTTTCTTCGTTTCTGTGCCTTTCCTTTCTTCTATCCTACGCCATTTTGTTTCTGTGTGTGTGTTGTGTGTGCTCAGATACAAAATGGCGTAGGATAGAAGAAAGGAAAGGCACAGAAACGAAGAAAGGAATCCCCAGTCACTGAAGAGGTCACAGAGTGTGTGACTAAAGGACTATGACTATATATATAAACAACTATCTGGTTATGGAACCAACCAACCAACCAGAAATTTATAAGTTTGTAGATTTGTAAATTTATAAATTTATAAGTATATAATAAATTGAAGTGAAAGCAACTGGTGCGTGTGTTTCTTATTGGCAACATGACCCTCCCAAAGTATAACAATACTATATATATATTTATATATATATAATACATATATATATATAATACTATATATATATTTATATATATATAATACATATATATATATAATACTATATATATATTTATATATATATAATACATATATATATATAATACATATATATATATAATACATATATATATATAATACTATATATATATAATACTATATATATATTTATATATATATATATATATATATAATACTATATATATATTTATATATATATAATACACATATATAATACTATATATATATTTATATATATATAATACATATATATATATAATACTATATATATATTTATATATATATATATATATTTATATATATATATATATATATATATATAATACTATATATATATTTATATATATATAATACATATATATATATAATACTATATATATATTTATATATATATATATATGTATATATATATATATATATATATATATATATATAGTATTATATATATATATATATATATTGTATTATATATATATATATATATATTTCTAGGGGTACTTAGTACTCGTGGGCATATTAACTTCATTTAATATTCTCCGTTATGTAGAGAACAAATCTGTTGTTCTATTTGGCTGCTATTTTTAGTGGCTGTGTAGACAACACGTCTATGTTTACTTCCGCTTTTGCTACGGACTGGTTCAAGTATAGGTCAAATTTGGGCCTAATTCGATCCTGTACTAGCTAGCAGATGGCAATATATTTTGCCGTTCCTGAGACTTTTTGTCCTAGGAAAGGAAAATGCTCTCTGATGATCTTCACTTTTCCATTGGAGGTCCCATGGATTTCTAATGTTTTGTGGAGTGAAACCGATCGGTAAAAGCACTGGAGTAGGTAAATATTTAAATTATATTTTTTAATTTATCTTAAAAAATTGTTTGAATTTTGCTTGTTCTACTTATCTCAATACTATATATATATATATATATATATATATATATATATATATATATATATCGACAGTCGGTGGACTTTCGTCAAATCGGACCGAGGAAACAATGCTTCCATTGGTCTTTCCAATTGCTAATACTATCTATGGGTCGCAACTCCAGGTAGAAGGAGCAACATGAAATGAAGTGTCTTGTTCAAGGAAATAACGCATACCCGGTCTGGGAATCCAATATATATATATATATATATATATATATATCACATAGGAAACGGAGAATCAGTGGTGCGACGAATAACATTTATTAGACATATTACAATCGTTTTTCTGGCGACCAGCTAGAGTTACCATGGTTACTGGATATTTGGAAATTCTGCTTCGTAGAAACGAGACGTATCTGAGGAGTTGCGATTTCAGAGTGGTCGCCAAAGAAACGATTGTAATATGTCTAATAAATTTTAATTCGTCGCACCACTGATTCTCTGTTTCTTATGTGATATTATACTCTGCTCTGTAAGAGCATCGAATGCTCAAACGGCTTACCGCTTACGAACGCTTTAAGCACCCCACACCAATTATATATATATAAGATTAAAGTTTGAGCAAAGAATCGCTGCTTTCACCCGAAATTTAGTTTTCACATTTATTATTACTATATATATATATGTGTGTATGCATATATATATACATACATGTGTGTATGCATATTTATATACATACACACATATATATATAGTAATAATAAATGTGAAAACTAAATTTCGGTTTAATCTTATACATATATATATATTAAAATAACAGATTAAAGTTTCAGAAGATCCCGTTAAGGGTGAAAGCAGCGATTCTTTGCTTAAACTTTAATCTGTTATTTTAATAAATATTTGCTCTACGGTTCTATATATTTGATATATATTTATCCTTATCGAGCCCTCTTTGGATTTTAGTCTTCAAATTTATTATTATTACTATATATATATATATATATATATATATATATATATATATATATATATATATATATATATATATATATATATATATAATTGGTGTGGGATGCTTAAAGCGTTCGTAATATATATACAAAATGTTGAAAAGGTAACACACTAGAGAGAGATACAGTGCGCCATCAATAAAACAGGGAAAAACCACTAGTGTATGGAATCTATAACCTATGAAAGGCAGAATATAGACACAATAATTAAAAATATAAATTAAAGCGTAAATAAATACCTCTATAACTATATAACACACGTACAAATCCAAAGTGATCTGTTTCGCCAGTAAGTTGTTGACGGAAATGAAATAACCCAGGTTCATCAGCGTGTGATAGGCTATACATTTCAGACAACACTAAGAGAATTTTTAAAGCGGCCGTCCAACTACATGTAAGAGAGATGCAACACACCAGCTGTGGTCACTTCCAACCGACGAAACCAACCACAGGAGGTCAAATCCTATGTGGGCATGGCGGAGGGCCGATTTAAGGAACGTTTCCTGAACCACCAGTCGACCTTTAGGTAGCCGGACAGACGTTCATCCACGAAACTCGCGAGCCACGTATTGTCCCTCAAGGACTCAAGTATAGACTACTCCATTCAATGGAAAGCCATCACTAAGTCCAAACCATACGCAAGGGGAAATCCGTCGTGTGGCTTATGTATTGACGAACGAATAACTATTCTAAAGAGATTACGCAATAGTGATTGCCTAAACACGAGAAGTGAATATTTCACACGTCGTCCACACGTCTCGAAACTCCTATTGCATAACTACAAAGCTCCGGATTGAATTTATTGTAACAACATCATAATATTCTTATCAACTAAAAACTTTTCGGACTTTCGCAGTTATCGCACCTCTCGCACGCATTTTAGTATTGCCTGTGTGAAGTGATCGGTTTCTGCGCAAGCGCTTTCGTACGGTTTTCCTTCCTGTTCCGTATAACCATGCCCATTACGAGCTGAGGATCCGCTAAGCTGAAACAATTGTTCTCGGTATGGTGAACTAACTGTTGTGTAACCACTTTTACCTAACTCGTCCCATGGACTGAGTGCTCTACCACTACGGATATTACCTTCCAGTGTTCTACCACTATATATATATATATATATACATATATTATATATATATAATATATATATATATGTATATATATATACATATATATATGGATGGAAGGAGATGGGTGATGTGTTGGTGTAATGGTAGCACAGTGGTCTGTATAACCAAAGATGTGGGTTCGACTCCCATGTACGTCAATACTCATCTTTTTCCATTTATCTGAGGGTTCTAAACTCCATTATCAGGCTAAAATTTCTTTAGTCAAAAATACGGTGAAAGCTATTCTATTTTCTAATTTCAAACCTGCTCACTGTTTAAAAACATACTTACTTATATATATATATATATATATATATTATATATATATATGTATATATATATTATATATATATATTATATATATTATATATATTATATATATTATATATATATATATTATATATATTATATATATATATATATATATATTATATATATATATATATTATATATATATATTATATATATATGTATATATATATTATTCAAAGTTTAATAACACAAAGGAATTAGTGTTTGGCAGTATCGGTAGAGTCGGGCGCCATGCTTTGCCTTTCATCCTTACAGGGTCGATATCATAAAGTAGTACACTGGTGTAATTGCTGGCATTGTGCCAAAAGCAGAAACAATTATTATTTACTTATACATCACTACCGGCGTTTCAATGCAGCTGGAATATCCCATCCATTTGTGGAGAAATCCTACTAAGATATTATCAGTAAATGTACTCCATTATGGGTTCTTCACCACAAAATGTATCACAGAGATATATATTGTTCAAAACTTATGCAAAATTGGAAAGTCCGTAGCCCACCTGAGGAAGAAGCCTATGAAGCTGGGTAGCTGTTGCAGCTGGTTTCACTGGCCATTCTCCGTGAAATGCCTTCATCGTTGCCTGCGAGTATCAGCTGAATCACCACTCAGATTCTGGTGTAGAGTCTGACACTCCCTCTCTCCCTTCCCTTCGTTCTTTTTTTATTTTTCCCTTTTATTCTGTTTTATTTAAATAATATTTTGTTTTATTTAAATATTATTTGGTCTAACTTTACAATGTAATTTAATAATATTCAATAAATGTTTTTAAAGAAGAAAAAAAATCTTTTTAAATCTATTCATATTTTTGAATATTTTAAAAAATGATTTGCAAACTGTCGGTACTATCTTTCATTTGAAATATAATAATTATTTCCTTTCATAAGCACAAGGCCAGCAATTATGGTGGAGGTGTGTGGTACTTTATTTCAGCGACCCCGTAAGGATGAAAGGCAAAGTTAACCTAGTTGGGATTTGAACTCAGCGCGGTAATTCCATGCTGCAAAGTATGACGTCTGGCCCTATACCGATACTGCCAATTCCATCGCCCTAATTTGAAATATAATAATTGTTTCTACTTCTGGTACAAGGCCAGCAATTAGTCCAGTGTATTACTGGTACTTTATTTTATCGACCCTGTAAGGATGAAAGGCAAAGTTAACCTCAACGGGATTTGAACTCAGACCATAAAGGGCCGTAACTCTTTGCTGCAAAGCATGGCGTCTGACCCTCTACCGATACTGCCAATCCACCGCCCTAATTTGAAATATAATAATGAAAGGGTTAATATTAATTTATACGTAAGTGACGTGCTTTCAAATGCTAATTGCATGTAATTCCAGCTAGCTCAATTGTCAAGTATCTTGTCAAAAGAAACAGATGGTGATTGTCTTATTTGTTTGATCAATTGAACAACTTGTACATAAAACTAATCTACAAGTAGCTCAGCATTCCATAGACACGTGTAACCTCAACGCAATTCTCAGGGTTGTTCAGCGTGACACAGTGTGTAACAAGGCTGGTCAATTGAATTACAAATGCAACACTACTTTACCAGCTGAGTGGAATTGAGCAATGGAATATAAAGCGACTCCTCAAGTACATAAAACGCCATCAAAAATCGAGCATCAACTTTCACTGTTCAACGAGCATTTCAATATTTGACACTGTCCTAAAAATAAGATTAACTCCAACGATCAAAACTTAGATTGCAAGTTTAAATTCCTTACAGCACTTAACATCGTGTTTCAACATTATCTGTTTAATACAAGCGGGTACATACATGCGGGTACATAAATGCGTTTCTTTTGTACAAAATGAACCCGTAAAATAAATACTATATATATAGTCTAGCGTAGCGTGCAGTCTAGCGTAGTGGGGTGTGGTGTGTGTGTGGGGGGGGGGGGGGGTAGAGCGTAGCGTACGGTATACGGAAGGAAAACTATGCAAATGAAATGAGAAGTCATGGCAATCCAGACGATCAAAGGCGAAAATTATTTGACCATATATACAAGAAACTACCCGACTATAAATATTAGATGGTAGCTAAAACTTACGAGATAAATTAAGAAATCATTTTCTATATTGATAATGATCACAACCACAAGGATATGGTCCGAACGTGGAAGAGCCGAACTCCCACTGTCATCGCCTCCATCTCTCTCGCCCTCCTTATCTCTCTGTATGGTGATCAAATGGGGTCCCACGTGCTGGCCTCCCCACAGCCCCGGGGGACAGAATGGAGAAGGCGTTTGACCAAGCTGTTCTGTTACAAGTGTGTGACTTTTGCAAAGATGAGAAGTATCTTGATTTCCTTTAGAGGAGTTCACTAAATTCCCGGTTAGTCTCACACAGATTTCATACAAACATTCCCCTGCAGATATCCACATTGGGCAGCACTCTACTCAGTATGAGAAAGACTTCACTCATCTGCATACCAGCCTATAATGGTCAAATGGAACTTGTTAGGTAGAATTTGAACTGTAATTGTGTTCTGTGGAGTGGTGAGAGATATCCGATCGATATATCAGATACGGTATATTAGATAAGAAACAAGTTCAATATTTGCAGTGAGAGTCAATATCTCATTTAATTGCATGGAAACCAATAGAATTTAATGGAAGAACATAAATAGCAGCTCTATTAGGTATTTAGTAAAAGCTGTAGATTTAATACTTTCAGCCGTAAAACACGAACATTTGTGAGGATTAAGCTAACATATCTACTACAGGATAATAAATAACTTGCAGGACAAAACGATAAGAAGAGTTTAGTAATGCAGGAAAGACGAAAGGGTAGAGAAATATTTCAGAAATTATTAACGTTCGACTGACTGTTTGCTCTTCGGTAACCACAATCAAAAATATACAACGAAATATGTTGTGTAAGGGGCGGAGAAATAAAAGGTATACTGGATGTTATTAAAGATAAGAATGCTGACAATAACCCAGATATGAGACAATTAAACATCCATGTAAACACAAGAAATGTCTATAACGAGTAATGGTAATAAGAAATGATAATAAACTAGATGACTTTTCAGACATTATTTCCATTAAAATATTATATAACATTAGTTCTATATATCTTCAAGATGCTGGAATAGACTTCCCTCGGATTTCTGGTCGTCTAGCTTCTTTCATACATTGAAATATTATTTGAAGCGTCTAATAGTCTAGGTTTAATTCAAACTAGCTGACCCTGTACAAATTCCACAGTTTTATTTGAAGCGACCAGAAAGTATTCTCTCTCTTACCAACCCTTTTCCATGTCACCACCACCACCACCGCTTTCTTTCTTTCACGCTTACCCCCCCCCCCCGCTCTCTATCTTTCATTGCACACACACAAACACACACACACACACACACACACACACACACATATATATATATATTGTTTCCTTGGCTCTTTTTCTCTTTTGAAGTGTAAACTGCAATTTTGTTATATCGCTTTTTGCAAAAGAACAATAAATGTTTGCTCTTAGACCCAAGTCTACTGACGAGAATTAGCTGAGGGTGGGGAGGTCCAAAATTCTACTCTTTTTACTGTTTTGTCACAAAGGAGAGGGCTTCACCCATCAACCTTTGTATTTTCATGGCACGCGAGACTGGGGCAAAGAAGGTAAAATATCATTTTGAAACTATAATCCAGGATAAAAGACAGAAATATCAGGTGGTAGTGTTAAATCGCCAAACACATTAAGTGTGCTAGTGCTACACAAGAATTCATAGCTGAAACAACCGGGAAAATATCACAAGACATTTTATGTTCAACTCGGGGATGTATTAAGTTTATCATTCATGTAGTCCACAGTGGGATTTGATCTCAGAACACAAAAGCCTGAACAAAGACAAGACATCTCTTTCGACACTCTAACAATTCGGTCAGTCCATCCATCATCTTGGACTGGTACTTTAATTACCCGAATGAAACCTCACCGGGATTTGAACTCAGTGCGAAAAAATCCTGATAAACCACCACTTGGTATTTCCCTTCGCTCTCACAACTCAGCTTATTTGTCAGCACAATATTAGACATGTCATCTCTCCCCGTCAGACAGGGAGATCTTCCACTCACTTTGGGATGGGTTAGAGATGTCTCCAATTTTGAAAATGGGTATAGCTTTCATTATGTAAAATCTCCCCATTTTGCCTCATGTCTCCCAGTTTTGGGGCACTTTTTTTCAAGGTACTCCCCGTTTGGGTTTTAAGAGGTTGGCAGGTCGACGATATACTCAATATATATAACACCTGAAAAAATGTGAGATTTTCTTGACTAGAAAGCTTTTAATCATAGATCGGTTTGATCAGGACTAACCTATGGTTAAACAACAACAATGCTAACAACAACTATAATAGTATATGATCAAATGTTTTTAACTTGAGTGTTACTTTACTAGAGAAATGCATTAAATATTAATCCAAGACGCCGAAATTTCGATGATGAAACGTTTAGATAAAGATAAATTCTGATATAGACTACTCTAGAGCCTATTAACCTAGTTCTGTGGAACTATGTATGTATAGAGTTTCAAATCGTGTTCATATTGCTGTTAGAAATTAAGTATATGAAAGGATATATAAGGATCGCTGAAATAACTGAAATAAACGTATATGAATAAATTCCCGTGTAATAAAACAAACGAATTTGGTGGTGTACATGTGATAGGAGAAAGAAAGCGATATTTGTCATTTATAATTGAAATTCCTTCAAGCATTTATGGAACCAATTATCTGTAATGAATGGTTTGATATTAATGTGTTGTATCGAATTCCATCAAATACTTTCGACAGGTGATTATATTATTGTAAATTACAACTGAAATATCATGAAAATTTCATTAAATTGAATAAACAATTTCTTTAAAGTAAACCTTATAGTTCAGATAATTAACATTGATTAATTATACAATAGAGTGTTAGATTAAACATCTAACATTATTTAGTCAGGTGATAGTGTGAAAACTAGTAACAGTTAAACTGAACCACGCAAGGTTCGGGTGATGGTGTGAAAATTAGTTACAGTTAAACTGAAACACCCAAAGTTCAATTGATGGTGTTAAAATTAGTTACAGTTAAACTGAACCACCCAAGATTCAGGTGATAGTGTTCAAATTAATAACAGGTAAATTGAACCATCCAAGGTTCGGGTGATGGTGTGAAAATTAGTTACAGTTAAACTGAAACACCCAAGGCTCAGTTGATGGTGTTAAAATTAGTAACAGTTAAATTGAACCACCCAAAGTTCAATTGATGGTGTTAAAATTAGTTACAGTTAAACTGAACAACCCAAGGCTCAGTTGATGATGTGAAAATTCGTAACAGTTAAACTGAATCACCCAAGGTTCAATTGATGGTGTTAACATTAGTGACAGTTAAACTGAACCACCCAATAGTTCATCCAACAGTTTTAATCTTCTGCAAAATTTCATTTGCAAAGCCCGGCTCATCCGAAATCTATGCGAAACCACATGGTTCCGTAGTGTACTTCTATACCAGTCAAGGGCAACCTACGGCCCGCGAAGCTTTCTGAATAGCTCGCCTAAGTCACCTAAGTGAAATCTTTCTGATTTTTTTACCCCAACAGTTCATTCGTAATTTATCTTTCTATCATTTTTACGATCGAGGAAAACAACGTGTACGAATTCTGAAGAAACAAATCGAAACAACCTGAGTTAACGCCCTTTTTTAATGAGGGCACAATGTAAATTAGCGCTTGCGGCCCGCCTGATGATGAGCCATATCTCATGTGGCCCGCCAGATGATGAGCCATATCTCATACGGCACGCTTCTCGAAAACGATTGCCCATGCCTGTTCTATACCATGGTTTCACCCATTAATGAACATCAAAAAAAGTCAAACATTTTCCAATGTGATATATTTACACGTACTACATTAACAGCAAAAACACTGTAAAATTAGTAAGTGTTTCTATGGCTTGTATTTATTGCCTTCATTCCTCCAACGGTTCTTTAAATTGCTATAAAAATGATTTAATCAGCGAGGTGTCTCAACTAATTTTAACACCACCGCCATTATTACATCAAAATGGACTTCATATGAATAAAACATTTCCGCGTGAATACTGCTTGATACATACTCTTAAACGGAAATTACGCACTTAATATATGATTCAATTTCCTCTACGTGAGAAATTAATAGATATTGTATGGGCATTTTTTTCTTTCATTCTTCGCTGTTTACTCAAGTAATTTAATAATTCGCCATTGTTATGCGATATCTTTGATAACCAATAGTTTTCTTCAAGTCATTTTGCATACCATCAACTTTATATTTTTTCTGTTTAATTATTTAACGTATAATTTACATAAAGTTGATGTGCACCTATATTACCTAAACTATAAGTTCCATTCCTCTAATTTCATTACCGTTTCTATTTCCTTATAACATTATCTCACCTATTTTCGCTATTATTATTATTATTATTATTATTATTATTACTATTAATTCTTTTCTTTAAGTAATGGAATTGTATATTCCATCAATCCATTAATGCGTAGCAGTATTTTATAGCAAATATTGATGAATTCCGTTTGTTAAAACAATTTTGCATATGTTTAACATGTAAACATCTGTTGACTTATGAGACATCGAGGAAATTAGAAATGGGGTTGTTCCAATGCAAATGACTATAGTAATTGTTTCTACTTTTGGCACAAGGCCAGCAATTATCCCAGTGCATTGCTGGTACTTTATGTTATCGATCCCGTAAGGATGAAAGGCAAAGTTAACCTCGGCGGGATTTGAATTCAGATCATAAAGGGCAGTAACTCTATGCTGCAAAGCATGGCGTCCGACCCTCTACTGATACTGCCAATCCACCGCCCTCAACGTTAATAATAAAAATGATTTCGTTATTGGTCACTAGGGCCCTCATATAGGGGAACAATACAAAAGCAGGGACAGTTGGGCTTTACAATAACATCGAATAAAAATATACAAAACAATTAACAATCAACATATATAAAATTATATAAAAATATAAAATATATAAAATATAACAAAATAAATACCCCAATAGGGGGGGGGGGAGCAACCACTCCGTGTCGACTTGGTTACCCCACCCATCCTGAACCACCCGACGCTTTGAGGGCATCCGGAAAGAGTACCCCTCACCTCCTCAAATTAACCAGCCTTTAGGCGCATGTTCAGAGTAGGCTCATTCACATGGGCCTTTCTCGCCACCTTTTAACAAATGTACTGGGGGGGGGGGGGCAGTAGTTATCTCTCCACCTTCACCTTCTATTCCGTAAAGGATTGATTCTACTGTGGCTTTGAATACCCTGATTTTGGTGGAGCGATTGATTGGTGCTGTCCAGATATTACGAAGAGGGTGGATAGCTCCGTTCTGCATCTCTAGAATTATAACTTTTTTCGAATTTACAACTTTCACAAACATTGATAAAAGAGATCCTGCTAAAATATCAACAGTAAAGGTCTACTCACCATCATAGGTGCTGAGTTGGCCAGCCTCAGGTGTGAGCCTCGCCAGATGGAATGGCTTTTCCAGCGCATCTCCCTTACCATCCTCCGGGGAAACGCCTTCTCCATTTTGTCCGCCAGGGCTGTGGGGCAGCCAGCATGTGGGGCCTCATTTGCTCACTATACAGAGAGATGGCGAGGCCGAGAGAGATGGAGGTGATATCAGTGGGAGTTCGGCTCTTCCGTGTTAGGACACATTGCACCTGTCAAGAGTATATTTTCATACTTTTGACAAACATTAGACATTAATTAAATGTCATTTTATTCCCATTACCATTTGATTTTGGGTTTCAATCTCACTGTTTGGTACATTCTATACGTGTCCTCCAGTAAAGATCTTATTAGTTTGCTAAGTTTACCCAATAAGGGTGGGGGAACCAAACAGGGGCGACTCAGTTTCCCTACCAATCCTGAACCACCTGACGCGTCGAGGGCATCCGGGAATGGCATCCTGTACCTCATTATTCTGTAAGTTTAGCAAGGAATATATTTCAACAAGAACAAGGAAGTACTAACATCAAAACGAGGTTCCTATCATTTGAAGGCTAAGATCTTTGATACTTACATCCTACCAGTTGTGTTATATGGTCTTGACTGTGTTAATTGGACGACAAGGTCACTTCAGAAGCTCTCTACATTCCAGAACCACATCATGAGACTTATGACTGACAAGCAACTCAGCGACCATATCTGTATCAGTGAGCTGCTCAACATTACCAAACTTAGACCAATTACATCAATTGTCAAGTCAAGAGTACTCAAACTATACGGCCATATAATAAGATCAACTCGTGGTGTGAGTAGGTTATGCCTGGAAGGAAGGTTGGCTGGTAAGAGAAGCAAAGGCCGGCAGCCAAACGATGGCTTGACAATGTCAACTTATGGACTGGACTTGACCTTTGCTGCTGGTGATCGAACTTTGTGGAAAGAGATATCACATGTTAATGCGCAGTCTGCAACTGGCGGAGTTTAGCGTCACAAGAAGATATTTTCTACCCCATTTTGTAGGACTATATAATAAAACAAAAGTATATTTTGTACAAATATCTTTTACATGTTAAACATCCACATTGTGTGATGATTGCTCTTTTCATTTCTTTCTTTGAACGAACAACTGTGTGTGTGTGTGTGTGTGTGTGTGTGTGTGTGTCCAGATATACATATACACATATTTGAGTATAAGTAGCTTAACATTCATATTAGTATTGTTTTTTTTTGGGGGGGGGGGTATTTATACATATATGTGTGTGTGTGTGTGTGTAGGTAGATAAACATGTGTACATGTGGGTCAATATGCACGTATGGGTGTGTGGAGAGAGAGTGTGTGTATTTGTGTGTGTGAGAGAGAGAGAGAGAGAGAGAGAGAGAGAGAGAGAGAGAGAGAGAGAGTTCCATTTTCAATTGTAGCGGAAATTATCTACTTGATACATAAAGAAATGAAAGAATTTTAATACTGGTACACACATAAGGCCACGTTTTTTGTTTCATAAAACTCATACATAGAAAATGGGGAACTCTCGTTTGAAATATAAACAAGATACGAGATGTTGTAAATAAGTGAAACGAACACGGAATGTTAAAGAAACAAAGGAAGAACGAATGGTTTCCTTCAGACAATATATCACTGATGCACGATTTTATATTCAATGAACTCAAAAGACGTTGGCTAGAATTCGTGTCACGATGATTGACAATAGATCATTGAAGTAAATATATACATACGTATATATGTGTGTGTGTGTGTATATACATTTGTTTATATATATATAGGTGTGTGTGTGTACATATATGTATATATATATATATATGTATATATATATATATATATGTATGTATATATACACGTGTGTGTGTGTGTGTATACATGTGTATGTATATATATATATATATATATATATATATATATATATATATATATATATTTAGGAACGAGTAGGACCCCGACGGCTGAGGTCAAGCCGTTTCGACGGCTAATTCTGGACTAAAAAGCAGTCGAAATTTAGCTAAATTAGCCGTCGAAACGGCTTGAGCTCAGCCGTTGGGGTCCTACTCGTTCCTATGACCCACTCTACTACCTTAGTATTGAGTACTTTGGTGCGTTATGGTCCATCTGGTTCCTTACCACATTTCCTTCGTTATATATATATATATATATATATATATATATATACTGCCAATACTGGAATTGAACTATCAAGACCCTTGAGGTATGTCATACATCAGTTCATGTATTTTATCTGACGAGGACGTACTGAATAAACAGCACAGTACCTTCGGAATATATATAATAAAACATATATGTTGATTATGTGAATGTCTTCATTTATTATTATTCTGAATAATAATAACTCCAGAAAACATTTTTGTAGAGTGCTTTTAATCTATTGTAAAACTATATTCATTGAGTAATCAATGAACAATATTAATCTTTGGTTATATATATATATATATATATATATATATATATATATATATATATATATATATATGTATGTATATATAGTGTATTTTGCAATATACTGTATGCTTAATTAAAAGCATTTCGAAGACCTTATGCTATTGTTTTAGAGCTGTGACAAACTCACTTACTTTAATTTTCAGCAAACAAGGGGAGATAAAGCTGACAAGGCCTTGTTTCGCATTTATTGATGCTTATCAAATATATATATATATATATATGTATAGAAGTAGTTCCACAACAGTTAGTTCACCATACTGAGAACAAATGTTTCACCTTTTGCGGATCCTCAGCTAGATCTGAATAAAGTTGTACGGAAAAACTCTTTTTCCGTACAACTTCTTGACTTTGCGAAGACTTTTGACAAGATCGACCTCGGAATATCTCACAGATTACACAGACTCGGCATAACTGGAAAAGTAGGTGAGTGGCTTAAAAGACAGAAGCCAGACAGTTGCAGCCAATGGGGCCCTCTCAAAGGAAACATCAATAACAAGTGGGTTGCCCTCCGGGCACAGTCTTGGGAACACTACTGTTTTTGGTGGCTCTCTCAGACATGCCCTCTGTAGTACATACAACATCCCTCACTAACTATACTGATGACACAAAGGTAACACAAGCAACCAAAAACCCGGCTGATGCTGCCCTTTCACAACAAGATCTGGATGCCATATACAAACGGGCTGAGAAAAAGAACAAGTAATTTAATGCTGGAAAATTTCAAGCCCTACAATACCAGCCAGCAAACACAAATACAATACAACACAGCTACACTGGACCAGGAAGGATCGAAATTCCCGTGTCGAAATCGATACGAGACCTGGGGATAGACATGAGTAGCGATGCATCTTTTTCTTCACACATCATGAGGGTGGCGACAATGTGCAGACGACTCGCTGGCTGGATCTTAAGAACTTTCCGGACAAGAGACCTAGACACCATGTTGACACTATGGAGGAAATTTGTCCTAAGCCGCCTGGACTATTGCTCCCAGTTGTGGTCACCCCATACTGTCAAACTAACCACGGAGCTTGAGGCAATCCAACGAAGCTACACCAAGAGGATTGCTACGATGAAGAAGATAAGCTACAGGGAGAGTCTAAAAGAAGTGAACCTCTACTCCTTGGAACGAAAACGGGAGAGATACGCTTTGATATACATATGGAAATTCCTGGAGAGACTAGCACCAAACTTTGGCATTGGGAGCTGGACCAATCCCCGAACAGGACGTCACTGTGTCGTGTCTTCCACATCTAGAATAAGGACCAGATATTGCAATAACCTGGGGTTCAAACTCTTTAACAATCTGCTAAGGGATTTGAGAGATCTGCATGGTGCGACGTGGATGTTTTCAAGAAGCATCTCGACATCCTGCTATCCAGGATCCTGGATGAGCCCACAGCAAGGTACGAAGGTAACCTAAGGGCAGCAGCAACGAACTCCCTCTTACAGCAATGGCCAGCCAACACAAGCTGGAGATAGAATGTGTAGC
>OZ024755.1:37418218-37450718 GCA_964016885.1 Eledone cirrhosa
GAAGTCCTAATAAAAAGTGAAGTCGCCTTGGGTGAATAGGCAAATAATTTTCCATTAAGACTTTTCAAAAGCATGTAATTGCGTTCCCTCTCTTTTTTGTTTTTGTTTTTGCTGCTGTTGGTGTGATAGCAGCCATTGGTCTTACTACTAACACAGTCTCGTCCTTCTTGAGCCAATCGTTTATATCCCCTTCTGCCTCGTCAGTAATGAGAAGAATATTTGCTCTAGGGTTCTTATATATTAGATATATATTTATCCTTATCGAGCCTCGTGAAATAAATACGTTTGTTTATATTTTGTTATTGAGTATGCAAAAATATCTGTACACGAATATATAATTATATATATATATATATATATATATATATATATATATATATATATATATATATATATATAACAGATTAAAGTTTAATCGAAGAATCGCTGCTTTCACCCTTAATGGGATCTTCTGAAACTAAAAGAATCAATCTGTGAACGCAGAAGTAAATATTTCGAAAAACATTACACACTATATATATATATACACTATATATATATATATATACATATACATATATACACACACACATATAATGTCATAATGTCGTAATGCAGACATCAGACATACAGACATATTATAAGGGCACGACGTTACCGGCGCCTAATGCGGTCCCTAGGACATTGAAAATTTGAAATATTCTTTGCTCAAAACATTCGCAGGACCATAAGTATTACATGTGTAAAGATTGAAAAAAATTGGTTGGGTGTTTCTCGAGCTTTAGGGAGTCAGACAGACAGACAGTCTCTGTTTTAGATATATAGATAATTGTTTCTACTTTTGGCACAAGGCCAGCAATTACCCAGTGTATTACTGGTACTTTATTTTATCGACCCCGTAAGGATGAAATACAAAGTTAACCTCGGAAGGATTTGAACTCAGAGGGGAAAGGGCCGTAACTCTTTGCGTCAAAGTATGGCGTCCGACCCTCTACCGATACTGCCAATCCAGAGTGAGAGATAATATAATCGGTAGAGAACATGGTAAGTATACATACATAAACACACACACACACATATATATATACAAATATATACACACACATGCGCGTACATACATACATACATACATACATACATACATACATACATACATACATACATACATACATACATACATACACATCCATATACCTAGCCGAGTATATTAAGATAGAAATAGGATGTGAAGGCGCGTGGCTAAGTGGTTAGAGAATTGGATTCGCAATCGTGAAGTTGTGAGCTCGACTCCTAGACCAGGCGATGTGTTATGTCCTTGAGCAAGACACTTTATTTCACGTTGCTCCTTTTACCTGGAGTTGCGACCGATAGAGAGTATTAGCAATTGGAAAGACCAATGGAAACATTGTTTCCTCGGTCCGATTTGACGAAAGTCGATTGACAAATTTTAAATTTTTATAGGGTAGAATTGGTAAATATATTAACACTACATTCTTGATTTATTTACATTAAATAGGTTTAGCACTAGGCTTAATTCACTTAGACAATATAATTGACCATCCTTAGGTTTAATACTAGGTCTAATTCACTTAGACAATAGAATTGACCATCCCCCGCAAATAGAATTATATCAAGGTCTAGATATTATGTTTCCGTAATGGAAATTATATTTAGCAATACGAATGAAAAGTAGAAATTGAAACCGTTTTAAGTAAATAAGGAATATATCCTAAAATGTGGAGTGTGAAAATTTAAAGAACCTATGAGTTAATATCATTCTCCATGACATGAAATTAGCAAAGAAAAGTATGAAAAAAATGATAAAACAATGAAAATAACATAGTGATAGAAGAAAAAAAATATGGAAAGCTAGGCTTTAAAGAGGCTGTTTGCATAATTGCAAACGAATTGAATATTATTATTAATATTCGAAAAACTCGATTGCATTTATTGTAATCAGCCATGTAGAGCGATAACATATTTGTTAGTTATTTGAATATGGCAAAGCCGGCCATTAATCGCTCGTATAGATGAGACTGACTGGCCTATCAGCTGATATGCAATGCTGGCTGATCAGTGGGTCTGCTAATATGCAGATCTGACTGATCAGGCAGTCTGTTAATATGCAAATCAGGCTGATCAGTCGCTGTATATTTTAGAAAATATCATATATTTTCACTAGCTTTGACAGTTGGCAGGTTAACAGTAAACTGTACTGATGAAGGGTATTCACCTAGAAACTGCAGTTCTGTTTACATGCCAACACAAGAGCAAGAATGAGGAGCTCATTCTACTGACATGGCTCTAAAGAGGATGTTTGCATAATTGCAGACGAATTAAATATTATTATTAATAGAGGTTGACTTTGCCTTTCATCCTTACGGGGTCGATAAAATAAAGTACCAGTAATGCACTGGGTAATTGCTGGCATTGTGCCTAAAGTAGAAACAATTATTAATATTCGAAAAACCTGAGATTACATTTATTATATATAATTATGTATATATATATATAATTAGATAGCTCTGTTTTATACACAGAGCACACTTTTTCCTTTGCTTTTTCTTCTGAAATACTTTACATATATATAAGAGTGTTATATATATAAGTTTGCTTGAAGCATTGCGGAATATGGAAAATAGTCGTTTTGAACGCATCAACAATGCAGATGGATAAATCTCTGGGTAATAACTGTTTCTACTTTAGACACAAGGCCAGCAATTACCCAGTGCATTACTGGTACTTTATTTTATCGACCCCGTAAGGATGAAAGGCAAAGTCAACCTCGGCGGGATTTGAACTCAGATCGTAAAGGGACGTAACTATGCTGGAGAGCATGGCGTCCGACCCTCTACCGATACTGCCAATCCACCGCCCTTCTGGGTAAAACAAATCTCTGGGTAATAACATCAGGTGGTAGTGAGATGAGAGAGAGGGAATTAGGAGGAACTGTAGAAAGAGACGCAGAGAGCGTAAAAGAACGTAGGAAAAGTGTAAAAAATAATAACATGAGATAGAGTTAGTTACCTTGGAAGTGATTTATTAATCCCTATATTTCGGATTTCACATTCATCGACAGGGTGATATATGAAGGTGCGTGGCTTCGTGTTTAGAGAAATAGGGAGAGACATAGAGGAAGAATTGATCCCTGCACCCCACAACCAGACACGTACTTTATCGACTATTAAAAGAAAAAGTTGACTTCCCTCTGTTTCAAAATGAAGCAAGATAGATTGTTTAGCACTGAACTACTTCTGCAGTTAGACGGCATATTAAGGGAAATAGTCGAGAAAATAATATAATACATACAAACTATTAATATTGCTTTCAATATTGTTTTATCCTAAACTTAATGACGAATGAGTGACGTATTCATGTAACAATTTAATAATATATTTTCTGAAAATAAGAATGGTAAATAAAAACAAAAACATAAAAATATAATATAAATTTCCATATCTCATACGAGTAATTATGAGATGGTTGAAAACGTGCACTAACTCAACTTTGAACCAATCTGAAAGCAGAGATTTAAAAATACAAACAAACAACATCACTAAACAATACAATACGTTAACAAAACAAAATAATACAGAAGTGTGGAGAGAATAAAACATTGATTGGATACGAAGTTGTATTGGGTTTTATGACGAGGGAGATAAACATTGAACTGATCTGACGTTTTAAATAAATCATTTCTCTCTCCCTCACACACATTCTCACACAGAAACATAAATACACACACACAGAAACATAAATACACACACACAGAAACATTAATACACACACACAAAATTTAACATGTATTGTGTTGTGGCGAATTCCAATTGTTATATTAATCAATAAAGGGAATTGATCGTGTTCCGTTAATTATACACTCCATTATACTTTAATAAACAAGTGTGGATGAATGTAAGCTTTCTCTGTGCTAGGACTCTTCTATACTATTATTTCCTTGTTGTTATTGTTGTCGTAAGGGGCGGTGGACAGACAGAGTCGTTACAGAGTCGGACAAAAGGATTTACAGTATTTATTCTACTTCCTTACGTACTAAGTTCAAATCACAACCATGTCAACGTTGTATTTCATCTTTCTGTGATCGAGAAAATAAAGTACCAGTAAAGTGTTGGGGTCGATATAATAAAGTACAAATCAAATGCTGTTATCGATTCAATCGACCAAAATTGCTGACCTTGTGCCTGAATTAGAAACCATTGCAATTTTTGTTTTTCTTGATGCTAAACTCCGCCAGTTGCAGACTGCGCATCAACATGTGATGTCTCTCTCCACAAAGTTCGATCACCAACAGCAGAGTTTAAAGGGAAAAGATCAAGTCCAGTCCATAGGATGACATTCAGTTGGTTTATCAAGGGCGACATTTTCTAAACATTAACAACATCTTGTGTGCTTCAGAACAACGGGGTAAAAACTTAATCATTCTTATCAGGGGACCCGAATCACCAACCAGGTTTCAAACCGTCAATTACAACAATCAATGTCTTTGGGAAAATCTTAGACGTCTACACAACTACTACTACTACTACCACTATTACGTTGGCGCTAAACTCCACCAGTTGCAGACTGCGCATCAATATGAGATATTTCTCTCCACAAAGTTTGATCACCAACAGCAGAGTTCAAAGAGCAAAGATCAAGTCCAGTCCATAAGTTGACATTGTCAAGCCATCGTTTTGGCAGCCGGCCTCTGCTTCTCTTACCAGCCAACCTTCCTTCTAGGCATAACCTACTCACACCATGAGTTAATCTTTTTATATGATGTAATTGGTCTAAGTCTGGTACAACATTATTATTATCGTTATTAATAGGGCGGTGGATTGACAGTATCGGTAGAGGGTCGGACGCCATGCTTTCCAGCATAGTTACGTCCCTTTACGATCTGAGTTCAAATCCCGCCGACGTTGACTTTGTCTTTCATCCTTATGGGGTCGATAAAATAAAGTACCAGTAATGCACTGGGTAATTGCAGGCCTTGTGCCTAAAGTAGAAACAATTATTATCGTTATTTTAATTACTGTTTTGAAGATATTTATTCGTGTGCTTGTAAATGCATTCGTGAGTTTTATATCGACAATTGTTTCAGGGTTATTACTCCTTGTCAAGATTGTGTACGAATGCATTTACGTATCCGCTATGTTAGAGCGAAAATAAATTATGTTTTTAATTTTCGGCAAAGCCCGACGTAAATATTAGCATATTTAGGAATCTTGAGCAACTCTCTAATATGTATATATTAGAAGGTTACACAAGAAAAGAAACTCATGAGACGAATGAACAAGAGTATCAACTCTCTCGTCAACCACCCTAGACAATGCAATTTCGTGCATCTGTGGTATTGCATAACATTGACCCAGGTTGCACGACGGCTTAGAACGAGTCAGCAGAAAAATACATATGAGATAATTCAACATAGAGAAAGAGGAAACAGTAAAGGTTACGGTGCTGACAAGTTGTGCAAACAGTAACGCTAAAATTAGAGAAATATAAATACAGATACGTAAAATAAGGGGAGAAAAAGTATGTATGACAGAGAGTTGTGGCGGTGTTAATCAAAGAAGGGGAGCCTATTGTTACAGTAGTAATAGATTGGTAAGTTTCAAACAAATAAAACGAAACACGCGGAAGGAATGAACAAACCATCAACTTCTTCCAACCACTAGCAAGATCATCAGACAGAAGTCTTGTCTAATTTGCAGGTGAAATTTCAAAGGAACAAAGCTCACTACTTCGCCATATTAAAGGAATATTTAAACTCCGCTTTGACAATGAGTACTTTTTCTCACGTCTGTCAATAATACACGGTTTTATATATATGTATATATATATATATATATATATATATATATATATATATATATATATATATATATATATATATATGTCTGTGTGTATATATATATAAGAAAGTGTGGTAAGGAACCAGATGGACCATAATGCACCAGAGTACTCGATACTTAGGGTAGTAGAGTGGGTAATAGGAAAAGGGCTGAGCTCCGGCCGTTTCGACAGCTAGATCCGAATCGGATCTAGCTGTCAAAACGCCCGTCAGGGTCCTAAGTTTTTTCCTATATATATATATATAGATATATATATGAAAAAGTTTGTCCTCACCAGTGGCCTTCCAACCGTCGTAGGCATTTCGTCGCATTAAAGGCCATATACCTCAGGTTGGTGCGAGCAACGGGTAAAAAAAGTCCTTGGGACACGTAAATAAGGGGGACGCTAGGGTAAACAAACAAAATGGTTTAAGCAACGGAAAGTGATGATGAAGAAACAAGTCCCAGATTTCTATGAATATAAATTCGGTGGAATCGCGAACGAGAGAATAAAGACCATCAAACCTGGTTGAAATGTGAGCAAGGAAGGAATATATATATATATATATATATATATATATATATATATATATATATATATATGTGTGTGTGTGTGTGTGTGTGTATGAAGGCAAATATAACGCGTAGGTAACTGTGGGGGTGATTAGAAGTTAGAATGTAGAGTTATTGCGGTGTCATTAGGGCGTATTTCACCACCAGTACACCCTGCTGCCTGTACAAAGGATTTACAGAATGTGTGAAAAGAATTTCTCCAAAAGTTTTGTTCCTTTAACAAGTTTAAAACCCATCACGAAACGCCGTGCCAGCACAAGTTGAATAAATAAGGCCAGGGAGAATGAATTAAGCATATAAGATCGATGAGATTCTATTCTATAACAAATTGAATTCTTCCAGCTTTGGCCAATTTAAGTAAATGCACATTCACTAACGGTTTCAAAATGACAGGAAACTCGTAGTTAACATGCACATCTCAACCGGTCATGCAGACAAGGTATATATATATATATATATATATATATATATATATATATATATATATATATATATATATATATACATATATATATATATACACATGTATATACATATATATATATATATACACATACGTATAAACATACACATATTTATATATATACACACACACGCGCATATATATATATATATATATATATATATATATATATGCATGTATATATATATATATATGCATGTATATATATATATACATGTATATACATACACATACGTATATACATACACACACACACGCATATATATATATATATATATACATATATATACATACACATACGTATATACATACACATATGTATATATATATACACACACACATATACATACACACACATACGCATATACATACACACACACATGCATATATATATATATATATACATGTATATATATACATGTATATATATACACACACATATGTATATATATATACACACACACACATATATACATACACACACACACGCATATATATATATATATATACACATACGTATATACATACACATATATATATACACACACACATATATACATACATACACACATATACATACACACACACACACACAGATATATATATATACATATGTATATAAAGATAACTATGTATAGATATAAATATAAATGTATATGTCTGTACATGCACTCCTACATACAAACACTCACATACACATGTGTGTGTAGGGGGGGGGGGGTATGGATAGATAGATGTACATACGGATGTATATAAGTACTTTCTCTGTGTGCTTATTCCTGTATACGCATGCGCACACTGGCAAATTAAATAATGTATTGAATAAGATGTGTGTGTGTGTTTGTGTGTGTGTCTCTGTGTAAGTATGTGTGTGTGAATGTGCATCTGTGTGAGTGTGTCTGTGTGTGTCTCTGTAAGTATGTGTGTGTGAATGTGTATCTGTGTGAGTGTGTCTGTGTGTGTGTGTGTGTGTGTGTCTGCCTGTCTGTATGTGTGTGTCTGTATGTGTATGTATGTGTGTGTGTCTGTGTGTGTATGTGTGTCTGTGTGTGTGTGTCTGTCTGTCTGTGTGTCTGTCTGTCTGTGTGCCTGTGTGTCTGTATCTGTGTGTGTGTGTCTGTCTGTCTGTGTGTCTGTCTGTCTGTGTGTCTGCCTGTCTGTCTGTGTGTGTGTGTATATCTGTGTGTGTGTGTCTGTCTGCCTGTCTGTCTGTATGTATATGTGCGTGTGTGTGTATGTGTGTGTGTGTGTGTGAGACAGAGAGAGAGAGAGTTGGAGGGACAATGAAGAGGCGTTTTATTCTTGAATGATATATAAAGCCGGAACTGGACCTCCGTCGATTTCAATGATGAGTTTTTGAGCCAACGGAGCAGCGTTCTGAAGAAATGAACGTGTAATTGGCATCCCAGAACCACGTCAGCCCTTAACATCATTCTCAAAGAGGTTCGGTGTGTTGAATTGGTGGTGTAGTCCGTCCAAAAGGTCTCCAAATAGGTTCCGTCTATCCAATTTCATCCTCCGGGGAAACATCTTCTCCCTTCTGTCCGCCGGGGCTGTGAGGAGGCCAGCACGTAGGACTCCATTTGTTCACCATACAGGGAGATGGGGAGAGCGAGAGAGATGGAGGCAATGTCAGTGGGAGTTCGGTTCTTCTACGTTCGGACCATATCCTTGTGGTTTTGTTAATCAAGCCCTAGTGCAGTAATGGGATTGAGTTAAGCCAAGCTGGTTGTTTAAGCAATTGTCTCTAGCCTGAATAAATAAGTTGTGTTTCCATATTAAGTTATTTCGCTGACGCATCTAACAAGCAAACCTTAACCTAAGGCCTGCGTAAATGTCGTTTGGCTAAGAGACCCGGCAATGGGTTCGAACGCGGGACTTAATGATCTCCAAACAATCTCCTGCGCCTTCACACACACACATATATATATATATATGTATATATATAGGAGTAAGTAAGACCCCGACGGCTGAGCTCAAGCCGTTTCGACGGCTAATTCTGTACGTCGAAACGGCTTGAGCTCAGCCGTCGGGGTCTTACTTACTCCTATTACCCACTCTACTACCCTAAGTATTGAGTACTTTGGTGCGTTATGGTCCACCTGGTTCCTTACCACTTTTCCCTCGCTATATATATATATATATATATATATATATATATATATATATATATATATACAAGCAAATTATAAACGTAAACATGTAAGTATGTTTTTGAATATATATATTCAATATACATGTATATATATTAATATGTATACGTACATACATATATGTATACAGACGTACAGTAGTATGTATATATATATATACATGCACACATATATATATGCACGTATCGGTTTACCGAACATTTATTATAATGCTCGGTTTGTTTGTTTGTAAACAAACAAACAGCCCGAATTGCCCCGTACAGTGTTTAGGAAACCATGTCACCTTTTTGTTTAACACTGACACAGGAACGATGTACTAGTTTCAAGCTTATTAGCTATCGTCAGCATCGTATACCTTCCTGCCAGATGGTTGAACGTCTGAAAGTATATACTTTCCTTATGCATATTAACGGCTGAGCAGCCTAATTTGCGTATATACTTTCAGACGTTCAACCATCTGGCAGGTAGGTATACGATGCTGACGATAGCTAATAAGCTTGAAACTAATACATCGTTCCTGTGTCCGTGTTGAACAAAAAGGTGACGTGGTTGCCTAAACACTGTACGGCGCAATTCGGGCTGTTTGTTTGTTTACAAACAAACAAACCGAGCATTATAGCAAGTGTTCGGTAAACCGATACGTGCATATATATATATGTGTGCATGTATATATATACATACTACTGTACGTCTGTATACATATATGTATGTACGTATACATACATACTTACATTTAAGTAAGTGCCGTACTATGTATGTATACGTACATACATATATGTATACAGACGTACAGTAGTACCACCACCACCACGTCACTATACCCCCCCCCGCCACCCCCCACCCCAACATATCACACATGCCAAACATTCCTCATAGCTAAACCAATCAAAACAACATAAACTGACCACCATATGAACGCGAAACTTTACAGACATCTCTATGTTTTATATGTTCACGTGTCATTACTACCACAGAGGGCCGACGAGCTTTTGATTCCAGAGTGGGGCCAGATCGATACAGATCGAACCTTGAGCTGATCAATAGCGAAACGCGCGTCACTAATCAATTAACGTAATGAAGGCTTAACAAATCGTCCTTGTATTGTTATATTATATATATATATATATATATATATATATATATATATATATATATATATATACGTAGGTCCCGGGTTGAGTCGGGGATAACCACAGTAAGTAAGGTACTCAATACATGGCAGAGTAAATTTTTTTATTTTATAGAAGGAGCTTCTACAGGACTAGTACTGTTTCATTCAGATGAAATCTTCAGGAAGCTCTGATATATGTGTGTGTATATATATATATATATATATATATATATACTTAAAAATAAGAAGAAAGCATGAACGGAAGAAAGTTTTCCTTCATCAGTTGTCTGCTGGGGGTCTCGGATATTTCTAGGCATTAAAGACAATATATCTCGCCCCAGTGCGTTCAATAACTCAGGTAAGTTATTGGGAAAACAAAGGAGGGAGAGAAAGAAAATATAGGATAACAGAAGGGAAAAGGGACGAAAAGAGAAATGAGAAAAACAGTGAAAAAAAACGGGAAATAACAAACCGAAGAGTGTGTGAGCGACTAGAAGAGAGAAAATTAAAGTCCACGACAATTACTGAACATAAGTTTCAGATTGTGCGGACGAGAAAAAAAGACACGGCTGACCTCTGCAAGTGTAAGTGAGAAAAGGACTGCAAGAGAGACAGGCGAGGGAAACAATGAGGTGGCTGAGTGAGAGGGAGAGAGTTCAATATATATATATATGCACAAACACGACACCCACAAATTGCAAGGTCTTGCATCGAGAGCTTGAGTAAAGGAAAATCGTAGACCTACCAACAAGACTTTGCGCCGTTTCATATGGCCATGCCGAACAAAGAATGAATGAGTTACAATCTCCACAATCACGTTACCCCAAACATATGACCTTTTAGTTCTCCAGAGATTAATCCGTTGCACTACTATGTATGGTCTCTAGTCGAGAGACGAGACAATCAATGCCGCCATAACACTCTTAAGTCCGCTATGATTAGTACAATGATAAAGACCATCTGATTCGGGTTAAAGTTCCAGACGTTGTAATGAAGCAGCCATCAATGCTAACAGTGGATTCATTACGTAGATGTGTCATGAAGCATCTCAAATGTTTTCATGTCAATTATTTCTCAAATAAAGCTCTTCTTTCATGAGATATGCGTCTTTCAATACCTTCATGAAAATATCGCCAAAGAACTGAGCAACCGTATGTATATACACACACATATATATTTATGTGTGTGTGTGTATGAGCGAGTGCGTGTGTATATATTATATGTGCGTGATGTTTTGTGTAAGTTTACTCTATTTAAAACAAAGAAACCTGCCAACTCTTTGAGTTTTCACACTTTCCTACTCTTCCATTATTATTTCCTATCAAGCTGACTATCTACAGCTTTCTATCTACCTACCTACCTACCTACCTACCTACCTACCTACCTACCTACCTATCTACCTACCTGCCTGCCTGCCTACCTACCTACTACGTATCTACCTGCCTGCCTACCTACCTACCTACCTCCCTACCTACCTTCTACCTACCTGCCTACCTACTACGTACCTACCTGCCTGCCTGCCTGCCTGCCTACCTACCTGCCTAGCTACCTACCTACCTACCTGCCTGCCTGCCTGCCTACCTACCTACCTACTTACCTACCTACCTACCTACTTACCTACCTACTTACCTACCTACTTACCTACCTACCTACCTACCTACTTACCTACCTACCTACCTACCTACCTACCTACCTACCTAGCTTTCTATCTATCTGTCTATCTATCATTCACTCTTTCCACCCATATTCATGTATACATGTTTCTTCACAGTTGTCCCTTAAATGAGGTCACATGATAGTGAAAATTTTAAGGGATTCGCATTGCAGTCATTAAGTCCCGACTTTGATCACACTGTCGAGTGTCTTGGGCACGTGGCCCTAGCTAAACTTCGGGTCAACTCAAGCCTTGTAAATGGGATTGGGAAGATGGAAAATGTTTGTGAAAGCCAGTCGGATGGACTGTACCTGTAATACAAACGGTCAACTTTGCCCCACTTTGCCCAGCCTTTCTGGTAATTACATCAATGATGCACGTGTCTGTGGAATGTACAGGCAATTACAAGTTAATTTCTTGACTAGGGTGTCTTGTTGATGGAACAAATGAAACATGCATAATAAAACAAAATCGACGGAGACCCATTGATGTCATTTAACGTTGATTAACTAGAGGATCATAGAGTTTACAAGAGTTCGGCAAGTCCCTCTTCATTTTCAGTATTATAAATTACTCACCACGTACTTATGAATTTCAATTACTAGACCACAACAAATAATTCGAACTGCGAAACCACGTTGTATTCCCAGTGTGGAATGGAATCCAATTTGCTAAAGCATATTTAATTCATTGTTATATTACTACAAAACGTGGAACAGGAATATCACTGAAGACATCTGTCTAATTGATTATCAATCATCTCTTCCTGCTTGTATTGTGTGTGTGTGTGTGTGTGTGTGTGTGTGTGTGTGTGTGTGTGTGTGTGTGCGTGCGTGCGTGCGTGCGTAGGTGCGTGCGTGCGTGCGTGCGTGTGTTTGTTATGAGGCATTATACATACTAGCAGACAAACCACCCACGGGTGGTTTTCTGCTAGCATATGTGGTGCGTATATTGATATTATACGCAAGTATATATACATGTAGATATAATACATCAAATAAAATCGTAATAAACAGAAATTGAACGAAGACTGCGTTACACTGTCTTATGTAATCAGTAACGTAATCCATGATACATTAAAAAAAGACGATATTATATATAAACTGTATTAGGAGAAAATTAGTGACAGAAAATTAGTATATTTATTTAAGTGATCGCCACCGGAAGTCTCTCTTTCTATATATATGGTAGTTGAAGTGGTGGTGGTGGTGGTGGCAACGATATACCTGAAGTGCAACTTTGAAAAGAAGTCAATTTTAAATTATTTATTTACGAAATTTAGTAGATAAATTATGTAATATTCATTCATTATTTATTCAAATCCCGCCGAGGTTAACTTTGCCTTTCATCCTTACAGGGTCGATAAAATGAAGTACCAGTAATGTACTGGTTAATTGCTGGCCTTGTGCCAAAAGTAGAAACAATTATTTATTCAAAGTAATCCAACTTATTTTACTAACGGGATAAAAAAACAAAACCGTACGCAGTCCCGCAGGCCTTCCTTTATTATAGTTTAGATATAATACCTCACAATACACACACACACATATAAATATATATGGAGAGAGGAAGGGAGGGAGATAGATAGATAGATATCTTTCTTTATTTGCCACAGGGGCGTACACAAATGGGACATTACAAGACGTGACGGCGGGGGTTTTACATATAATCATATAATTTTAACATTAATAAATAACAATCTATATATATAAAACTGAGGATGTGTGTGTGTGTGTGTGTGTGTGTGTGTGTGTGTGTGTGTGTGTGTGTGTGTGTGTGTCTGTGAGTTTCAATCCCTAAAACTCGAGAAGTACGCAACCGATTATTTTCAAACTTTACATGTGTATTAGTTAGATTTCAGGGAGTGTTATGCGCCTGAAAAATTCAACTTTTTGATCCCCTAGGGCCAGCATTAGATGAAAAACTGCGTTTTTTTTCAGCTTTTTAGGGCTTTTTTGAGGCGTTACGTCAGACTGATTTCCTTGAAATTGTAACTATGTATTCGTCAGTCTCTTCTTAATACCGTGAGCAAAGAAAATCCAACTTTTTTATGGCCTAGGGCCCGCATTAGGTGAAAAACTTCATTTTTTCAGCTTTTTAGGGCTCTTTTGAGGCGTTACGTCTAGCCGATTTTTCCCGAAATTTCAGGACATATTATGCACATAAAAGAAATTCATTTTCCTGCTTCATCAGGGAAAATCTTAAAGATTATCGAGCCATCAGAGTATTCGGTTTACTTTCTTTGCATATTGTCCAGGCATGCAGTTTTGCCACGATTAAATCTGTTGAAAGCCCGCGTTCCAAAATACCCTATCCCGTGCAACGCCGGGTACCACTGCTAGTAAACTATAAAAATAAAATAACAATTGAAATCCCCAATAGGGGGAACGTTACTGCAGGGTTGTTTTACACCCCGTGGATAGAACAACCCTCAACACCAGGAACACGTGTTGTAGGTGTTCCCGTCTTCCCTCTGTTTGTCTTCCTCAACAGATAAAATGATAGATAGATAGGTAGAAAAATAGATAGATAAATAGATAGATATATATGGATGGATGCACTGAACCAAATTATTACAATGTTAATTTATCGAAGTGTATGATAGTGCCCAAATACGAATGAATGAATGAAATGTGAGTGAGAGTCAGTTCTCTAAGAGTATGCCTGTCTCAAGTAAACAAACGGAAATAATCTCCTTGAAACATGTCCCAGAAAGATAATATGTAATATTTATTAATGTTTACCTGGCATGACATCTAGGTGTTTCGATTCAACACCTGTTAAACTCAAAGTAGTTATTCCTCTAGACATATATTATATAGCCATTGTTAATGTGATGGGTCAGTAGAGCCTTGTATTAAATGGACAGGCGGCGAATTGGCTGAGTCGTTAGAAAGTCGGATAGAATGGTAGAGTGGTTAGAACGTCGGATAGAATGGTAGAGTGGTTAGAACGTCAGATAGAATGGTAGAGTTGTTAGAACGTAGATAGAATGGTAGTGTGGTTAGAACGTCAGATAGAATGGTAGAGTGGTTAGAACGTCAGATAGAATGGTAGAGTGGTTAGAACGTCAGAGAGAATGGTAGAGTGGTTAGAACGTCAGATAGAATGGTAGAGTTGTTAGAACGTAGATAGAATGGTAGAGTTGTTAGAACGTAGATAGAATGGTAGAGTGGTTAGAACGTCGGATAGAATGGTAGAGTGGTTAGAACGTCGGATAGAATGGTAGTGTGGTTAGAACGTCAGATAGAATGGTAGGGTGGTTAGGACGTAGATAGAATGGTAAAGTGGTTAGAACGTCAGATAGAATGACAGAGTGGTTAGAACGTCAGATAGAATGGTAGAGTGGTTAGAACGTAGATAGCATGGCAGAGTGGTTAGAACGTCAGATAGAATGGTAGTGTGGTTATAACGTAGATAGAATGGTAGAGTGGTTAGAACTAGATAGAATGGTAGAGTGGTTAGAACGTCAGATAGAATGGTAGAGTGGTTATAACGTAGATAGAATGGTAGAGTGGTTAGAACTAGATAGCATGGCAGAGTGGTTAGAACGTAGATAGAATGGTAAAGTGGTTAGAACGTCAGATAGAATGGTAGAGTGGTTAGAACGTCAGATAGAATGGTAGAGTTGTTAGAACGTAGATAGAATGGTAGTGTGGTTAGAACGTCAGATAGAATGGTAGAGTGGTTAGAACGTCAGATAGAATGGTAAAGTGGTTAGAACGTCAGATAGAATGGTAGAGTGATTAGAACGTCGGATAGAATGGTAGAGTGGTTAGAGCGTCGGATAGAATGGTAGTGTGGTTAGAACGTCAGATAGAATGACAGAGTGGTTAGAACGTCAGATAGAATGGTAGAGTGGTTAGAACGTAGATAGCATGGCAGAGTGGTGAGAACGTCAGATAGAATGGTAGAGTGGTTATAACGTAGATAGAATGGTAGAGTGGTTAGAACTAGATAGAATGGTAGAGTGGTTAGAACGTAGATAGAATGGTAGAGTGGTTAGAACGTCAGATAGAATGGTAGAGTGGTTATAACGTAGATAGAATGGTAGAGTGGTTAGAACTAGATAGCATGGCAGAGTGGTTAGAACGTAGATAGAATGGTAGAGTGGTTAGAACGTAGATAGAATGGTAAAGTGGTTAGAACGCCAGATAGAATGGTAGAGTGGTTAGAACGTCAGATAGAATGGTAGAGTGGTTAGAACGTCAGACAGAATGGTAGTGTGGTTAGAACGTAGATAGAATGGCAGAGTGGTTAGAACGTAGATAGAATGGTAAAGTGGTTAGAAGGTCGGATAGAATGGCAGAGTGGTTAGAACGTCGGATAGAATGGTAGAGTGGTTAGAACGTCAGATAGAATGGTAGAGTGGTTAGAACGTCAAATAGAATGGTAGAGTGGTTAGAACGTCAGATAGAATGACAGAGTGGTTAGAACGTCAGATAGAATGGTAGAGTGCTTAGAACGTAGATAGCATGGCAGAGTGGTTAGAACGTCAGATAGAATGGTAGAGTGGTTATAACGTAGATAGAATGGTAGAGTGGTTAGAACTAGATAGCATGGCAGAGTGGTTAGAACGTAGATAGAATGGTAGAGTGGTTAGAACGTAGATAGAATGGTAGAGTGGTTAGAACGTCAGATAGCATGGCAGAGTGGTTAGAACGTAAATAGAATGGTAGAGTGGTTAGAACGTCAGACAGAATGGTAGTGTGGTTAGAACGTAGATAGAATGGTAGTGTGGTTAGAAGGTCGGATAGAATGGCAGAGTGGTTAGAACGTCGGATAGAATGGTAGAGTGGTTAGAACGTCAGATAGAATGGTAGAGTGGTTAGAACGTCAGATAGAATGACAGAGTGGTTAGAACGTCAGATAGAATGGTAGAGTGGTTAGAACGTAGATAGCATGGCAGAGTGGTTAGAACGTCAGATAGAATGGTAGAGTGGTTAGAACGTAAATAGAATGGTAGAGTGGTTAGAACGTAGATAGAATGGTAAAGTGGTTAGAACGTCAGATAGAATGGTAGAGTGGTTAGAACGTCAGATAGAATGGTAGAGTTGTTAGAACGTCAGACAGAATGGTAGTGTGGTTAGAACGTAGATAGAATGGTAGTGTGGTTAGAAGGTCGGATAGAATGGTAGAGTGGTTAGAACGTCAGATAGAATGGTAGAGTGGTTAGAACGTCAAATAGAATGGTAGAGTGGTTAGAACGTCAGATAGAATGACAGAGTGGTTAGAACGTCAGATAGAATGGTAGAGTGGTTAGAACGTAGATAGCATGGCAGAGTGATTAGAACGTCAGATAGAATGGTAGTGTGGTTATAACGTAGATAGAATGGTAGAGTGGTTAGAACTAGATAGCATGGCAGAGTGGTTAGAACGTAGATAGAATGGTAGAGTGGTTAGAACGTAGATAGAATGGTAGAGTGGTTAGAACGTCAGATAGCATGGCAGAGTGGTTAGAACGTAAATAGAATGGTAGAGTGGTTAGAACGTAGATAGAATGGTAAAGTGGTTAGAACGTCAGATAGAATGGTAAAGTGGTTAGAACGTCAGATAGAATGGTAGAGTGGTTAGAACGTCAGATAGAATGGTAGTGTGGTTAGAACGTAGATAGAATGGTAGTGTGGTTAGAAGGTCGGATAGAATGGCAGAGTGGTTAGAACGTCGGATAGAATGGTAGAGTGGTTAGAACGTCAGAGAGAATGGTAGAGTGGTTAGAACGTCAGATAGAATGGTAGAGTGGTTAGAACGTCAGATAGAATGGTAGAGTGGTTAGAACGTCAGATAGAATGGTAGAGTGGTTATAACGTCAGATAGAATGGTAGAGTGGTTAGAACGTCAGATAGAATGGTAGAGTGGTTATAACGTCAGATAGAATGCTAGAGTGGTTAGAACTAGATAGCCTGGCAGAGTGGTTAGAACGTAGATAGAATGGTAGAGTGGTTAGAACGTAGATAGAATGGTAAAGTGGTTAGAACGTCGGATAGAATGGTAGAGTGGTTAGAACGTCAGATAGAATGGTAGAGTGGTTAGAACGTCAGACAGAATGGTAGTGTGGTTAGAACGTAGATAGAATGGTAGAGTGGTTAGAACTAGATAGCATGGCAGAATGGTTACAGCGTAGATAGAATGGTAGAGTGGTTAGAACGTAGATAGAATGGTAGAGTGGTTAGAAGGTCGGATAGAATGGCAGAGTGGTTAGAACGTCAGATAGAATGGTAGAGTGGTTAGAACGTCAGATAGAATGGTAGAGTGGTTAGAACGTCAGATAGAATTGTAGTGTGGTTAGAACGTAGATAGAATGGCAGAGTGGTTAGAACGTAGATAGAATGGTAGGGTGGTTAGAAGGTCGGATAGAATGGCAGAGTGGTTAGAACGTCGGATAGAATGGTATAGTGGTTAGAACGTCAGATAGAATGGTAGAGTGGTTAGAACGTCAGATAGAATGGTAGAGTGGTTAGAACGTCAAATAGAATGGTAGAGTGGTTAGAACGTCAGATAGAATGGTAGAGTGGTTAGAACGTCAGATAGAATGGCAGAGTGGTTAGAACGTCGGATAGAATGGTAGAGTGGTTAGAACGTCAGATAGAATGGTAGAGTGGTTAGAACGTCAGATAGAATGGTAGAGTGGTTAGAACGTCAGATAGAATGGTAGAGTGGTTAGAACGTCAAATAGAATGGTAGAGTGGTTAGAACGTCAGATAGAATGGTAGTGTGGTTAGAACGTCAGATAGAATGGTAGAGTGGTTAGAACGTCAGCTAGAATGGTAGAGTGGTTATAACGTCAGATAGAATGGTAGAGTGGTTAGAACGTCACATAGAATGGTAGAGTGGTTAGAACGTCTGATAGAATGGTAGAGTGGTTATAACGTCAGATAGAATGGTAGAGTGGTTAGAACGTCACATAGAATGGTAGAGTGGTTAGAACGTCAGATAGAATGGTAGAGTGGTTAGAACGTCAGATAGAACGGTAGAGTGGTTAGAACGTCAGATAGAATGGTAGAGTGGTTAGAACGTCAGATAGAACGGTAAAGTGGTTAGAACGTCAGATAGAACGGTAGAGTGGTTAGAACGTCAGATAGAATGGTAGAGTGGTTAGAACGTCAAATAGAATGGTAGAGTGGTTAGAACGTCAGATAGAATGGTAGAGTGGTTAGAACGTCAGATAGAACGGTAGAGTGGTTAGAACGTCAGATAGAATGGTAGAGTGGTTAGAACGTCAGATAGAACGGTAAAGTGGTTAGAACGTCAGATAGAACGGTAGAGTGGTTAGAACGTCAGATAGAACGGTAGAGTGGTTAGAACGTCAGATAGAATGGTAGAGTGGTTAGAACGTCAGATAGAACGGTAGAGTGGTTAGAACGTCAGATAGAATGCTTTACGGTATTCATCCCGGCTCTCTCCTCTCTGAGTTCAAATCCCTCCGAGGTCAACTTTGCCTTTCATCCTTTCGATGTCGATATATAAAGTGCTAATCTACAGGGTCTAAAGAATTTGGTGAGAGGGAAAAGTCGATTAAATCACCCCCAGTACATTACTGGTACTTTATTTTATCGACCCCGTAAGGATGATAGGTAAAGTTAACCTCGGAGGGATTTGAACTCAGAACGTAAAGGGACGTAACTGTATGCTGCAAAGCATGGTGTCCGACGCTCTACCGATACTGCTAATCCAGCGCCTTCCTTCTGTGTATATACCGACAGGGACGCTGAGTGTCAGAGTTTTATACAAAAACTATACCACCCGTGACCCGTTGGGTCATGCTCACTACAAAATATTTTTTAAAAATCCTGTTCACTTAAAAACAATTTTTAAATAAGTAAAATATACACAGACATGTATATAATGTGAAATGGAACTGGAAGGCCCATATATATACGTGTGTGTATGTATATATATAAATGTGTGTGTGTATACATATGTATATGTGTGTGTGTATATATATATATATATATGTGTGTGGGTGTCTGTGATCCATATACACTGGTCATAGACACACACACATATACACACACACACACACTCACATATATATATATATATATATACACAACACCACCACCAGCTCTCTTCCATTCTCCTTCTCTCTCTCCTCTCCCTCTCCCTATGTCTCTCTTTCAATCTACTCTCTCACAACCACTATCTCTTCTTCTTTATCTTTCTCTCTCTCGGTTTCTGAAAGTACCCGGAAAAACCCCATATCTCGGGATCCCGCGCTCCGATTTACGCGAAACTTGTTTCATTCCATTTGTATTCCCATTCCAGGGGCAACTTCCTTTCAAAGTATTTTCCCATTATGCGCCCTTTTGGCTGTATTACATCACAGACAAGTAAGCAAGCAATCACAGACTTTTAGTAATATACTAGACCACCCATGACCCGTTGGGTCATGTTCACTTAAAAATAATTTTTAAATAATTAAAATATACATAAAATGTATATAATGTAAAATGACATTGTAAAGCCAATATATATATATACGTGTATGCATGTGTATATGTACGTGTATATATATATATGTGTGTGTGGAGAACCATTTCTTTTGGCAAAATAATTTCCTCATTTTCAGTTTTTTTATCTTATCTTCTTCAATATCCAATAGGAACTGTGAATAGTCTCCTGCTCCCCCACCCAATCGCATGTTTGTCTTCAAGTGAAATCTTTTGAAGCTTCGCCATAAGTAGGATTTTTTAACGCAGGCATATTCAACGTCCGCTTCATTTCCCCTTTTTACTACCGGAAGAAGCTGATGGAAATCGCCACAGCAAATTGTCAAAATTCCACCGAATGCCTCATTGTTGTCGCATATGTCACGCAGAGTGAGGTCAACAGCTTCGAAGCTTTCACTCCGAATCATGGGACACTCATCCCAAACAATCAGCCTTGTATGCTGGAAGAGATTTGCCGTCTTTGAGTTTTTATCAATGTTGCACAGACCCTTTTCTTTCACTACTATCGGTATTTTGAACCTAGAATGGGCTGTTCTTCCACCAGGCATCAGTGTTGCGGCAATGCCAGATGACGCAACAGCAATAGCAACAGCTTCTGATGGACCGATATATCTTCCTGTTAAATACTGTATTACCTCATCTTCCCTGTTCACTCCAAACATTGCCTGATCACTGCCCTTCATGGTATATTTGATAACGTATTTGATCGATTTCACGGAAGAGCACATCTCTACGTTTAGGTGGCAGTTGAACAGTTTTAATAGTTTCATATTGTAGGGAGCCACCCATTCCGAAGTTATATTTCGGCTTCCCCTTCCTTCTTGGTGTCCCTCAAATCCTCCCATTCCTGGAGACCATCTTCTGTACACAAGGTAAGAGTCCTCTCCACACAATGTATATTCACTGAAAGGCTTAAGGTACCGCTTACTGCACGTTCCATCTTTCCAACACGGCGAATTGTTAGAGCAATTCGGATCGTGGATCCTGTGCTTCAGCACCAATTCATGACCCTCTGGATCTTTGTTTGGATCTGGTATTTCGGCTTGAACAAATTTATCGTATTCCTGCAGTCTGGGCTTGGAGGCTTCACTGGGCCATAGCAAACAGTGCACATGAGGAATACCTCGCTTTTGACATTCGACTGTCAGCACGTAAGCAATGCACGTGCCAAATAGGTCATCTACTCCAGTAAGATACTTTCTTAACAGTTTCCGCTTCAGGTCAAATACTCTGGCAATTAAATCTGGCCTGTCATGTGGCTTCTGATTCAGGAATAGGTTTTGCCGGATTTCGGGCCAGTTTGGATTGCATGTCATTGTGATGAAGAACGAAGGATTGCCGTACTTCCGTATGTACATCATGGCATCCTAGCATCGCTCCATCATATATCTCGGTCCACCGACAAATGTGGAAGAGAGTATGATTCGCCTGCCAATATTGCGAAAATCGTCATCATTCAATGCGTCAGTAAGGCCCTTGTATGTTGTAGATCACAATGATGTTTGATTCATTCGGATGTATTGCAGTCTATCTCCTTCAATCTTCGCAGCCATGTCAACCAAATATTGCTGAAATAAACGACCGCCTCTGAGAAATTGGTTGAATTCGATAGGCATAGTAGCACATTGGCGTCAACTTCTTGTTGTTGCTCTTTAACAGCTCATGATGCCATCCGTCATCGCCAAAAGGAAAAATTAGAACATACTGCAAACTGTCATAGGACCGATGGGACTGAGATTATTTGCAACTGTCCGCCTTTTTCTTTCAACACAGTGTGCAGTGCTTTTGCTTGAAGTTCGGTGCTGTTTTGTATAATAACGGCAACTTCGTTTGCAGTTTGTGCATTGAATCTTCTCTCATGTTCCATTGCTGGTCTCCTATCAGGATCAATAATAATCGAAGCTTCGGGAATATTTTTAATTTGTTCTTTTGCCATTCGAAATGAAGCAACGTAAGGGTTATATTGTCTGAGTATTATTTCCAATAATTTAACTATGTCGCGCTGAATGTCATCGTTATGGAGTATCCCGATCCTCAAATCAACACTATCCTGAGGATCCAAGAAGTAAATTTGAAGAAATTGGGGTTGTTCGTTGGGATTAGGGGTTAAGGAACTGATGTAATGGTGAATTTGACCATGAATAGCGATAGAAGGATTCCATCCACTCCTTGAGGAACGAACTTCTTCGGCCCCAAAAGATGTCATTTGGAACAGGCAGTTATATTGTCTGAGATCCTTCCTGAACTCGTTTGCCCTAGGTTGATCAGTACTAAATAAACTGTGAAGTTCCTGGGGTAAAGGCTGCAGATTCCCCAACCTGACTTTTCCATTCATACAGCAAAAGTTAGCAGTTTCTCCATGAAAAAGCATTGCATGACAACAGACAGATCTTATTCATCCGTCCAACATCAGCAGAGAGGTCACGTCGTTGAACTGTCCTTGCTCTATCCCTAATGGTTTGTTGGCAAAGACGCTCAGTTCTCCGAGCGTCCGATTCATGATCTCTCGTGCTTCTATCTCTTTCCCTCTGTTCCGCCAGGCGCGCAGCTCTCCGACCATCCGATTCATGATCTCTCCTGCTTCTGTCTCTTTCCCTCTGTTCCGCTAGATGCGCAGCCCTTGCTTTATCAGTCTCATCGATCCTTCTATTCGCATGCCTGTCCCGATCTTGTTGGCGTTGACCACTATCTTGCTCACCTTCTTCGGCTCTCCTTAGCCGTGCTTTCTTTCCACTATCGATAGACCAACCAGATGTTTTCTTTCTTCCTCGTCGAGGCATTATTTAAGAATCGAAAATCGTATTCACCTTAGAAAAAATTCCTATTACCTCAATAAATATTTTTTTTAAATCATCATTTAGAAATATTTCTAAACAATGAAAGTATTGTCTGTTTAAACAACTCGTATTTTTCAAATCATATTCACTTAAAAAATACTTATTCATAATTAAAATATTCAGTGTACAAATAATTTGTATTTTTTAAGTCATTTTCACTTAAGAATATTTTTTAAATATGCCAAGAAATATTTTTTCCATCGTATTCACTTGAAAATAATTTTTAAAAAATGAAGATATTGTCTCTGTAAATAAAGCTATTTGTGAAATCAAATTCACTTTAAAATATTTCTAAATAATTGAAATATTCTTTTTAACAAAAGCAAAAATACAAACACCTACTATTTAACACCAACTGGTATTTTTCAGTGATATTCACTTAATGCTTTTCTGACAATTAAAATATCGTCTGTTTAAAGAAAGCTCAAATATAGATACTTGAAGTACAAACAACTTGTAGTTTTGAAATCATATTCACTGAGAAATCACTGAAAAATCTTTTTTTAATCTATATATATAAAACTGAGGTTGTCTGTCTGTCTATCGATTTTTGGCACACATCTCCTCTTAGAATCTCTCACGGAATTGCACCGAAATTGCTATACTTGTACATTGAGCCCTAGCGAAGACATCGGAAAAAAAATATTTCAAATTGACCCGCCCTATCTGACGAAATCGAATATAATGTATCGATTTTTGAGCGTAAGTGATCAGTTATTTCCCTTTGTTCTGTTTACATTCAGCGTAGCGTCTTACGTTCTCTTTACATTTTCTGCGTGCAAAAATTAAAAAAATGATTTCCCTTTGTTCTGTTTACATTCAGCGTAGCGTCTTACGTTCTGTTTACATTTTCTGCGTGCAAAAATTAAAAAAATTACGCTGGCAAAAATTAAAAAAATTACGCTGGCTTTCTCAGCGTTTAAAATGACATTAACACAATACACGAACAGTTGTCGAGCCAGCAAAATTTTGACCTGCAAAATTCATCAGTTCGAACACTAAGCTTCCGTTTTGCTTCATTTCCATTTAAAAGCCTTTTAAAACAATATTTTTACTTGAAAACAAGTCTATTTAAAGACTACGTAAAACAAGCAAATATTTCGTAAAAAAAAGCAAAAATGATATGAGTTTATTTAAAATATATGTATCTGTAAATTTCGTTAGGCGTGCAGACAGACAGTCGTGCAGACAGACAGTTGTGCAGAGAGGTGATATACGCGTGCAGACAGACAGTCGTGCAGAGAGGTGATATACGCGTGCAGACAGACAGTCGTGCAGAGAGGTGATATAGGCGTGCAGACAGACAGTCGTGCAGAGAGGTGATATAGGCGTGCAGACAGACATAACTGATAATTTGGTTACGCTAATGTTTTTCTCTGCGTTGCAGTGTTTACATTTTCGATCTTTGTTAATAAGCAACCAGTGCAGTTTTTATCCCCAGCATCCTCTTTTGTTATAACATTCGGGTTATCGTTATGTTTTCTTAACTTCATAAGGCATATTGTTGGTTGAGGGAATATTAATCAAAAACACCACATGCAAGTCTGCACAGTAGACACTACAGTTTTTAAGCCAAAAAAGAAACTTAACATTGTAACTTTAACACAGCTACTGAGCGACCCCGAGCAACGCCGGGCTTTACTGCTAGTAATTATTAAAACTATTTCTCGAATGATGAAAATAGTTTATGTCGATTTACGTCAAACTTGTTTTATCCCCATTTCAGGGTTATATCACTTACAGGGCTATTTCTCCATTATGCACCGTTTTGGCTATTTACGAAGGTATCCTACACACACACACACACAAATATATATATATATATATATATATGTCTCTATCTTAAGTACTGTTACACACACATATTCACACACACATGTCTCTCTAAGTACGTAAACACATGCACTATGAAAGAGGGAGAAAGAAATCATGGATAGGAGGAAGAGTTAAAATAAATAAAAGTTAAGGACGCTGTATCTTTTTCCTATCTGTCATCCCTCGTCTCTCTCTCTCTCTCTCTCTCTCTCTCTCTCTCATCTCTTTATTCTCTCTCTCATCCCCTCACACTCTCTCGTCCCCTTACACTCTCTCTTTCTCTCTCTCATCCCCTCTCTTTCTTTCTCTCCCTCACCCCCTCTCTGTCTCTCTTACCTACAGAATGGACAACCAAAAAACAAACGGATTATTTCTTTCGATATTCATTATAAAATAAGATAAATTGAATTTAGATGAATTCCTTGCTATTTTTGGAAAATTGAAAATATTGTCCATGTCCGATTTACTCCAAACTTGTTTTATTCAGAGTATTTTCTCATTATGCAATGTTTTGGCTATTTACGAAGTTTTGCAGGGTTATGTTAATTTCGGGGTATTTTCCCAGTATGCACCGTTGTGGCTATTTACGAAGGTACCCTCAAAACCCGCGAATCTCGGGAACCCGGGGTCCGATTTTCGCGAAACTTGTTTTTTTTTCAATTTTTAATTCCATTTCAGAGGCAACTTGCTTTCAAAGTATTTATCCATTATGCGCCATTTTGGCTGTATTACATAACAGACAAGCAAGCACGCAAGATCAGAGTTTTAGTAGTATATAGATAGATAGATAAATTCTCAATCGTATGGTCGCGATACCTTTCGTTTTAATGTTAATCATACACAAGCCTGGGTTCTTATGTGCTGTGTACACATATATGTTGTTGTTCTGATGATTCCGGTGAATGAACTCTATAGATGATGAACACAACCACAAGGATATGGTCCGAATGAGGAAGTTCCGAACTCCCACTGTCATCGCCTCCATCTCTCTGTATGGTGAGCAAATGGGGTCCCAAGTGCTGGCCTCCCCACAGCAGACAGAATGGAGAAGGCGTTTCCCCGGAAGATGGTAAGGGAGATGCGCTGGAAGAGCCATTCCAACTCGCGAGGCTCACACCTGCGGCTGGCCAGCTCAGCGCCTAATGTTTATATTTTGTTAGCTAAATGGTTTGTAGGTGTTATCTGTGTACAAACTATGATTATGTGAATATGGCTGTCTTGTTTTCTTTCTGAATCTATTGAGGACCAAATCATATTTATCATAGATCAACTGTGATGTTTTTACACCGATGTTATTTCTTTTATCTTTCGTCTCGTTTGGCTTTGTTTTCCATGTGTACTGTGATTATTTTACAAGTGTCGTATATAACTTCTAGTAATTTCATCTTTTATGTTTGTCTTACGTTTATGCTGTTGAATTGTATTCTTTTGGTGTCCTCTTGTGTTTTTGGTACGAGAGAATATGGTGCTACTTTAACAGTATTAACTTGGATTATAATTTCATGACGATTCATATTGAGTGGGAGTAGTTTTGTAGCTGTGTCTAGAAATCTGTAAGAAGATGACAGTGTCATATCATCTGCAAATGAGACAATGTATACTTGTGAACATATAGGTGGAAGATGTTGGTATAGATGAAAATGATTAGAGGAGGGGGTGGGTTGTTCTTGAGGTTAAACATATCGTAAACTTCAAAGTGTAGATACGTTGATTGCTTTTACACTGCATGGTATTCCCAACCTAAATGATAATTCCCTATCAAGCGTTCTATCCAGGTTGTGAGATTAAGGAATTCACTTTGCAAGCATGCATTCCTTTGTTTGTTCCCACTTCGTGACACATTGCAAATGTGTCTTCAAACTTTATCCTTTGTTGATATATTGTAATATTCGAGAGGCAGAAACTGTGCACAACCCTATGATACATTCACACACACACACACATTTATATATTTATAATAAGAACAGACTAAAGTTTAAGCAAAGAATCGCTGTTTTCACCCTTAACGTTAAGGGTGAAAGCAGCGATTCTTTGCTTAAACTTTAATCTGTTCTTATAAATATTTGCTCTACGGATTTATAATGTATTATATATATATAATCCTTATCGAGTCCTATTCGGATTTTAGTCTTCACATTTATTACTACTATATATATATATATATGTGTGTGTGTGTGTATGTGTGTGTGTGTGTGTGTATATTACTCACAATAATAAGGATGGCAAATCTACAAAAAAATGTTCAGGCAATGGCCATATTACCTATAAAGAAACTCTAACGAATAAATCCGAGCATTTATTAAATAATCTTTAGAAATGATTGATATATATATATATATATACATAAATATATTAAACATTAACAGAAGAAAATGTGTAAAAGGAAGTAAAAACATATATCTAATTCCAAAAGGTGGCATATTTAAATTGTAAATATTTAAATTCGAAAGAAATCATCAGGAAAAATCGCTGGTGCTTTTATGTGAACGTAAGCGACACACTACCAGATAGATGTAATAACAACACACAATTGCAAGCAAACTGATGGATGTGTAAGAAAAAGTGGAATAAGTAAACGCTAAATTGACTGGAAACGAGAACATCGTTGCTGGGATACGTTTTATTGCTTATTCTGTGAACGATTTCTAGTTATAATACGACATCAGACTTGTGATCATATTGATAAATTGGGAATTGTAGACGTCTTGTCTCATCAGATTCCTGTTCCTCGGGATACACGAGTATGGATAACAATTTATCCAGCTCTCCTCCACAGTTTCAAGTTTGCTATACTAAATTATACCAGATTATGACGGCTGTTGTTATACACACACACACACACACACACACACACACACACACACACATATATATATATATATATATATATATATATATATATATATATATATATATATGAATGTATATATAGTGTATTTTGCAATACACTGTATGCTTAATTAAAAGCATTTCGAAGAACTTATTCTATTGTTTTAGAGTAGTGACAGTCTCACTTACTTTAATTTTCAGCAAAAAGGGGAGATAAAGCTGACAGAGTCCTGTTTTGCATTTTTTTATGCTTATCATTGCATTTTTTGATGCTTATCAAATGCATAAGGTCTTCGAAATACTTTTACTTAAGCATACAGTGTATTGCAAAATACACTATATATACATTCATATATATATAGCTATTTCAGAGCACCAATTCTAATTTTCAATTTCTGCTTGACCGGCAACCGCTCTGTATAATCAGTTCCTGATTATTTACTAGAATTCTATAAGAATCAAACATCCATGATATCCAGCAAACAGGAGGAGTAGTTAGCTTTGATAACATAAAAAAATGCAAAACAGGGCTCTGTCAGCTTTATCTCCCCTGTTTGCTGAGGTTAACTTTGCCTTTCATCCTTACGGGGTCGATAAAATAAAGTACCAGTAATGCACTGGTAATTGCTGGCCTTGTGCCTAAAGTAGAAACAATTAAATTAAGTGAGACTGTCACTACTCTAAAACAATAGCATAAGGTCTTCAAAATGCTTTTAATTAAGCATACAGTGTATTGCAAAATACACTATATATACATTCATATATATATACCTATTTCAGAGCACCAATTCTAATTTTATATATATATATATATATATATATATCAAGTAAGAATATTTTCGAAACAGCGAGCGGGTTTGAAATTATTAGAAATGTAAGCTATCGCCGTATTGTGACTAAAGAAATTAAAGAAATTATTTAGCCTGATAGTGGGGTTAAGAACCCTAGGAGAAATGGAAAAAGATGAGTATTGACGTACACACACACACACATATATATATATATATATATTGGAAAGTGAGGTTTTTTTTACAAATTGAAAAATAACCGAGGTGTCCTACACGAGTGAAAGTATAAAGAAAAAGAGATGAAATCGAAAATGTAACTGGAGTCTTATTTTTTTTAAAAATATATATATATTTATTTGGTTCCTTTACCGGTTTCGCAGTTCTTCTGCTTTTCAAAAGGTGAGTTGAGATGGAGGGTCTGTGGTTTCTCTCTCTCTCTCTCTCTCTCTCTCACTCTCTCTCTCTCTCTCTCTCTCTCTCTCTCTCTCTCTCTCTCTATATATATATATATATATATATATATATATATATATATATATCTTGCAGAATGAAGAATTTCTTAAAAGATGATGAAAACGAATTTTATCTTTTAAAGCTATCTTAGATAACTTAATTACAGTATATCAAGTAAAGTAGGAGCAATTCCTCCACCATGTAGGCAATACCATAGTCCATGACCATTGAAATCCCCATGAAGTTGTAATTGTAGTAAAGTTGGATATGGATAATATGTGTCCAACTCTATTCTGCAGTTTAAAGTTTGCTATACGTGTGATAGTATAGACAAGATAAGGACCGCCGCCCCTCGAAACATGCCAACAAAAGTCATCATCTGAGACAACAACAATAACAGTAGAAACCAGAAAACGTAATAAAACCTCTGCTGCAACCAACCATCTCAAGTTCGAGGAGAACAAGTACAGAAGCAAATCACATCGTCGGGAAAATATCTCAATGAGAGGAATCTATATTAACATTAAGGGGCTTAGTGGTTAGAGCATTGGGCTTGCAATCGAAAGGTTGTAAGTTCGATTCTCGGAGAGGGTGATGCGTTGTGTACTTGAGCAAGATGCTTTATTTCACCTTGCTCCTGTTTACTCAGCTATAGAAATGAGTTGCGACGTCACAGGTGCCAAGCTGTATCGGTCATAGCCTTTCTCTTGGACATCATCATATATAGTGTATATATTGTATATATAGAGAGTATATAGAGAGTATATATAGAGTATATATAGAGTATATATAGTGTATATATAGACTATATATAGTGTATATAGTGTATATATAGACTATATATAGTGTATATATACTATATATAGTGTATATAGTGTATATATAGACTATATACAGTGTATATAGTGTATATATAGACTATATATAGTATATATAGTGTATATATTGTATATATAGACTATATACAGTGTATATAGTGTATATATAGACTATATATAGTGTATATAGTGTATATATAGACTATATATAGTGTATATAGTGTATATATAGACTATATATAGTGTATATAGTATATATATAGACTATATATAGTGTATATAAAGAATATAGAGTGTATATATAATGTATGTTACGACATCACTGGTGCCAAGCTGTATCGGCCATATCCTTTCCCTTGGACAACATCAGCGGCGTTGAGAGGGGAAGCTGGTATGTATGGGTGACTGTTGGTCTTCTGCAAACAAACTTACCCGGACTTGTGCCACGGAGGGAAGCATTTCTAGGTACAAATCACATGATCATTCGTGACCGAGGGGGTTCTTCAAGTTTCATATGGGGAAGGATTCTTATTGAAACTACCAATAATTGAAGAATCCGTCAAAGGGTAGTTTAATTCTTCAAAATCTAACAGAAATTGACCAGGAAATCATACATACTGTTCCATATACCGAGGTAGTATGTCGAGGTAACATGTTGGAATAAAAACACGTTGCGTTGCGTAATCAAAAAGGCCCTAGCATATTAGGACTACATGACAGGCTTATAATTTCGCTAGATATAACAGCCAAAGAACGTGTGGTACAATTCAACAAATTAATGAGTAGTTTAATAAAGGTTTCTTATATAGGCACAAGGCCAGCGATTTTTTAGGAAAGGGAAAGTCGATTAAATCGACCCCGTAAAGATAAAAGGTAAAGTTAACCTCGGCGGGATTTGAACTCAGACCATAAAGGGCTGTAACTCTATGCTGCAAAGCATGGTGTCCGACACTCTACCGATACTGCGAATCCACCGCCCTCAGGAGTACTTTAATAATAATTGTTTCTACATTTGGCACAATGCCAGCAATTACCCCAGTGTATTACTGGTACTTTATGTTATCGACCCCGTAAGGATGAAAGGCAAAGTTAACCTCGGGGGGATTTGAGGTTAATAATAATAATTAAACATCTCAATGAGAGGAATCTCTCAGATTTGTGTGATGTGTGTGTGTGATGTGTGTGCGTGTGTGTGTGCATGTGTGTGTGTGTGTATGCGTGCGTGCGTGTGTGTGTGCGTGCGTGTGCGTGTGGATTTATTCTTAACTGCGTACAATTTTTTTAATTCTTAGACATGTATGCAATGACATGCTGAATTTCTTTCCTATTCTCTCGTACATATATATACACCGACGGCGATGAATTTGTTTTGCGAGGTTTTTTATATGAAATCGTGTGTCGAAACAAATATTGTTATACTTGGGGAGGGTCATATTGTTATAATAATATTGCCAGAAATAATAACAGAACACACTCACTGTTTGGTTGGTTTTCGCTTCTGTATCTTTTATATCTCTACAGTTAATTCATTCGGTCCTCAATGTTTACCATTGACTGACCAACGGTAAAAAATACAGATATAATATGTGTTTATAGATATAAATTATATCTGTATTTTTGGCCATTGGTCAGTCAATATATATACATTGATTACAGCATAATTGTATACACATTTATGAATATATACACCATACAAAACCATTCCACAATTTGTTCAGGTGGCTTATTTTCCATTTCTTATCTATTTTCTATCTATAGACGTAAGCAATTTTTTTATCAAATTTTATTGCCTGCTAATCTTCCAAAAGAATAAATAGTTCAAGTCTTCTGGGAAATATGTTCCTTGTGTTTACTCCATTGGGTTATATATATATATATATATATGTGTGTGTGTGTGTGTGTGTGTGTGTGTGTGTGTGTGTGAAGGCGCATGGCTTATATATATATATATGTGTGTGTGAAGGCGCATGGCTTATATATATATATGTATATATGTATATATATATATATGTATATAGGAACCAGTAAGACCCCCGGGGTCTTACTGGTTCCTATTACCCACTCTACTACCTCAAATATTGAGTACTTTGGTGCGTTATGGTCCACCTGGTTCCTTACCACATTTCCTTCGTTATATATGTATATATGTATATATATATATATACGTATATATGTATATATATATATTATATATATATATGTGTGTGTGTAGATAAATCTACCAAAATATACGGTACTGTCCAATCCGTATGAAGAACTCAATGTAATCTAAATATCATGAAAAGAGAAGATGCATTCAAATATTTTCGATAAAAATCATAGGAAAATAGAGTCAAGGTAAATTAATAAAAACAATGAAATAAAAACAAAGAACAAGTTCCTTATATTAAAAAATTCATCATTTTACGATCGTTTCTAGGATGTATATGTGTGTTGGTATGTATATCATATAGATATATATAAAAATATTACAAATTATCAGAGGAAATATACATACCTTCACATATACATGCCGTCGTCAGAAATGATGAGATGTGTTTATTGAAAAAAACCAACAAAGATTTAATATAAAGGGTCTGTTTGGGAACAGGTTTTGAATTGACCAATAGAAAAGTAGTTAGAGATCAAGTTGATAGAATAGCAGTAGTAGAAATTTAATTTAGGGGTAGAGGAGTGCAGACTTATGTTTTGAATGAAAAGAATACTTTGGGGATGAAAAGAGGTCAGGCCAAGAATATAGTGA
>OZ024755.1:37453218-37473218 GCA_964016885.1 Eledone cirrhosa
TTCACGGCACAGGCATTGCTTTATATCTGGAGATCTCTCTGAACTTGTCGTCACGTGGTGCCGTAGGCCCAGCACTATGTGTCAATAATTGTCACAAGTGTAGTGTTTGTACCAGAGTTTTCAAGTAGCTGGCTGGACTAAAAGTCACACTTGTTTAGCGCATCGGTAAGGGTTCTCCTACATGGATATAAAGTAGTGGCCATACTCGAAAACGAGTTGGCAGCCACCATGTATATATATATATATGTGTATGTATGTATGTATGTATATATATATCCGGGAGAGATGACCCCTTAGCCTTTGTCAAGGCAGAATTCTAGGAGAAGGAAAACTCTGATATAACACCTGCAACCTTGATGGTATCCAATGATGTTGACTTGTTCTTCTTTTTGGTAAATATCATCTCGGCTAAGAGAGTGGGACTGGCTTTGTGCAGTGCCTTTGCTCACTATAAAAGCTTCACGGCACAGGCATTGCTTTGTATCTGGAGATCTCTCTGCACTTGTCGTCATGTAGTGCCATGGGCCCAGCACTATGTGTCAATAATTGTCGCAGGTTTAGTGTTTGTACCAGAGTTTTCAAGTTGCTGGCTGGACTAAAAAGTCACACTCGTTTAGCGCATCGGTAGGGGTTCGCCTACATGGATATAAAGTAGTGGCCATACTCGAAAACGAGTTGGCAGCCACCATATATATATATATATATATATATATATATATATATATATATGTATTTATATGTATATATATATATATGTATTTATATATATACTGCATATATGTATATATATATACATATATATATGTATGTATCTATATATATATACATATATATATATGTATGCATATATATATACATATATATATATATGTATGTGTATCTATATATATATATATATACATATATATATATATATATATGTATGTATCTATGTATATATATATATGTATGTGTATCTATATATATATATACATATATATATGTATGTATCTATGTATATATATATATATGCGTGTGTGCGTACGTGTGTGTCTGCAAGACTCTCTGTCTTCTGTACATTTATAGATATATATATTTATATATATAAGTACATGTATATTTTTTCTTGCACAACTATACCCAATAATAAAAACTACACTAAGCCTAAGCTAGTCACAACACACCACACTAAATACAATTACCCATTTACAAAACAACTTGTACACAGTTACAAAAAAAAGTGCCTAACGTTTAACATGTTAAAACCACATCTATTCCAAACGAAATTATCAAACCAACGAAATCTTGAAGCTTATAACTAAGTAATAAATCTAACCCAGACAATTATAAACTCCAAACAAGACAATAACATCAACTACAGGTGATGAAAAGAAACTCCCTATCTAAAGTTGTTAATAACTTCCTCGATTTTTAATCGATTTTCATAAAACGTAATTTATTTTGCACAGTATTATGATAGACCAGACATGGGCAATCTTTTTTGAGAAGCGGGCCGCATGAGATATGGCTCATCATCAGGCGGGCCGCAAGAGATAATCTACATTCGTGGCCACATTAAAAAAAGGGCAGTAACTCGGGTTGTTTTTATTTGTTTCTTCAGAATTCCTACACGTTGTTTTCCTCGATCGTAAAAATGATAGAAAGATAAATTACGGCTGAAAAGTTGGGGTAAAAAAAATCAGAAAGATTTCCCTTAGGTGACTTAGGCGAGATATTCAGAAAGCTTCGCGGGCCGCAGGTTGCCCATGACTGTGTTCTACATAGACCTCATCATTGTGCACCAATGTTTGTAATCGTATGAGTATATCCTCGACTGACTTCATCAGGAACTCAGGTCGTATATAGATCAGTATATGATGAATGCATTCCCCCAATTAAGGCAGAGTTCTGGGGTTTGAACCATAACTTCATTTGCCCCCACTCCCACGGGTAAAATGAGTGGGCTAGTTGATAGTTTGGCTGGTCAGCCAAGCTAACAACAACTGGACCACTGATCGCCTTTGAATCAGATTTATTCTCTCTGCCTTCTCTCCTTATGGCCGCTTATTTATCATTATTCCTTTATTATATAACTATCATGCAATATTCACCTGATGATGTCGCTGGGCTCCTACGTAACCTGACCACTGAAATGCGTATAATGTTTGCAGAAATAAAACTTTGAAGAAATTTCGCCAGTCATTTTACTCAATAATACACGCACACACACACACACATATATATGTATACTCACACACACATATATACACACATACACACACATATACACACACACATATATATATACACGTACACACATATACACACACGCATACATGTATGTATGTATGTATGTGTGTGTGTGTATTTCCCTCTAACATCTCGCATATTTCCTTCTAGATCTAACAGTGTATCCCCTCCCTATATTTCTCAGTATATTTCCCGTCCATATTTTACATTATATTTCCAAAGACATCTTAAACATGTCTGTAATTTTGTACTGTCAAATGTTTGTTCCATCTCTAAATCTTATGTGGCATCACACAACTACAAATGTACCAACTAACCTTTAGCCCTTAACAAGCATGCCACCACAATCTTAGCTTCAAACATATTTTCTCTTTATACGTAGACAACCAAACCATATATTAGCAGCTCAACCTATATGTCGCCGAAGCAACCTTAATACCACCTTAAATCCGGTAGTCGGTCAAGTGAAATTTGTACTAGATTACAGTAGAATATATAGAGATATGTGTTATTCCAAGAATCCATATCTAAAGTGTCACCGCTTTACCCGAAATATAGCTCATAGCATGAAAGACGCCTGCTCCTGCCCCTACCTCGCCGCCCTCCACTATCCCCACAATATGCTACCAACTGTTAGTAATGCGACTTAATCCCCCCCCCCCCCATCCCTCGTTTAACCCTCAGCAAACCACTCGCCATCTTAAAGACAAAGAACTAAAAAAACATCAACGCAGTAATAAACTAGAATAACACAGTCTCCAGTAATTTTCTAATTGAGATGTCGTTACATGTTACCCTGCTTTCTTCTGGCTCTTTACGTTCTGAGTTCAAATCCCACCGAGGTAAGCTTTGCCTTTCACAAACATAAATGGAACGGAATGGAAGGTACTTCGTCGGTTACGACGACGAGTGTTACAGTTGATCAACGGAACAGCCTGCTCGTGAAATTAACGTGCAAGTGGCTTGTTATGAGTGAGGTCCGGGTGAGCTTAAGAAAGAGTAAGGTCAGCCCGGAGAGCAATCTATGACTGGAGACCGTTCAAGGAAGATGATAAGCTACAGGAGAGGTACACAGTAGAAGTGATGAACAGGTTCAGTGCTCTGTGTGGAGAGTCAGAGGAGAAAGAGATTGGGGGGGGGGGGAGTGTGACGAGGAGGTACGGGTACTTCACCAATGCAGTGGCGGAAGCAAGTGAGACCCTACTGCCGAGGAAAGAGAAAAAGAGGAAGCACGTCAGCTCTGCAGACCCAAAAGTGTGTGCAGCCAGAGTATACCTGAAAACTGAAAAGGACCAATTCTATGCTGATATTACGGAGGAGAGGAAGGAGAATATGGAGGTGATGAGGGAAGAACTCTGTACCGCTTATACTGAGGCCAGAGAGGAGGCACTGGTAGAAAAGATGAGAAGAGTGGAGAGAGCGGTTGGCAGGACTGGATGCAAGGAGAGCTGGATGATCGTCAACGACATCACGGGGATGAAGAGAAGATGTTCGAGTCAGATCCAGGGAACAGTGTCCGGGGATAGGAAGAGGAAATAACTGGACCATTTTAGGAACCTACTAGGAGAGCCGCCCTTCACAGCCCAGAACACCGGGGAGATCAGGCGGCTATTTGAGGAACTGGATATTGAGACAGGACCCTTCACCAGAGAGGAGCTTCAGAGAGCCAAGAAGAAGACCAAGGAGCGCAAGGCTCATGGAGAAAATGGAGTGGCATCAGAGGTGATGAAGAGGTGTGATTTTGATGATATCATCCTGGAGTTCTATAACCAGGCACTAGAGAAAGGAGTTGCCCCAAATCAGTGGAGGATCAGTAACATCGTCCCAGTGCCAAACAAGGGAGATCTCTCAAACACCAACAACTATAGGGGGATCTCACTGACGTCACTTGTGGTAAAGACCCTCAACAGGATGATTCCTAACAGCATCCAGTCCGAGACGGAGAAGAAGTTCAGGGACAACCAGAACGGCTTCAGAAAGGGAAGATCAACCACCAGTCACATCCTGATGTTGAGGAGGATATTAGAGGGAGCTAGAGCAAAGAGCCTTCTTGCAATCATGGTTTTCATTGATTTTAGGAAGGCCTTTGATTCTGTGGACTGTCACTGCCTAATGAAGATATTACAGGCTTATGGAATCCCCAAGAAGATAGTGGTCCTGATATCACTGCTCTACACCAAAGCCCAAGCCATTACACTTTGTGGGATGACGGAGTTCTTTGAGATATTGGCTGGAGTGCTCCAGGGAGATACATTGGCTCCCTACCTTTTTATCAGCGCCGTGGACTAGTGTATGCGCCTTGCACTAGAGGATCACCAGAACTCTGGCTTTACTGTAGCACTGGCTCAGAGCAGGAGAGTTAAGGCGACATCAGATGCTGAATTTGCTGACGACATATACATATATATATATACATATATGCAGAGGTTATATTTGTTGGGATTCAACAAGCTTAAACATTTTTATAACTGATATAAAGCACTCAACATCACATTTTTCTCCATCCAAACACGTATAATCTCTTCCCTCAGATTATATAGATTCTAACCTTCCTAAATATATAAAGTACACTTATTAATTTTAATTTTAATTTACTCCTTAAAACCAATACTTATATGATCGGACTCTCCAGAAATTATTTTATGAAAATAATTTGAAAAATTCTAAAAATTTCCTTCGAAACACCTGGAAACTTTTGAAAATTTCTGAAAGGTTCTTTTGAATGATATGAATTTCCATTACCCCTACATATTCTAAACATGCTTAATACTTATGTATTTTCTGATATATCCAACTATTTTTAATACTTATGTATTTTCATATATATCCAATCATTTTTATATATATGTGCAATAATTATGTCTTATATTTTAATCATCTTAATTATATTTTAGAGATGAATTTTTATAACTTCTTATAACTTTCGTAGTGATTTTTATCTATCCTTGAATCATTTGGGTTATAAAAAAATACCTTTTTAACTCCTTATTGTTTAAACCTACTTATTGTTTTTATTATCTCAATATTTATCGTCTTAATTTATAGTCGAAACTGTAAACTGTTTTAATATATACTCCCAATTAAATAATTTTTCCTTTCTAAACTCCCGTAAATCTTCATAAATGTTTAAAATTTGACTTACAACTATTAATAAACTCTGGATAAATATAATTTTGCCAAACTTACTTTAATCAATTAAACTATACTTGGTTTTTTTTTCCAATGCAAAATATTATACATTCAAATATTTTATAACCTATAACATAAAATACCCATCTAAACACATATAGTATTAATACATCTTAATAAATTTTAAATACTTCTTTTTGTAATATATCTTATTGTAACAATTTAAATTTTATTTAAATTTTAATTAAATTCTAATTAAATTCTAATTAAATTCTAATTAAATTTTAATTCAATTTCTGATTAAATTTTTAACTAAATTATAACAATACTCTTTTGTAAAGTTTTCATATCAATAATTTAACTTAATTTAAGTAACAGCCGTACTAAGAGTGAGAAATGAAATTTCGTTTCATTTTTTCCGTTTAATTTTTTAACTTTACCTTTATAAGTAATATAAACACAACATAACGAATAATATCCATGCTTTCCAGCATAGTTACGTCCCTTTACGATCTGAGTTCAAATCCCGCCGAGGTTGACTTTGCCTTTCATCCTTACGGGGTCGATAAAATAAAGTACCAGTAATGAACTGGCCTTGTGCCTAAAGTAGAAACAAATATGTTTACATTATGACTACTCATCTATATAAATTTATTTCTTCTCTCACTTCGCCCTTCTTTCTCTTTCCTCTCCCTCCCTCTCACTATTTTTCTCCCTCTTTTTCCAATATTTTTTCAACATTCTTTTCTCTCTCCCGCACAATACTTTTTTCTTTCTCTCACCATCTCAATTATTTGTTCTTTCCTTCACTCTCTCCCAACATTATATCTTTTCTCTTTTTCTTCTATCTCTCTCTTTCTCTTCTCTTTATCTCTCTCCCTCTCAATTTATTGTCTCTCCCCTTTTTACATCTATCTTGTCTCTGTCCCTATTACATCTATTTTCTTCCAGCAGTTTAATTTAAATAAACCGTTGTTTTTTTCAATTTTTCCGACACTCTTTTGCATACTCACTCCCTAATTTGTATCACCCTCAAGTATCTCCACTATCCAGCGAATTTCAACCGTTGAGGTTGTCTTTTTTTCCGGGTATGTCAATATTTATTTATAAAACAAATCTGTATTTTATCTGATGAAAGCGCACCATAATTTACCTTGGTCGCCCTTGAAATATATATAATAAAATAAATATGGTTTCCATTTATTAATATATTGTATATATACATATATATAATATATATATGTACATATATATATATATAATATATATATATGTACATATGTACATATATATATATATATGTATATATATATATATATGTACATATATATATGTATATATATATATGTACATATATATATATATATATGTGTACATATATATATATATATATATATATGTACATATATATATATATGTGTACATATATATATATATATATGTACATATATATATATGTGTACATATATATATATATATATATATATGTACATATATATATATATGTGTACATATATATATATATGTGTACATATATATATATATATGTGTACATATATATATATATATATATGTACATATATATATATATGTGTACATATATATATATATATATATGTACATATATATATATATGTGTACATATATATATATATATATATATATATATATATATATATATATATATATATATATATATATATATATATATGTGTACATATATATATATATATGTGTACATATATATATATATATATATATATATATATATGTGTACATATATATATATATGTGTACATATATATATATATATATATATATATATATATGTGTACATATATATATATATACATATATATATGTACATACATATATATACATATATATATATATGTACATACATATATATACATATATATATATATGTACATACATATATATATATATATATATATGTATATATATATATATATATGTATATATATATATATATATGTATATATATATATATATATGTACATATATATATATATATATATATATATATACATATATATATATATATATATACATATACATATATATATATGTATATATATATATATATATATACATTATATATATATATATATACATATATATATATATGTATATATATGTACATATATATATATATATATATACATATATATATATATATATATATACATATATATATATATATGTATGTACATATATATATATATGTATATATATGTATGTACATATATATATATATATATATGTATGTACATATATATATATATATATATATGTACATATATATATATATATATATATATATATATATATATATATATATATATATATGAAAAACAAGGAGAGAAGTATACTGCATGGTTGCACATGGATTACATATTATAAAATTAGTCCCTCATCAGTGATTTGCCAACCATATATACAGGCGAAGGAACCCAGCGGAGTCAACCGCCATCCAAATAGTACCTTTTTTTTTTTCACTTGGGAGTGAAAGACTCCCAGTTTTTGTCACAACACCTTTCTAGGAGAGGGAAACTGTGAAAAAAAACCTGCGGCTTCAGAAGCATCTGATGATGTTTACCAGTTCTCCTTTTCGGATAATGGTTTCGATGCTCAAAGAGTGGGATTGGTTGAGTGCACCTAAATACCTTCAAAGCACAGGCATTGCTTGTTCAGGATATGTTACAGGTTCGTGTGGCTGTCTGTAGCCTAAAGGTGTGGAGTCAGTCCTTGTATTAACATTGAACTAAAACCTGTTGAGAAAGTGGGTTCCTTGTTCAATCATCTTACCAGAAGCCTGACATTATTTATGTAAGCGGATGGTACTTGATTTAGGGGCCGCAGAAACCCAAAGACTGGATTTTACCAACCTTCCAGGGGTCCGGGTAAATTTTCAATACCCGAATTACTTGATCGTTTTTTTTTGGCTATGCGAATGATTGTTTAACCATCGTCTCAGTGTGTTTGGCGTTTAACGTTTGTTATAGCTCTGGTTCATCTGAACCATTGAGCACTTGCCTCACATCTCGGAGGTTGTTTTTCGTTATTTCGTGGGCCGAAATGTGAATCTCGATAATTTATGTTTGTATATATATATATATATATATAGGTTCCTATTACCCACTCTACTACCCCAAGTATTGAGTACTTTGGTGCGTTATGGTCCACCTGGTTCCTTACCACATTTCCTTCGTTATATATATATATATATATATATTCACACATATGTATACGCCCGTCTGTCCGTACATACATATATATACATACATACATACATACGAACATGCATATACACAAATATACACACGTACATGCATATATACAAACATACACACGTACATAGATACGTACACACAGACATACATACACACATATATACACTCACTAATGTTCTCATATCGATGTGGTTATATAAAATATAATTATAATCGACTACTTTAAATTGCTATTTAAAATTACAAAAATAGCTCTATTATATCTGTTTACGTTTAATAGTCATAAAACCCTTTAGAATAATATATATTGTTTGAAATACAAAGTATTCAGTTTCATAAATATGGTTGTTATTCTATTAATATTTATTTGTTTGCAAGTAATTATGAACGAAATACATTAAAGGTATTGCACTATTATTGATAAAATAAATGTTCATTATTTGTCTCATAAAGGGCGGTGGATTGGCAGTATCAGTAGAGGGTCGGACGCCATGCTTTCCAGCATAGTTACGTCCCTTTACAATCTGAGTTCAAATCCCGCCGAGGTTGACTTTGCCTTTCATCCTTACGGGGTCGATAAAATAAAGTACCAGTAATGCACTGGGTATTTGCTGGCCTTGTGCCTAAAGTAGAAACCATTATTTGTCTCATAAAGGGTAGTGGATTGGCGGTATTAGTAGAGGGTCGGACGCCATGCTTTGTAGCATAAAATTACGTCCCTTTACGGTCTGAGTTCAAATCTCGCCGAGGTTAACTTTGCCTTTCATCATTACGAGGTCGATAAAATAAAGTACCAGTAATACACTGAGATAATTGCTGGCTTTGTGCCAAAAGTAGAAACAATTATTTGTATCACAAAGGACAGTGGATTGGCAGTATCGAAAGAGCGTCAGACACCATGCTTTGCAGCATAGAGTTATATCCCTTTACGTTCTGAGTTCCAATCTCGCCGAGGTTAACAATTAGATTTATTTTTAATCGAGTTTATCCGACATTAAGCTTTTATCTAATGATTGAACAGCTATCGAATGATATTAGATCCGTTTAATATTTGTATTAAAAACAACATGTCCGTATGTCTGATGGCTTCTTCAGATAGGAATCCTTTTGAGGTGAGTAACATGTGAAAAGAAGGCATATTGTGGCAAGAAGAAGAAGGCAGAGAAGAAGAATCTCCTTGTTAAATGTTGTTGAAGTGAGATATAAAAATCCCAAATTTCACAACACTAAAGTGAAAGAAACATTTCAAACAACCGTAGAGAATGGAAAGTGAATTTGATAAAGAATTCGCCCCCAATGGCAGCAATGATAGATTAATGGCGTGTTAATTAACAATGAACTTTCCAATCAACTTTCTGGAATATAATGAATATCTTCATTATTTTCTTTATAACAGTGTGGTGAATTGGCAGTATCGGTAGAGGGTCGGACACCATGCTTTCCAGCACAGTTGCGTCCCTTTACGTTCTGAGTTCAAATCCCGTCGAGGTCAACTTTGTGGAATATAATGAATATCTTCATTAGTTTCTTTATAACATCAGTTCAGTGATTTTGTTTTTGTATTTCTAATAGGCCTCCAAGCTCACTTTAAAGACGAAATAGGATTGTAATGGAACATCTCTTTCACACCTTTCATTATGGCAGTATCGGTAGAGCGTCAGCATAGTGGCCTTTTACGTTCTGAGTTCAAATCCCGTCGAGGTCAACTTTGTGGAATATAAGGAATATCTTCATTAGTTTCATACGTACATATATATATATGTGTGCATGTATGTATATATATATACATACTACTGTACGTCTGTATACATATACGTATGTACGTATAGATACATACATACTTACATTTAAGTAACAGCCGTACTAAGAGTGAGAAATTTCATTTCATTTCATTCTTTTCCATTTATCGTTTTCGGTACGCCCGACAGACTAACTCACTCGATATGCAAATTAGGCTGCTCAGCCGTTAATATGCATAAGAAAAGTATATACTTTCAGACGTTCAATCATCTAACAGAAAGGTATACGATGCTCACGATAGATAATAAGCTTGAAACTAGTTCATCGTTCCTTTGTCAGTGTTGAACAAAAGGGCAACGATTGTTGCCAAACACTGTACGGCGTAATCCGGGCTGTTTGTTTACAAACAAACCGAACATTATAATAAATGTTCGGTAAACCCATACGTACATATATATATATGTGTGCATGTATGTATATATATGCATACTACTGTACGTCTGTATACATATATGTATGTACGTATACATACTTATATTTAAGTATCAGCCGTACTAAGAGTGAGAAATGAAATTTCATTTCATTCTTTTCCATTTTATATATATATATATAACGGAGGAAATGTGGTAAGGAACCAGGTGGACCATAACGCACCAAAGTACTCAATACTTAGGGTAGTTGAGTGGGTAATAGGAGCGAGTAGGACCCCGACGGCTGAACTCAAGCCGTTTCGACGGCTAATTCTGGACTGAATTAGCCGTCGAAACGGCTTGAGCTCAGCCGTCGGGGTCCTACTCGTTCCTATATATATATATATATATATATAAAATTTCAAGTTATCAATAATGTAGTGATAATATATCGTCACGTTAGAGATGAACAGCGTACGTGTAGGTTTGCTCAACGAGTATAAATTATATTCCGGAGAAAATGTAGAAAAGATGAATATAAAATGAAAGTGCTTTTATAAAGGAATTATTAGGTATTGACATATGTTTCTGTAACAAACGGAATACCTATGTATCACTGCTTGCGTCGATAGCAAATGTATAATCAGTTGTCATTTCTTCAGTGATATTGGATAAATTGGAAAGAATCAGAAAAATCAAAGTATTTATAATATTCTCTACCATTTAATATAAACTGCTATAGATAAAATGAGATTTCTTAATTCAATTCCCTAATGCATATACCAGCAGGCTACCAGTATTGTTGTTATACAGTAGCAGTGAAAATCTCTCTCTTCCTTACTTGACACTTTATATCTGTATTAATACTACTACACCAAAGGACCAGCCCTGTCCATTGTTCAATTGGTCGAACATAGATTAAAATAGGCACTCACAAAAATTCTTATTTAGATAAAATAAGCCATATACTCATTGTATTCTCATTAAAAACCTTCTATATACTTGTTTACCAGCAAATTGAATTGCCATCTGTCATATACTATTCCTTCTCTCCTTCCTTTCTTACAATTAATATAAATACTTTGATTTTTCTGATTTTTTCCAATATCTCTGAAGAAGTGACAACTGATTATACATTTGCTATCGAATACTTGCTAACATTACGCAAGCAGCGATACATAGGTATTCCGTCTGTTACAGAAACATATGTCAATACCTAATAAATTCCTTTATAAAAGCACTTTCATTTTATATTCATCTTTTCTATATATATATATATATATATATATATATATATATATATATATATATATATATATATATAAACGGAAAAAATGAAACGAAATTTCATTTCCCACTCTTAGTACAGCTGTTACTTAAATATAACTATGTAAGTATACATAAATATATGTATACAGACGTACAGTAGTATGTATATATATATATATACATACATGCACATATATATATATATATATGTACGTATGAATTCACCAAACATTTATTATAATGCTCGGTGTGTTTGTAAACAGACCTCCCGTATTAAGCCGTAGTGTCTAGCAACCAGCGTTGCTCGTTTGTTCAACACTGACAAAGGAACGCTGTACTAGTTTCAAGCTTGTTAGCTATCGTCAGCAACGTATACCTTCCTGACAGATGGTTGAACGTCCGAAAGTATATACTTTCCTTATGCATATTAACGGGTGAGTAGCCCAATTTCCATATCGAGTGGGTTAATCGGCTGGGTGCACCGAAAACGATAAACGGAAAAAATGAAACGAAATTTCATTTCCCACTCTTAGTACGGCTGTTACTTAAATATAAGTATGTATACGTACATACATATATGTATACAGACTTACAGTAGTATGTATATATATATACATACATGCACACATATATATATGTACGTATGGATTCACCAAACATTCATTATAATGCTCGGTCCGTTTATCGTTTTCGATAGGTATTTCCTAATGTTTGTTGAGTGAGATGGAAGTTGGTCGGAGTATCGCTAAAAGCTTTCTCTGTTAATGTATTAAGTATATATATATATATATATATATATATATATATATATATATATATATATATATGTAGGAGGTGAGTTTTATTGTAGCACAATAAAGCAATGCAAATATCGAATAAGTAGCACTCTACAGTTTGTAGGACTGGAGTATAAATAATATAAGATCAAAAGATGGTTAAAAGAGTTCCAAGTATTTTATTATGCGCATTTCAAAAACAAATATTATCATGGGATGATATCTGCGTTTTCATCAGGTAAAATAGGGATACATGATATGAAGCTTAAAAAACACTTGTGGATAGTGAAGTTTTAAATCAACATATGAAAATAATTTAAGATTGATGTATGATATTGGGAAAAGGTTAGGGGGGGTAGGAAAGGGTGGAAAAGAGGAGGAGATGAGAGTAAAGAATGGGGGGGGGGGAGTATAATAAGGAAGGATGAGATAGGAGGCGAGATGGGTGATAGAGAGAGTGAGATAGCCTTTACAACTGAGAAAAAAATATATATATTGTTTCACAGAGAGAGGTTAAAAAGCCGTTGGAAGATAATATTTTAATTTAAAAGAATTTGAAAATAAAAAGTTGATGAAGAGAAACAAAATTAAGAATAATATTAAATTAAGGTTTGTATATTGAAGGGTTTAATAATATGTGCGATGAAAAGAAATTGTTAATATGTATTATTAAAATAAAAATAAAAATACTAATGTTATAAAGGATGTAAAGTGAAAAGAAGTAGAAGAGTGGATGAATTATGAATTTAGAGGAATTAGTTAGTGTTTAAATTTGTTTTTATTTAATGTAATATGTATGCGTAATATATGTAAATAGTTTGTTTACAAATGAGCGCAGAAAGCAAAGAAGAAAATAGTGTTTAAGGAAGAGAAGACTCTAATATCAAAATATATATATTTATGAAGTATTTTCTAATGGTAATAATTTATATATATATGTACTTATATATATATATACTTATATATATATATACTTATATATATATATACTTATACATATATATATATATGCTTATATATATATATACTTATATATATATATATATGCTTATATATATATATACTTATACATATATATATATATGCTTATATATATATATACTTATATATATATATATATATATGCTTATATATATATATACTTATATATATATATATACTTATATATATATACTTATGTATATATATATATATACTTATATATATATACTTATGTATATATATATATATACTTATATATATATATACTTATATATATATACTTATATATATATATACTTATATATATATATATATACTTATATATATATACTTATATATATATATATACTTATATATATATATACTTATATATATTTATATATACTTATATATATATATACTTATATATATATATATACTTATATATATATATACTTATATATATATATATACTTATATATATATATATACTTATATATATATATGAAAAGTGTAAGTTTCTACACAAAACGAAGGTTATAGAGAAAATTGAGGTTGGTAATGGCACATGGAATATATAAGAGACAGAATACTTTTTTGTGAAAAAACATATAATTTTATAAGGTAAGGAAAGAATAAAGCGTATAAAAAATGATCGGTTTCGATGGGTCTGCAAAAGCCATCTTTTCAAATGTTGATTAATATTAAGAAAAATTAATAATAAGAAGAGTTAAAATTTGAGATTTGAAAATTCAAGTATAAAATTCAGTGTGGGATTTCATAGTAGTTTTCATCTTGGTAGCAGCAAGTTGACTGCTGTGTGTCCCTTTCTGGTAGTGAATGAGGAATTATTTGTGGGGAGTGGGTTTTTTTAAGGTCAGATGTATATATATATATATATATATATACTTATTTACTTATATAGATATATACTTATATATATTAGAAAGTGAGGTATTTTTTACAAAATGAAAAATAACCGAGGTGTCCTACACGAGTGAAAGTATAAAGAAAAAAAGATGAAATCGAAAATGCAACTGGAGTCTTATTTTAAAAAATATATATATATTTATTTGGTTCCTTTACCGGTTTCGCAGTTCTTCTGCTTTTCAAAAGTAGAGTTGAGATGGAGGGTCTGTGGTTTTTCTCACATCTATATATATATATACTTATATATATATATACTTATATATATATATATATACTTATATATACGTGTATATATATACTTATATATACGTGTATATATATACTTATATATATATATATATATATTAGTATATATATATATTAGTATATATATATATATTAATATATATATTAGTATATATATATATTAGTATATATATTAGTATATATATATATTAGTATATATATATATATTAGTATATATATATATATTAGTATATATATATATATACTTTACCATTAACATTAATGATGTGTTTTAGAGAAAGGTCTCAAATTTCATACAGCTTAATACCCCGGCAGGTGAATGACCGGCCCTGGTTAACGGAGAAGTATTATATAGATTCTTATATAATAAATTATAACATTGTACTCCACCATTTGTTTACATGGGAGATTAGTATTGTTTTCTGTTATAGGTAGAGTACAAGGTACAGTCACCAGGTCTTGAGACTATTATCAGAGAGACATTTATTTATCTTAGATCAACACAAATCTCTAGTCTCCTTCAGTGTACCATCTTCCAATTTAAGGGACTTGGAAGGTCCCCTTGTAGGTCTCCAAATTGAAGGTGTCCAGAGAAATTGTCACAGACTCATAGCGGTTATCCCTCAGATTCTCCTTCAGCTACGAGTGGGAGAAGAAGAAGGAAAAGAAGAAAAGAAAAAAGAAAAAAAAAGAAGAAAAAAGAAAAAGAAAAAAGAAAAAAGAAAAAAGAAGAAAAAAGAAAAAAAGATAAAAGAAAAACGAAGAAAAAGAAAACGAAAAAAAGCAGAAGATATCGTATTTTTTTAAAGCTGAACGCGTTAATTATTCTACTCATCATTTTTATTGGAGTTCCATCGGTTGTGACGATGAGTACTGGTTGATTTGATCAACAAAACAGTCAGCATCTGAAATTGATGAGCGAGTGGTTGAGTATTCCACAGACACGTGTACACTTAACGTATTCATTAGGGAAATTCAACGTGACACAATAAGTGCCATGACTGTACCAACATGGAATAAACTACCTTGGTCAACGACACAACTCACCACATTACGATCATGAGTGGAACACCTTAACCACTAAGCCACGCACCTTCACAGACGACAGTTACACACAGACGACACTTTATTAAAACATGGTTTAACCCTTTACCACTTACATTACTCTATATATACTGTTGTATTTTTGTGGTAAACACTTTATCTCACATAATTATCTCACATACTATCGAATCTACGAGATTTTGATAGTATTAATTTTAAGTATTTTTTTTATTGTTGTTACTGTTGCTGTTTTTATTGTTATTACTGTTGTTGTTATTGTTGTTGTTGTTTTTTATTGCTGTTGTTGATGTTGCTGTTGCTGTTTTTGTTTTTATTGCTGTTGCTGTTTTTGTTTTTATTGCTGTTGCTGTTTTTGATTGTATTACTGTTATTGTTATTGTTGCTGTTGCTGTTTTTATTGATGTTGCTGTCGTGGTTGTTGTTTTTGTTTTTGTTTTTGTTTTTGTTTTTATTGTTGTTGTTGTTGTTGTTGTTGTTGTTGTTATTGTTGGTGTTTTGTTTTTATTGCTGTTGTTTATCACTTATAATATTATGATACAAATCAATATGTCATTTTATTTCTCTATTTCACTTCTTTTGCAATTGTTTGTGCAATAAAAGCTACTAATTTCTTCCGAATCTTGCTTTCACTTCAGTAAGAATTAGTAGTTTGTAATCAAATTATTGTAATTACTTGAATGTGTAAAATACATTGCAAGTTAGAGATATCAACAAACTCATCGAAATATAATCACTTTAATGTTATTTATATATCTTTTATTGCAATATTTATACAATATAGCATGGCTGGATCTTACACAAAATATCATAAACGAATTTATTTTAGAAAAGAACTTGAATTATTGTTTTGTATTACATAAATATATTTTTAATATATTTTTTTCAATTTAAACTTGTTTTAGAATGTTTACATTATAACCTATAGCCTTTTTATTTTATTTGATATTCATTAATTCATTTTATGAAGTATATACTAGCGCCTTTCATTCTAGGAGATGCATCAATGAAGATGGTAACGCCGTAGGACCAGTCGTGATGTTAACGGCAATCCTATGGCAAAAGTATTTATATTTGTTTGTCTTATTTAGAGAAAGCGGATAAATGACTTTTGTGAAACGGTTTTCAACAACAAATGTTACACTTTATTATTATATACAAAGAGCGGTAGATTGGCAGTATCGGTAGAGAGTCGGACACCATGCTTTGAAGCATAGAGTTACAGCCCTTTATGATCTGAGTTCAAATCCCGCCGAGGTTGACTTTGCCTTTCATCCTTACGGGGTCGATAAAATAAAGTACCAGTAATGTACTGGGTAATTGCTGACCTTGTGCCTAAAGTAGAAACAATTATTATATACAAAGAGCGGTAGATTGGCAGTATCGGTAGAGAGTCAGACACCATGCTTTGCAGCATAGAGTTACGTCCCTTTATGATCTGAGTTCAAATCTCGCCGAGGTTAACTTTGCCTTTCATCCTTACGAGGTCGATAAAATAAAGTACCAGTAATGTACTGGGTGATTGCTGGTCTTGTGCCAAAAAGTAGAAACAATTATTATATACAAAGTTTAATAATACTAAAACATCTTATCACATTCATATTATCATTCACGAGGTTAGCTTTGCCTTTCATCCTTACGGGCTCGATAACATAATGTACCCGTAATGTACTGGGTCAATTTAATCAACTTTCCCCTCCCCCCAAAATTGGTGGCCTTGTACCTAGAGTAGAAATCATTATTATTCATTCGGTGATGTTTAAATCAATATAATTTAGATGTGAGAATGATTCTTTTATAATACTTTTACAAAAACATGTATGCATTATTATTATTGTGTGTGTGTGTGTGTGTGTGTGTGTGTGTGTGTGTGTGTGTGTGTGTGTGTGTGTGTGTGTGTGTGTGTGTGTGTGTGTATGTGTGTGTGCGTATGTGTGCGTATGTGTGCGTATGTGTGTGTGTGTGTGTGTGTGTGTGTGTGTACTAATGAGGTAGAGCCCGACCTCGAGCTCGGGTGATTTTAAATTGTATTGTACCCGCCGCAAGCTTCTTCGGGGTAGTAATTCTATGTATGTATTACATACATACATAATGGTTGCAACTCGATTTCGAGTAATGCCATCACTTGATACTTAAACATGAGCATCACGGACGTGGATTTGTTAGTCCAGCTAGGGACATGCCTATGGCCAGCAATACCATGCATCGCAAAAAATGTCACATATCAAACGATGCCTGTGCTTGAAGCTTTTTTAAGTGAGGAAAGGCTTTGCACGGGGCCAATCCCATTCCCTGAACATCGAATGTATTTACTCAAAAAGAAGAACTGCCCTACACCATTGGATGTAAATGAAGTCGCAGGTTTTATATCAGAGTGACCTTCTCTTGGTGAGATGTCTTAATGAAGACTCTCGCTCCACAAAAAAAAAAAGAAAAAAAACATTTATTGGATGGCCGTTGACCCTCCTGAATCCCTTCGCTCTTGAGAGGTTTTGTTTTCCATCCCGCAGGGTGTCTAAAAGCAAGTTTGGTGGGGTTGCTGGTTTAGTCGCCCTGGTCTCGACCATGCACAGGCTGTACTGGGTTACATCTTACCAGTAGCGCCGAAGAGCTACCTGACATATATACTTACATACAGACAGACAGACAGACAGACAGAGAGACAGACAGACAGAAGACAAAGTGACATAGATACGTATAGAAGGACTATATTGTCACTGATAAAACACAATATCGCAAAGGTATATTTCAAGTCTCTATGCTGCTATTCATACTGTCAATATACCCCTTGTCCTTTATGCTAAGGATACATGAAAGATATGTAACTGTTTCACAGGGGGCTAGAAACACAAACCTAACACACAGCTTCTTTGTAGATGATTGAACTTTATGCCAAGAATATAAATGGTACGAAGAAAAACCTTGACCTGATTACGACGTACTCGAAAGATAGAGGAAAGGAGTTTTAGAGGCCTGCATTAAATACCCTCTTCGGTCACGAATGACCGTGTGATTTACAGAAAGTTTCCCTCCGAGACAAGTCTGGGCATGGTTGTTTGTGGAATACCAGCAATCAACCATGCATACCAGCCTGCCTTGGAAAGATTATTGTTGATACAGCTTGGCGCCAGTGACGTCGCAACTCATTTCTATAGCTGAGTAAACTGGATTAACGTGAAAAAAGTGTCTTGCTCAAGGACACAACGCATCACCCGGTCCTTGAATCGAACTCACAACCTTTCGATTGCAAACCCAATGCCCTAAGCTATGCGACTTCACAGTCATAAATGATTGTAAATCTATCAGTGGCTTGGTTGCCTCAACGGTATCTAGCGAGGGCTGCTACAGGTATTTAGGAGTCGAGAAAAATATATCTTATGATGGAATTCGTAATAAGGAACAATTAACCAGTGAATATAACACCGGAATTAGAAACATATGGTCTTCTATGCACACCATGAATCAGTGGTTCCCTATATGTTTGCTGTAACTGTGCTGACACCAACATTTCGACTACTTGACTGAACACTAGATGAGGTCCGATCCATTAATGTTAAAACCCGAATAGTTCAAACTAGCGCTGGAAATTTCCACATCAACTGACATGGGGAGACAGAGGCCTAACAATCCAAACAACATTTGAGCCTCGCATCTTATCCCTCCAACAATATCTACAAACCACCGAACCTAAACGCCCAACTGTTAAACATGTCTGTTTATATGAAGCAGATAACATCTTGAGAGTTGGAACGGAGCTAATTGAGGAATATTCTCTGCGTGATAACCAAAAGCTCACTTAAAGAAATGCGAATATTTAAATATATATATATATATATATGCGTAGTGTGTGAGAGAGAGAGAGAGAGAGAGAGAGAGAGAGAGAGAGAGAGAGAGAGAGAGAGAGAGAGAGAGAGAGAAAGTGCATGACAGTTTTGCGAAAAAAAAAACGTATATTCAGTGAGCCGTTTTGTGTTATATATATATAACTAGACCTG
>OZ024755.1:37478218-37485718 GCA_964016885.1 Eledone cirrhosa
ATATATATATATACATATATATATATATATATACATATATATATATATATGTATATATATATATATATATATATATATATATACATATATATATATATATGTATATATATATATATATATATATATATATATATGTAAGTATATATATTTATATACATATATATATTTATATACAGATATATATTTATTTATATATATATATATATATATATATATATATATATATATATATATATATATATATATATATATATATATGTAATAGAGAAAGGAGAAGAAAGAGAGAGAGAGAGTAATAAAGAGAGACATTTAACATACATATATGCGTGTGCATATATATATATGTGTGTATGTGTGTGTGCGTGTGTGTCTATATATATATATATATACATATATACATACATACATACAATATTCACCGATATATTAGGGAACCGTTCAAAAGAGAGGGTATGGTATGTTCAGTAAGTTAGTTGATAGAAAGTGCCGATAATTGATTTCTTTAATGACAGTTGCAATTTGTATTCATTGCACTTGCAGGAAAATATCACCTAGCGTTCGTCTGATCTGATAGAAATTACAGCAGAACCATTCCTTTGAAACTGGCATCACAGATAATTGAAAATATTATCTCGAGTAAAAATTAAAGAATGAAATGGCCACTTACATGTATATATATATACATATATATATGTATATATATATATATGTATATATATATGTATGTCTATATATATATATATATAAATATATATATATATATATGTCTATATATATATATATATATGTCTATATATATATACATATATATATATATATAGGAATGAAAAATGGCGTGCTGTGTTGTTGTATATATGATATACAAATTAAAATGAAGAATTAGAAATAGAAGCCAAGACTATCCATCATCAGTCGTCTACTAGCCATCATAGGTATTTCTTCGCATTACAGACCATATACCTCCAGCTAGCGCGAACAATAACTAAAATAAGTTATTGGGATAAAAAGAGTTGGGTGGAGAAAGAGAGACAGGTAAACAAACACGAATGGTGAGGCAACGTAAAGAGAGGAACAAATGAGAAAGTCAAGTCAATGATTCATTTGAACATAAGAACTTGCGAATATTGACGAGAAGACCAAGACACATCGTAACTGTGCGAAAGTGAGCGAGGAATGAATGTTGCACCATGTGGGACGATGGAGGAAGGGAGAGAAAGGGTGAGTAGCAGAGAGTGAGTGGGTGAAAGTGTGAGGAAGAGGCTAGCCGAGTGAGGGTGTCTAGCAGAGGGGGTGAATGAAAGTAAGAGGGAGAAGGAGAGGGAAGGGGGGGAGAAAGGGGATAGCAGTAAGGGAAAAGAAAAAGACAGGTCACGGCGAAGGGGTAAGCATATAGGAATGAAAAATAGCGTGCTGTGTTGTTGCAAATGTGATATACAAATTAAAATGAAAAATTAGAAATAGAAGCCAGGTCTATACATCTTTAGTGGTCTACTAGCCATCATAGGTATTTTTTCGCATTAAAGACCAGGAAGAAGATCTTAACGGTTCAGGTTTTTCCTGATTTTATTCCTGGTTATATCAAAATTTATAAAATAAACTTCGTATCTTATCTGATGAGCGCGTAACAAAGTTTTGGTACCCTTGAAATGTATATAATAGAATAAATATGGTTTTGTAAATATAGTTGCCATTTATTTATTATCATTGAATATTATACTCCAGAAAACTTGTCGTGTGCTTTGAATCAGTTATAAACACTTATATTTATTGAATTACCAACAAATTAAATATCCCTTTTACATATATCCCTTTTATATATATATATATATATATATATGTATATATATATATACATACATATATATATATACATACATATATATATATACATACATATATATATATATACATACATATATATATATACATACATATATATATATACATATATATATATATATATACATATATATATATATATATACATATATATATATATATATACATATATATATATATATACATATATATATATACATACATATATATATATACATATACATATATATATATATATATACATATATATATATATATACATGATGGCTGCCCCCTCGTTATCGAGTATGGCCATTGCACAATAAAAAAAAAAAAAAAAAAAAAAAAAAATAATAATAATAATAATAATAATAATAATAATAATAATAATAATAGCAATAATAATAATAACGACAACAACAATAATAATATACATATTCATATATATATACACACACACGCACGCACATAAGCATATCTACACACACACACACACACACACACAAACACACGATAGCAACTAACAGTGCTGCGATCGAATGTGGCTTTTTAGCCCAGCCAATGATCCAAAATGTCTTGCACAGAGTCGGCAACCAAAACATTTACTGGGAATAGTCGGCTGTGGTTGGAGTTCGTGTACTTTTGCATGTCGCTTGAGTCCTCCTGCTGATTTACATTCTCTACCACATGTTTGGCAAGCATGATGAGTAGCATCTCCAACAGCAGCCTGGTAGTCAACCACTGGTCTTACTTTATGACTGCGAAGATGACTTTCGAGTCCAGCTTTGCTTAGGCAGAGTCTCGCACAGACGCTGCATGTCAGAAACATAGGAGGACCCTCGCCGTCTGGAAGTGCAACAGCAATACCCTTCCTCACGTCCCGCTTTACTTTCTCGTGTGCGATTCGAGATGCCTCAAAGGCAACTTTTCCCTCATATACAGTCTTTCTCCATTTATTACGATCAGCAGCAATATTTTCCCATGTATCAGCAGAGATGTTAGCGTCTTTCAGAGAGGCCTTCAAGGAATCCTTATACCTCTTTTTTGGTTTATGTGGCGGTCGTTTTCCTTTAACCAACTCTCCATAGAAGAGTTGTTTTGGTATTCTAGAATCCTTCATCCTGGCAAGGTGACCACTCCAACGGAGTCGCTGCTTAAGCACAAGAGCTTCTATACTGTCACACATAGAGCTTTCCAAAATCTCGACATCACTGATGTGGTCCCTCCAGCGAACGCCATGTATCCGTCTGAGACACATCTGATGGAAACGCTCCAATTGCTTAAGGTGGCGTCGATATGTGACCCAGGTCTCGCAGGCATAAAGAAGACAAGAGAGTACACATGCCCTGTACACCTTTACCTTTGTCCTCCTGCATATGTCTCGCCGACCCCAGAGTCGCCTTTCTAGCTTTCCGAAAGCATCACTTGCTTTCCTAATCCTAAGTGAGATTTCACTGTCAAGGTTGCCGTATCGATTGACAGTGCTTCCCAGGTAGACAAACTGATCAACCACTCCAAGTCGTCTGCCATACACATAGATGTTTGGTTCAGTGTACTGCCTACCAGGTGCAGGTTGGTACATGACGACGGTTTTCTTGAGACTGACAGTCAAACCCAGGGCAGTGCAAGCGTCAGAAAATACATTCAAAATGTGCTGCATATCACTCTCTGTGTGCGCTACAAGATCGCAATCATCTGCATACAAGAGGTCTCTTATGACTGATGTAAATACTTTTGTCTTCGCAGCAAAGCGCCTGATGTTAAATATGCTGCCTGAGGTTCGATATCGGATGTAAACACCATGCTCGCAATTCCTGAATGCAATACAGAAAACCATTGCAAAGTATATGGCAAACAGGGTCGGTGCTGGAATATCCCCCTGTTTCACTCCATTTTTTACTGAGATAGGCTCCGACATGTTACCTCCGACATTAACCCAAGCCTTCATGTCGTCATGGAAAGACCTAACTAAAGCAAGGAACTTATCAGGGCAACCAAGTTTCTGGAGAACCTTCCATAATGCATCTCTGTTGACAGTATCGAAAGCCTTTGTCAGATCGACAAAAACCTGATACAGATCCAAGCCCTGTTCAATGCACTTCTCCTGGAGCTGTCTAGCTGAGAAGATCATATCAGTAGTGCCGCGTCCAACACGAAAACCAGATTGACTTTCAGGAAGGACACAATCTGCATATATATATATACATATACATATATATATATATATACATATATATATATATATATATATATATATATATATACATATACATATATATATATATATATATACATATATATATATATATATATACATATATATATATATATATATATATATATACATATATATATATATATATATATATATACATATATATATATATATATACATATATATATATATACATATATATATATATATATATATATATATATATATATACATATATATATATATATATATATATATATACATATATATATATATATATATACATATATATACATATATATATATATATATATACATATATATACATATATATATATATATACATATATATATATATACATATATATATATATATATATATATATACACATACATATATATATATATATATATATATATATATATATATATATATATATATATACATATATATATACTCTTTTACTCTTTTACCTGTTTCATCCATCCGGCTGAGGCCATGCTGGGGCACCGCCCTTGTTGCTACACATTTTATCTGCAGCCTCTATAGGTTGGCCACTGGTGTAAGAGGTAGTTTGTTGCTGCTGCCCTTAGGTTTCCCTCGTGTCTTGCTGTGGGCTCATCCGGGATCCTGGATAACAAGGTGTGGAGATGTTTCTTAAAGACACCCACCTCCACGTCATGCAAGTCTCTCAGATGCCTCGGCAGCCTGTTGAAGAGTTGAGGGTCCTTGAATCCCAGGCTATTGCAATACCTGCTCCTTATTCTAGATGTGGAAGACGGGACCTTTGGCACCACACAGTGACGTCCTGTTCGACGGTTGGTCCAGCTCCCAATGCCAAAGTTTGGTGCTAGTCCCTCCAGGATTTTCCACATGTAGATCACTGCGTATCTCTCCCGTCTTCGCTCCAAGGAATAGAGGTTCAGTTCCTTTAGCCTCTCCCAGTAGCTTGTCTCCCTCATCTTGGCAATCCTCTTGGTGTAGCTTCGCTGGATTGCCTTAAGCTCCGTGGTTAGTTTGACACTATGGGGTGACCACAACTGGGAGCAGTAGTCCAGGCGGCTTAGGACAAAAGTCCTCCTCAGTGTCAACATGGTGTCTCGATCTCTTGTCCGGAAAGTCCTCAAGATCCAGCCAGCGAGTCGTCTGCACGTTGTCGCCACTTTCATGATGTGTGAAGAAAAAGATGCATCATCGCTCATGTCTATGCCCAGGTCTCGTATCGATTTTGACACGGGGATATCGGTCCCTCCTGGTCCTGTGTAGCTGTGTTCCACTATATTTGTGTTTGCAGATTTGTATTGTAGGGCTTGGAATTTGCCAGCATTAAACTGCATGTTGTTTTCTTCCGCCCATCTGTATATGGCATCCAGATCCTGCTGTAAAAGGGCAGCGTCAGCCGGGTTTTTGATTGCCTGTGCTACCTTAGTGTCATCAGCATAGCTAGTGAGGGATGTTGTTGCATGCACCACAGAGGGCATGTCCGAGAGAGCCACCAAAAACAGTAGTGGTCCCAGGACTGTCCCCTGGGGCACCCCACTTGTTATCGGTGTTTCCCTCGAGAGGGCCCCATTTGCTGCGACTGCCTGGCTTCTGTCCCTTAGGAAGCCATGCAGCCACTCACCTACTTTTCCAGTTATGCCGAGTCCGTGTAGTTTGTGACATATCATTTTGTGGTCGACCTTGTCAAAGGCCTTCGCAAAGTCAAGATATATCACGTCCACATGTGAGCTGTCTAGTAGTTGTCTCAGTACCCAGTCGTAGTGATGTAGCAGCTGTGTAAGGCAGCTTCTTCCCGGGCGGAAGCCATGTTGCGTGCTAGTCAGGCGGTCATTTTCTTCGAGGAAAGTGATTAGTTTCTTTCTGACGACTCGCTCCATGACCTTACTGATATGCGACGTCAGGGAGACTGGCCTATAGTTCTTGGCCTCCGCTCTACTACCTCCTTTATGGATAGGGCATATTGTGCCTTCTTTCAGCTCCCTGGGTAGTACACCGCTAGCCAAGGAGCTTCTGAAGAGCATCTTCAGTGGAGTTGCTGAGGCCCGCTTACATATTTTTAAGAGAACTGCTGGGAATCCATCAGGTCCAGCAGCCGAGTCTGTTCTAATTTCATCAATGGCGTACACCACATCCTCCTCCGTTATGTCTATGTGGTTGATGGTTGCCATTTCTTGATGTAGTGTTGTGGCATCAAAGAACTCCTCTGGCTTCGTTATTTGCATGTGCCTCAGTGGACATGTGAAGACACTTTTGTACTGTTCGTTCAGTATTTCACATATCTTTTGGGGATTTTCGGTTAATGAACCGTCCGTATGGAAGAGTGGCCCAATCTTGCAGTGTACTGAGGCAGTTTCTTTTGCAAATTTAAAGAAGGCCTTAGGGTTTGTTTTAATGTTTTCTATGGCCCTGTTCTCTTTCTTTGCCCTCTCATTCTCATGTGAAAGTTTGAGTGCAATCTCGGTGTCAAGTAGTGCACGTTTCAAATAGGATTCCTTCTTGTTTTTGTTTTGTTGACTATTCAACTGGTTTGAGAGTTTAGTTCTACGTCTCATAAGGATTTTCCTATCTCTGGGAATAAGATTTTTGTGTCTGTTTGCCTCTTTCTCCGGGACACACTTTTTGCATATGGTGTGTATCGTTGTCATGAAGTGTTGAAATTGTGTGTTAGTGTCTTGTGTGGCGGTGTTTTCACTCCATGTTTACTTCCGGATTTCACTCTTAATCTTTTTCCAGTTAGCCTTGTAGAAGTTAAGGTTGGATAGCGTCCCGGAGCTTCTTGGTGGTTTTGTCTCTGTTGGTTCTCCTGGACCACATATCATTAGCTCTACTAAGTTATGATCCGAGAGAATTGTTGGTGTCACCTTTACATTGTGGATGAGCACTTCGTTGTTTGTAAAACAGAGGTCCAGGACATTTTCGCCTCTTGTTGGGAGGAGTATTGCTTGCTCCATGAACAGCCTGTGTGTGAGGGCCAGCAGGGATTCCGTCTGTCTCTGTTCTATTGACGTCATTCCAGGGAGGAGGTGGCCCTCAGGCCATTTGACCTTTGGTAGGTTGAAGTCTCCCAGCAGTAGGATGTTGAGACCCTGGTCCAGTTTGTCAAGGACCTCTTCTATCCTACTTAGGCTATCCTCAAATTTACCCTCATGACTGGGGGCATCGGGCGGCCGATATGTGACACATATTACTGTCTGTAGTTGCTTCATATGTATTATCAGTGTGTCACAGACTGAGTTTGAATGTGTCAACAGTACAATTGGTGTGACATCTTCACGGATATACAGAGCAACCCCACCATGAGTTCTCTCCTTCCTGTCCGAACGAAATACAGTATATTTCGGTATATGTATTTCTGCATCTGCTATACTGCTTGTCAGGTGCGTTTCGGTTAGTGCCATGCATAGTGCTTGATTGCTTATGGCTAAGTCTCCCAGGTAGGAAATTTTACTCATGTTACCGAGTT
>OZ024755.1:37498673-37506173 GCA_964016885.1 Eledone cirrhosa
GTAGTTCAATGTGTCAGATTATTTGCTAAAACAGACATCACTGAAGTCTGCAGAGTAATGTGTCGTAAAGCATGTCAAGATGTTTCAATAAGGTTGCAAGCCTGTGTTGCAATCGAAGAAGTCTAGGTTGACCACGAAATGGAAAACCGATTTAACTAAGCAACGCATTAATTAAAAATGTACATTTGTGTGCTTACCTTATCTTGTTCATTGTTATGCTTCTATATGGTATTATATTCCTTAACTTGTTTTATAACATTTTGTGTTAATAGAACTATAAATAATCAAGCGAGTCATGAATTCTGGCCCACCCTATATATATACATATATATATATATAACACCCCGTCCATTTATCAAACGCGCTTGTACATTCACCCCTAGAGTCCTATCGCTTTCTCTTGATCATTAACATCTCTTACAACTAATACAGACCGACTATATATGCTCACTCCACAGCTCTGTATACACACATACACACCCTTATATTAACATACTTTTGTTCATAGCTTCGTACTTACATGTACACACACACTCTAACTCATATACACACACATTTCTTCTTAGCTGCGTACGGACCTATAATAACACACACACACACACGCTTACGCACGTGCACAAGTATAGCTCTTTTTACAAAACGTTTTTTTTTCCCATTTCAGCAGACGCGCTCCATCATCCACTTTTCTAAAAAATAAATCATACACAAAACACCAGTTTTACAAGAGATGTCAACATGAATGGACCTGTTATTTTTATCTAAAGACATGTTTTCCAATTCCACCCAGCCAATCCCTTCAATCTATCTTATTTCTCATTCTTTCTTTTGATGAAGGACTAGTGTCCGAAACGTTAAGACCCTCTTCCTGCTATATCAAGCGTTAACCTAATATATACCTCCCATATACTGTACCGATTGTGTTGTTATTTCTGTTTACCTTTTACATACACACACATATATATATATCAGATAGGGTGATGTAAAACACCAGGTGGACCATAACCCACCAGAGTACTCGATACTTGGGGTAGTAGAGTGGGTAATATGGAAATATTCAGGATGCCGACGGCTGAGCTCTGGCCGTTTCGACAGCTATATCCGAAAACAGTTTGGATCTAGCTGTCGAAACGGCCGGAGCTCAGCCGTCGGGGTCTTGAATCTTTTCATATATATATATATATATTAGCAAAGATAATAATAATATTGAAACGAAGTGATCGTAAGAACCGGTGTAACTTCGACCGTTCTGTCACTCAATGCTTTAATTAAACCAGCATCATTAAGATATCAACCAAAAAGGAAAGCAGAGTGCACACTTATATGTTAATAGTGAGAGAAACGATCTCGCGTGGGTAGAGAGATTACTTCCCTGTCCCCGGACTAGGCACTAGTTTCTGTTAGCCCGTCTACTGGCAGCAGTCCATGTTGGACTGGCGTGTACAGAAATTAGGTAATGCTATTAAACATTACTTAATCGGTTAAGAGTAACTTCCTCAGCGGGAAGTTAGCCTCCTCGGAACAGGTCAAACACCAGCCGACTGTATTCAGTGTGGAATGGCTGTTACAGTAGTCAGCGCCACATTTAGTGTGACATGTGACAGAGAAAGGGTGTTAAATTAATGTTCCCTACTTCTGAGGAACACGATGGTCATTTTTACAAATTGAAAAAAAAAGTAAAAAATGAGCCATGGAAGCACTCGACCAGGCCTTCAGTATAGAAGGTGTGTGCGTGCGTGTGCGTGTGTGTGTCAGTCTGTCCTCGAGCGCTAATGTAACATACAGCCCATTACAACCTGTTACAACACGGTCGGGTTGACGGTGACTAAACCGGCAACCCACCAAGCTAGCTACGTTAGACGTATGATTTTTGCACACACTGCGGAATGAAAAACCAAACAAACGGGGAAGGAACCCAGGAGAGACATCGGTCATCTAATAATGTGTACAAGAAATAGATAGACAGAGTTCCTTAGTTTTGGTTGGCAGTCTCTCTAGGAGAAGGATCTCTCCGATTTCCTGACCGCGGTAGATGAGACTCCTTAGTCCCCATGGAAACAACCTTTTAAGAGACCAACGGTTTCATCCTTGGGGTGAGGGCGAATATGCTGCGGCTTGGGAGCCAGTTTCCAAGTAATGGACTAACAAGGGTTTGAGACCCATCGACGTCACTTTTTTTCCGATGAAAATCATGGACATGCAACATGATATAGATGAGCATGGGGCGTACTGTCCATAGACAATGAGGATAGGAAAAGACCTGACCGGACAATATAATATATATATAGTTATGTAATAAGCAACATATTTTTTGCTTTTAAGAAACCACTGGTAAATGGAATAATTGCCTTATGTTGTTTATTACATAACTATTAAGCTCTGTTACCTACATAGAGCACTCTTTTTTCCTGGACTTTTCCGACGGAATTACTTCATTTATATATATGTATATATATATATATATAAGTGACATAAACAGGTACTAAAATTTCGTCGGACGCCATGCTCTGCAGCATAGAGTTACCGATATTACCAATAGTAGGCTGCATGGGTTCTTTTAAGGAAATCTTAGAACTGCACAAATCTTTGAGGCAGATTCCATAATTTATTGTTTGAGAAACATTGTAATGGTTGTTTTTTAACATTTTATGGTTGCTTTATATATTTCAACCACCATTTCCCTTCTCAGCACAATATTAGATTTAGAATTATACACAATTTTATTTTAAATTACACGAACGGGTGAGGTGTGGGCCAGATGCATGTTAAAATAATCAGATAAGCTGGACGGGAAAGGGAACAAAAGATTAGATTTAGAATTGCAGAAACGTGTGAGGTGAGCATCACTGATAAGCTGGACAGGAAAGGGAAAAACAAATCAGTATGTGCTGGATCAAACTGGGATTTAATAAAGACTTATAAAACAAAATGTAATAAAGCAAAGACGTCGATAATTTGGACATGACGTTGGAGCAAATGGCGGGCAAAGACTTTTAGTCGTGGGAGAAGATTCAAGAAAAACGTTAAGAAAAAGATCTAGAAACAAGTGGAATGACAATAGCATTTTAAGATAATATGAGATAATTGTTTCTATTTTTGGCACAAGGCCAGCAATTACCCAGTGCATTACTGGTACTTTATTTTATCGACAGGATTTGAACTCAGACCGTAAAAGTAGATAACTATGCTAGAAAGCATGGCGGCCAACCCTCTACCGATACTGCCAATTCCCCGCCCTGATAATATGAGATAATATAAAGTTGGGGGAGCTACTTACGCTCAGAGTGTTGATGGGTAAATGAAAATATATATAAAGAAAACATTTTGAAAACTTGATTGAAATAAAGATATATGTCTACACCAGAGGTTCTAAAAGTGGGTGCTATCGACCCCCCGGGGCCTTTGAGAAGGTCCAGGTGATAGTATATTAAGTATCAAATGATACATATGTTATATATAAATACAGTAAAATAAAAACTATGTAATATCTATTTATACATAGTATGTATATAATACTAAAACTCTGTGATTGCTTGCTTGTCTGTAATGTAATACAGCCAAAAGGGCGCAGAATGGGAAAATACTTTGAAAGGAATTTGACCCTGAAATGGGAATACAAATGGAATAAAACAGGTTTCGCATAAATGGGACCACGGGTTCCCGATATATGGGATTTTTCCCGATACCTTCATAAACAAAGAGAGAGAAAGAGATAGTGGTTGTGAGAGAGTAAATTTGAAAGAGAAACATAGAGAGAGGGAGAGGAAAAAGAAGGAGAATGGAAGAGAGAGCTGGTGGTGGTGTATATATATATGTTAGTGTGTGTGTATATGTGTACGTGTGTGACCAGTGTATATAGATCACAGGTACACACATACACACACACACATATATATATATGTATACAAGCACACACATTTATATATATATATGGGCCTTCCAGTTTCATTTTACATTATATACATGTCTGTGTATATTTTAATTATTTTAAAATTATTTTTAAGTGAACATGATTTTTAAAAAATATTTTGAAATGAACATGACCCAACGGGTCACGGGTGGTCTAATATATTATATTAACAATTTTCGTGTAGGCAGGTCTCTCGGGAAATAGGGTTTGGGGTGCTAAGGGTTTTAGATGGCCATGAGGGAGGGGGGGGGGGACAAACGTTTGCGAACTTCTGTCCTACTCAGTCATGACTGGCCTGAAGATAAACAATCTCTGAAACTACACACGAAACATTTCTCTTTGTATATTCAACCAATGAATGAAACTGTTTGGAATTCGTGTGCCGGAAGTCAGTCAAGATACCAACTAGGCATGACGGAAGTCAGTCAAGATACCAACTAGGCATGACGGAAGTCAGTCAAGATACCAACTAGGCATGACGGAAGTCAGTCAAGATACCAACTAGGCATGACGGAACTCAGACAAGCTAGACACACTTAAAGTGTTGGTGTAGAAATGAAAACACTATCGCAACAGCTTATATGCATATTATTCCAAATTGCATGAACGGATTCAGTGACACAGGTGAACAGATGATGAGAAATCGAAGCGAAATCATAAAAAGAAAATCAATTCTGTTAAGATAAAGTTGTTCTAACGGTCCTGGTGTTTCATTGGTTTTGTTGGGTGTAATTGGGCGGAGAGGAATAAGTAAAAACAGTGAATATAATACATAATGGTGTCCAAAAAATACAGAATATTGTTTTGAGAGAGAGAGAATGAGAGAGAGAGAGAGAGAGAATGAGAGAGAGAGAGAGAGAGAGAGAGAATGAGAGAGAGAGAGAGAGAGAATAAGAGAATGAGAGAAAGAGAGAATAAGAGAATGAGAGAAAGAGAGAATAAGAGAATGAGAGAAAGAGAGAATAAGAGAATGAGAGAAAGAGAGAAAGAGTGTGTCTGGATGTGCCTGTGTGTATGTATATGTGTGTGTGCCTGTGTGTTATGTATGTGTGTGTATGTGTGTGCATGTGTATATGTGTATGTGTGTGTATATGTGTGGGTGTGTGTGAATGTGTTCATGTGTATGTGTGTATGTGGGTGTGTGTGTGTGAATGTGTGCATGTGTATGTGTGTGTGGGGGGGGGTGAATGTCTGCATGTGTATATATATATGTATGTGTGGGTGGGTGTGAATGTGTACATGTGTATATATATATGTGGGGGGAGGGGGTAAGTGTGTGTGAGAGAGAGCAGGTGGTGAGGGAAGGGTGTAAGAATAGCCACAGCTGGTCTGTCCGTTCTCCATCACAAACAGTTTAATTACACTCCCACAACTCAAGAAATCCTATTTATTGAGCCGAGAAGGTAAAAGACAAAGTTTATCTCACTGGGATTTGAACTCAGATCGCCAACGTGTGTGTGGTGTGGTGCGGTGCGGTGCGGTGTGGTGTGTGTGGTGTGTGATGTGGTTTGGGTGTGTGATGTATGGTGGTGTGGTGTGGGTGGGTGATGTATGGTGGTGTGGTGTGGTGTGGTGTGGTGTGGTGTGGTGTGGTATGTGGAGGGTGGTGTGGTGTGGTGTGGTGTGGTGTGGTGTGGTGTGGTGTGGTGTGGTGTGGTGTGGTGTGGAGGGTGGTTGGGTGTGGAGGGTGGTTGGGTGTGGAGGGTGGTGTGGTGTGGTGTGTGGTGTGGTGTGGTGTGGAGGGCGGTGTGTGGTGTGGTGTGGAGGGTGGTGTGGAGGGTGGTGTGGAGGGTGGTGTGGAGGGTGGTGTGGTGTGTGGTGTGGGTGTGTGGTGTGTGTGTCTGTGTGGGGTGTATGGTGTGTGTGTGTGTGGGGTGTGGGTGTGTGGGTGTGGGGTGTGGGTGCGTGGTGTGTGGGTGTGTGGTGTGGTGTATGGTGTGTGGTATGTGGTGTGTGGTATGTGGTGTGAGTAGTGTCAAAATTCTCCATAAGGTTAACAACGACCTCCCAGAATTAATATCACTAACGACTTACTGTAAACATTTAAACTAATAAAGAATTTATCCGCCAGTGAAGTCATTCTTCTCTTTTTTCAAATATATTTTACTGTACCAAGGAATTTCCTTCATGTTTCTCCACTCCACCCGTCCCTTCAATCTATCTTATTTCTCATTCTTTCTTCTGATGAAGGACTAGCGTCCGAAACGTTAAGACCCCTCTTTCTGCTATTTCAAGCGTTAACCTAATATATTCCTTCCGTGTAATGTACCGATTGTGTTATTTCTGTTTACCTTTTACATAAATATATATACATACATATATACATACATGCAGTTGTCCCCCGGTATTCGCGAGGGTTCCGTTACTAGGGCACCAACGAAGTGTGAAAAGCCGCGAATATTGGACGTGGTCCATAAAAATGCCTATAAATGTCAAAACAACATAAAATATAGACCGCCAAAATTTAGTATTAAAAAGCGTGAAAAAATATATATTGCCATTAAAAAATCGCGGAAGATATTTACAATTCCGCGAATATGCGGTGGTTTCTTTAACAATAATTGGTTAGGTTCTGAGGACAATTCCACAAATGCCGAGGGTACACTGCATATATATATATATATACATATATATATATATATGTACACATATATGTGGGGGGTGGCAGGTAAAAAGACTCACAGTCGCTTCTGACTTCCAAATCAGTCAAAAACGACGCGTTTTGGTGGGGGGTTTTTAACGGGATGGAGGAGGAGAGACCCTCGGAGTTTCGTAACCTCGGAATTATCTTTAGTGGGAATGTCTTTCCTGGCTTTTCATGTCGATCACGTGACGTGTGTCTGTGTGTGACGGGCTTCAGTTTCTGTCTACCAATTCCCCACTCACTGAATATTGGTCAATATTTTAACATATTTACTTTCCTTCTCTTCGTTTTTATTTTGTCCCATGTTTGTTTTATTTGTTATTCTTTCCGACTCCCACAACCCCGACTCTCACAACTGACTTCCCCCCTTCCCCGACTCCCACAGCCCCGATTCTCACAACTGACTCTCCCAACCCTGATTCTCACAACTGTGATTCGTCTTCACTTATTACCAATCTTCGACATCGATTTCTATTGAGGATTTATTTCAAGGAATTTTTAGAACGAGAATATCTTTGAGACAAATGTCTGAATTCAGTGTTTGGTATTCTCTGAGTCTGAGAAGCTATTGTAATGGCTGCTATTGATAATTTAAGTCATTTAACTATTATTTACCATGTAATCACATGTAGTGTTTGACACGAATATAGTATTTGACACACATAGTATTTGACACACATGTATTTGACACACCTGTAGTATTTGACACACATGTATATGACACACATGTATATGACACATGTAGTATTTGACACACCTGTAGTATTTGACACATGTATTTGACACATGTAGTATTTGACACATGTATATGACACATGTAGTATTTGACACATGTATTTGACACATGTATTTGACACACCTGTAGTATTTGACACACATGTATTTGACACATGTAGTATTTGACACATGTAGTATTTGACACACCTGTAGTATTTGACACAAAATGTAA
>OZ024755.1:37516173-37538673 GCA_964016885.1 Eledone cirrhosa
TGTGTGAGGCTGGATCACTGTGATTCAAGGGGCCAGGTTTATCACACACTGTGGGAGGCTGGATCACTATGATTCAAGGGGCCAGGTTTATCACACACTGTGTGAGGCTGGGTCTCTGTGATTCAAGGGGCCAGGTTTATCACACACTGTGTGAGGCTGGATCTCTGTGATTCAAGGGGCCAGGTTTATCACACACTGTGTGAGGCTGGGTCTCTCTGAATCAAGGGACCAGGTTTATCACACACTGACTGAGGCTGGATCACTGTGATTCAAGGGGCCAGGTTTATCACACACTGTGTGAGGCTGGGTCTCTATGATTCAAGGGGCCAGGTTTATCACACACTGTGTGAGGCTGGGTCTCTGTGAATCAAGGGGCCAGGTTTATCACACTTGCGTGAGGCTGGATCTCTGTGATTCAAGGGGCCAGGTTTATCACACACTGTGTGAGGTTGGGTCTGTGATTCAAGGGGCCAGGTTTATCACACACTGTGTGAGGCTGGGTCTCTGTGATTCAAGGGGCCAGGTTTATCACACACTGTGTGAAGCTGGGTCTCTGTGATTCAAGGGGCCAGGTTTATCACACACTGTGTGAGGCTGGGTCTCTGTGATTCAAGGGGCCAGGTTTATCACACACTGTGTGAGGCTGGATCTCTGTGATTCAAGGGGCCAGGTTTATCACACAGTGTGTGAGGCTGGGTCTCTGTGATTCAAGGGGCCAGGTTTATCACACACTGTGTGAGGCTGGGTCTCTGTGATTCAAGGGGCCAGGTTTATCACACACTGTGTGAGGCTGGGTCACTGTGATTCAAGGGGGCCAGGTTTATCACACACTGTGTGAGGCTGGATCTCTGTGATTCAAGGGGCCAGGTTTATCACACACTGTGTGAGGCTGGATCTCTGTGATTCAAAGGGCCAGGTTTATCACACGATGTGTGAGGCTGGATCACTGTGATTCAAGGGGCCAGGTTTATCACACACTGTGGGAGGCTGGATCACTATGATTCAAGGGGCCAGGTTTATCACACACTGTGTGAGGCTGGGTCTCTGTCATTCAAGGGGCCAGGTTTATCACACACTGTGTGAGGCTGGGTCTCTGTGATTCAAGTGGCCAGGTTTATCACACACTGTGTGAGGCTGGGTCTCTGTCATTCAAGGGGCCAGGTTTATCACACACTGTGTGAGACTGGATCACTGTGAATCAAGGGGCCAGGTTTATCACACTGTGAATCAAGGGGCCAGGTTTATCACACACTGTGTTATGCTGGGTCTCTGTGATTCAAGGGGCCAGGTTTATCACACACTGTGTGAGGCTGCATCTCTGTGATTCAAGGGGCCAGGTTTATCACACACTGTGTGAGGCTGGATCTCTGTGATTCAAGGGGCCAGGTTTATCACACACTGTGTGAGGCTGGGTCTCTGTGATTCAAGGGGCCAGGTTTATCACACACTGTGTGAGGCTGGGTCTCTGTGATTCAAGGGGCCAGGTTTATCACACACTGTGTGAGGCTGGGTCTCTGTGATTCAAGGGGCCAGGTTTATCACACACTGTGTGAGGCTGGATCACTGTGAATCAAGGGGCTAGGTTTATCACTGTGAATCAAGGGGCCAGGTTTATCACACACTGTGTTATGCTGGGTCTGTGATTCAAGGGGCCAGGTTTATCACACTGTGATTCAAGGGGCCAGGTTTATCACACACTGTGTGAGGCTGGATCTCTGTGATTCAAGGCGCCAGGTTTATCACACACTGTGTGAGGCTGGGTCTCTGTGATTCAAGGGGCCAGGTTTATCACACACTGTGTGAGGCTGGGTCTCTGTCATTCAAGGGGCCAGGTTTATCACACACTGTGTGAGGCTTGATCACTGTGAATCAAGGGGCCAGGTTTATCACACACTGTGTGAGGCTGGATCACTGTGATTCAAGGGGCCAGGTTTATCACACACTGTGTGAGGCTTGATCACTGTGAATCAAGGGGCGAGGTTTATCACACACTGTGTGAGGCTGGGTCTCTGTGATTCAAGGGGCCAGGTTTATCACACACTGTGTGAGGCTGGGTCACTGTGTTTCAAGGGGCCAGGTTTATCACACACTGTGGGAGGCTGGATCTCTGTGATTCAAAGGGCCAGGTTTATCACACACTGTGTGAGGCTGGATCACTGTGATTCAAGGGGCCAGGTTTATCACACACTGTGGGAGGCTGGATCACTATGATTCAAGGGGCCAGGTTTATCACACACTGTGTGAGGCTGGGTCTCTGTGATTCAAGGGGCCAGGTTTATCACACACTGTGTGAGGCTGGGTCTCTGTGATTCAAGGGGCCAGGTTTATCACACACTGTGTGAGGCTGGGTCTCTGTGATTGAAGGGGCCAGGTTTATCACACACTGTGTGAGGCTGGGTCTCTGTGATTCAAGGGGCCAGGTTTATCACACACTGTGTGAGGCTGGATCACTGTGATCAAGGGGCCAGGTTTATCACACACTGTGTGAGGCTGGATCACTGTGAATCAAGGGGCCAGGTTTATCACTGTGAATCAAGGGGCCAGGTTTATCACACACTGTGTTATGCTGGGTCTCTGTGATTGAAGGGGCCAGGTTTATCACACACTGTGTGAGGCTGGATCACTGTGATTCAAGGGGCCAGGTTTATCACACACTGTGTGAGGCTGGATCACTGTGAATCAAGGGGCCAGGTTTATCACACTGTGATTCAAGGGGCCAGGTTTATCACACACTGTGTGAGGCTGGATCTCTGTGATTCAAGGGGCCAGGTTTATCACACACTGTGTGAGGCTGGGTCTCTGTGATTCAAGGGGGCAGGTTTATAACACACTGTGTGAGGCTGGGTCTCTGTGATTCAAGCGGCCAGGTTTATCACACACTGTGTGAGGCTGGGTCTCTGTGATTCAAGGGGCCAGGTTTATCACACACTGTGTGAGGCTGGGTCTCTGTCATTCAAGGGGCCAGGTTTATCACACACTGTGTGAGGCTTGATCACTGTGAATCAAGGGGCCAGGTTTATCACACACTGTGTGAGGCTGGATCACTGTGATTCAAGGGGCCAGGTTTATCACACACTGTGTGAGGCTTGATCACTGTGAATCAAGGGGCGAGGTTTATCACACACTGTGTGAGGCTGGGTCTCTGTGATTCAAGGGGCCAGGTTTATCACACACTGTGTGAGGCTGGGTCACTGTGTTTCAAGGGGCCAGGTTTATCACACACTGTGTGAGGCTGGATCACTGTGAATCAAGGGGCCAGGTTTATCCCACACTGTGTGAGGCTGGGTCTCTGTGATTCAAGGGGCCAGGTTTATCACACACTGTGTGAGGCTGGATCTCTGTGATTCAAGGGGCCAGGTTTATCACACACTGTGTGAGGCTGGGTCTCTCTGAATCAAGGGGCCAGGTTTATCACACACTGACTGAGGCTGGATCACTGTGATTCAAGGGGCCAGGTTTATCACACACTGTGTGAGGCTGGGTCTCTATGATTCAAGGGGCCAGGTTTATCACACATTGTGTGAGGATGGGTCTCTGTGAATCAAGGGGCCAGGTTTATCACACTTGCGTGAGGCTGGATCTCTGTGATTCAAGGGGCCAGGTTTATCACACACTGTGTGAGGTTGGGTCTCTGTGATTCAAGGGGCCAGGTTTATCACACACTGTGTGAGGCTGGGTCTCTGTGATTCAAGGGGCCAGGTTTATCACACACTGTGTGAGGCTGGGTCTCTGTGATTCAAGGGGCCAGGTTTATCACACACTGTGTGAGGCTGGGTCTCTGTGATTCAAGGGGCCAGGTTTATCACACACTGTGTGAGGCTGGATCTCTGTGATTCAAGGGGCCAGGTTTATCACACACTGTGTGAGGCTGGGTCTCTGTGATTCAAGGGGCCAGGTTTATCACACACTGTGTGAGGCTGGGTCTCTGTGATTCAAGGGGCCAGGTTTATCACACACTGTGTGAGGCTGGGTCACTGTGATTCAAGGGGCCAGGTTTATCCACACTGTGTGAGGCTGGATCTCTGTGATTCAAGGGGCCAGGTTTATCACACACTGTGTGAGGCTGGATCTCTGTGATTGAAAGGGCCAGGTTTATCACACGATGTGTGAGGCTGGATCACTGTGATTCAAGGGGCCAGGTTTATCACACACTGTGGGAGGCTGGATCACTATGATTCAAGGGGCCAGGTTTATCACACACTGTGTGAGGCTGGGTCTCTGTCATTCAAGGGGCCAGGTTTATCACACACTGTGTGAGGCTGGGTCTATGTGATTCAAGTGGCCAGGTTTATCACACACTGTGTGAGGCTGGGTCTCTGTCATTCAAGGGGCCAGGTTTATCACACAGTGTGAGACTGGATCACTGTGAATCAAGGGGCCAGGTTTATCACACTGTGAATCAAGGGGCCAGGTTTATCACACACTGTGTGAGGCTGGGTCTCTGTGATTCAAGGGGCCAGGTTTATCACACACTGTGTGAGGCTGGATCACTGTGAATCAAGTGGCCAGGTTTATCCCACACTGTGTGAGGCTGGGTCTCTGTGATTCAAGGGGCCAGGTTTATCACACACTGTGTGAGGCTGGATCTCTGTGATTCAAGGGGCCAGGTTTATCACACACTGTGTGAGGCTGGGTCTCTCTGAATCAAGGGGCCAGGTTTATCACACACTGACTGAGGCTGGATCACTGTGATTCAAGGGGCCAGGTGTATCACACACTGTGTGAGGCTGGGTCTCTATGATTCAAGGGGCCAGGTTTATCACACGCTGTGTGAGGCTGGGTCTCTGTGAATCAAGGGGCCAGGTTTATCACACTTGCGTGAGGCTGGATCTGTGATTCAAGGGGCCAGGTTTATCACACACTGTGTGAGGTTGGGTCTCTGTGATTCAAGGGGCCAGGTTTATCACACACTGTGTGAGGCTGGGTCTCTGTGATTCAAGGGGCCAGGTTTATCACACACTGTGTGAGGCTGGGTCTCTGTGATTCAAGGGGCCAGGTTTATCACACACTGTGTGAGGCTGGGTCTCTGTGATTCAAGGGGCCAGGTTTATCACACACTGTGTGAGGCTGGATCTCTGTTATTCAAGGGGCCAGGTTTATCACACACTGTGTGAGGCTGGGTCTCTGTGATTCAAGGGGCCAGGTTTATCACACACTGTGTGAGGCTGGGTCTCTGTGATTCAAGGGGCCAGGTTTATCACACACTGTGTGAGGCTGGGTCACTGTGATTCAAGGGGCCAGGTTTATCACACACTGTGTGAGGCTGGATCTCTGTGATTCAAGGGGCCAGGTTTATCACACACTGTGTGAGGCTGGATCTCTGTGATTCAAAGGGCCAGGTTTATCACACGATGTGTGAGGCTGGATCACTGTGATTCAAGGGGCCAGGTTTATCACACACTGTGGGAGGCTGGATCACTATGATTCAAGGGGCCAGGTTTATCACACACTGTGTGAGGCTGGGTCTCTGTCATTCAAGGGGCCAGGTTTATCACACACTGTGTGAGGCTGGGTCTCTGTGATTCAAGTGGCCAGGTTTATCACACACTGTGTGAGGCTGGGTCTCTGTCATTCAAGGGGCCAGGTTTATCACACACTGTGTGAGACTGGATCACTGTGAATCAAGGGGCCAGGTTTATCACACTGTGAATCAAGGGGCCAGGTTTATCACACACTGTGTTATGCTGGGTCTCTGTGATTCAAGGGGCCAGGTTTATCACACACTGTGTGAGGCTGCATCTCTGTGATTCAAGGGGCCAGGTTTATCACACACTGTGTGAGGCTGGGTCTCTGTGATTCAAGGGGCCAGGTTTATCACACACTGTGTGAGGCTGGATCTCTGTGATTCAAGGGGCCAGGTTTATCACACACTGTGTGAGGCTGGATCTCTGTGATTCAAGGGGCCAGGTTTATCACACACTGTGTGAGGCTGGGTCTCTGTGATTCAAGGGGCCAGGTTTATCACACACTGTGTGAGGCTGGGTCTCTGTGATTGAAGGGGCCAGGTTTATCACACACTGTGTGAGGCTGGGTCTCTGTGATTCAAGGGGCCAGGTTTATCACACACTGTGTGAGGCTGGATCACTGTGAATCAAGGGGCCAGGTTTATCACTGTGAATCAAGGGGCCAGGTTTATCACACACTGTGTTATGCTGGGTCTGTGATTCAAGGGGCCAGGTTTATCACACACTGTGTGAGGCTGGATCACTGTGAATCAAGGGGCCAGGTTTATCACACTGTGATTCAAGGGGCCAGGTTTATCACACACTGTGTGAGGCTGGGTCTCTGTGATTAAAGGGGCCAGGTTTATCACACACTGTGTGAGGCTGGATCACTGTAAATCAAGGGACCAGGTTTATCACACACTGTGTGAGGCTGGATCACTATGAATCAAGGGGCCAGGTTTATCACACACTGTGTGAGGCTGGATCACTGTGAATCAAGGGGCCAGGTGTATCACACTGTGAATCAAGGGGCCAGGTTTATCACACACTGTGTGAGGCTGGGTCTCTCTGATTCAAGGGGCCAGGTTTATCACACAGTGTGTGAGGCTGGGTCACTGTGATTCAAGGGGCCAGGTTTATCACACACTGTGTGAGGCTGGATCTCTGTGATTCAAGGGGCCAGGTTTATCACACTCTGTGTGAGGCTGGATCTCTGTGATTCAAAGGGCCAGGTTTATCACACACTGTGTGAGGCTGGATCACTGTGATTCAAGGGGCCAGGTTTATCACACACTGTGGGAGGCTGGATCACTATGATTCAAGGGGCCAGGTTTATCACACACTGTGTGAGGCTGGGTCTCTGTCATTCAAGGGGCCAGGTTTATCACACACTGTGTGAGGTTGGGTCTCTGTGATTCAAGGGGCCAGGTTTATCACACACTGTGTGAGGCTGGGTCTCTGTCATTCAAGGGGCCAGGATATCACACACTGTGTAAGACTGGATCACTGTGAATCAAGGGGCCAGGTTTATCACACTGTGAATCAAGGGGCCAGGTTTATCACACACTGTGTGAGGCTGGATCACTATGAATCAAGGGGCCAGATTTATCACACACTGTGTGAGGCTGGATCACTGTGAATCCAGGGACCAGGTTTATCACACACTGTGTGAGGCTGGATCACTATGAATCAAGGGGCCAGATTTATCACACACTGTGTGAGGCTGGATCACTGTGAATCAAGGGACCAGGTTTATCACACACTGTGTGAGGCTGGATCACTATGAATCAAGGGGCCAGGATTATCACACACTGTGTGAGGCTGGATCACTGTGAATCAAGGGGCCAGTTTTATCACACTGTGAATCAAGGGGCCAGGTTTATCACACACTGTGCGAGGCTGGGTCTCTGTGATTCAAGGGGCCAGGTTTATCACACACTGTGTGAGGCTGGGTCTCTGTGATTCAAGGGGCCAGGTTTATCACACACCCTGTGAGGCTGGATCACTGTGATCAAGGGGCCAGGTTTATCACACACTGTGTGAGGCTGGATCACTGTGAATCAAGGGGCCAGGTTTATCACTGTGAATCAAGGGGCCAGGTTTATCACACACTGTGTTATGCTGGGTCTCTGTGATTGAAGGGGCCAGGTTTATCACACACTGTGCGAGGCTGGATCACTGTGATTCAAGGGGCCAGGTTTATCACACACTGTGTGAGGCTGGATCACTGTGAATCAATGGGCCAGGTTTATCACACTGTGATTCAAGGGGCCAGATTTATCACACACTGTGTGAGGCTGGATCTCTGTGATTCAAGGGGCCAGGTTTATCACACACTGTGTGAGGCTGGGTCTCTGTGATTCAAGGGGCCAGGTTTATAACGCACTGTGTGAGGCTGGGTCTCTGTGATTCAAGCGGCCAGGTTTATCACACACTGTGTGAGGCTGGGTCTCTGTGATTCAAGGGGCCAGGTTTATCACACACTGTGTGAGGCTGGGTCTCTGTCATTCAAGGGGCCAGGTTTATCACACACTGTGTGAGGCTTGATCACTGTGAATCAAGGGGCCAGGTTTATCACACACTGTGTGAGGCTGGATCACTGTGATTCAAGGGGCCAGGTTTATCACACACTGTGTGAGGCTGGGTCTTTGTGATTCAAGGGGCCAGGTTTATCTCACACTGTGTGAGGCTGGGTCTCTGTGATTGAAGGGGCCATGTTTATCACACACTGTGTGAGGCTGGGTCTCTGTGATTCAAGGGGCCAGGTTTATCACACTGTGATTCAAGGGGCCAGGTTTATCACACACTGTGTGAGGCTGGGTCTCTGTGATTCAAGGGGCCAGGTTTATCACACACTGTGTGAGGCTGGATCACTATGAATCAAGGGGCCAGGTTTATCACACACTGTGTGAGGCTGGATCACTGTGAATCAAGGGGCCAGGTTCATCACACACTGTGTGAGGCTGGGTCCCTGTGATTCAAGGGGCCAGGTTTATCACACACTGTGTGAGGCTGGATCACTGTGAATCAAGGGGCCAGGTTTATCACACACTGTGTGAGGCTGGATCACTATGAATCAAGGGGCCAGGTTTATCACACACTGTGTGATGCTGGATCACTGTGAATCAAGGGGCCAGGTTTAACACACACTGTGTGAGGCTGGGTCTCTGTGATTGAAGGGGCCAGGTTTATCACACACTGTGTGAGGCTGGATCACTGTGAATCAAGGGGCCAGGTTTATCACACTGTGAATCAAGGGGCCAGGTTTATCACACACTGTGTGAGGCTGGGTCTCTGTGATTCAAGGGGCCAGGTTTATAACACACACTGTGTGAGGCTGGGTCCCTGTGATTCAAGGGGCCAGGTTTATCACACACTGTGTGAGGCTGGGTCTCGGTGATTCAAGGGGCCAGGTTTATCACACACTGTGTGAGGCTGGATCAATGTGAATCAAGGGGCCAGGTTTATCACACTGTGAATCAAGGGGCCAGGTTTATCACATAGTGTGTGAGGCTCGGTCTCTGTGATTCAAGGGGCCAGGTTTATCACACACACTGTGTGAGGCTGGGTCCCTGTGATTCAAGGGGCCAAGTTTATCACACACTGTGTGAGGCTGGGTCTCTGTGATTCAAGGGGCCAGGTTTATCACACACTGTGTGAGGCTGGATCACTGTGAATCAAGGGGCCAGGTTTATCACAGTGTGAATCAAGGGGCCAGGTTTATCACACACTGTGTGAGGCTGGGTCCCTGTGATTCAAGGGGCCAGGTTTATCACACACTGTGTGAGGCTGGATCTCTGTGAATCAAGGGGCCAGGTTTATCACACACTGTGTGAGGCTGGGTCCCTGTGATTCAAGGGACCAGGTTTATCACACACTGTGTGAGGCTGGATCTCTGTGAATCAAGGGGCCAGGTTTATCACACACTGTGTGAGGCTGGATCTCTGTGATTCAAGGGGCTAGGTTTATCACACACTGTGTGATGCTGGATCTCTGTGAATCAAGGGGCCAGGTTTATCACACACTGTGTGAGGCTGGATCTCTGTGATTCAAGGGGCTAGGTTTATCACACACTGTGTGAGGCTGGATCTCTGTGAATCAAGGGGCCAGGTTTATCACACACTGTGTGAGGCTGGATCTCTGTGATTCAAGGGGCCAGGTTTATCACACACTGTGTGAGGCTGGGTCTCTGTGATTCAAGGGGCCAGGTTTATCACACACTGTGTGAGGCTGGGTCGCTGTCATTCAAGGGGCCAGGTTTATCACACACTGTGTGAGACTGGATCATTGTGAATCAAGGGGCCAGGTTTATCACACTGTGAATCAAGGGGCCAGGTTTATCACACACTGTGTTATGCTGGGTCTCTGTGATTCAAGGGGCCAGGTTTATCACACACTGTGTGAGGCTGGATCACTGTGAATCAAGGGGCCAGGTTTATCACACTGTGATTCAAGGGGCCAGGTTTATCACACACTGTGTGAGGCTGGGTCCCTGTGATTCAAGGGGCCAGGTTTATCACACTGTGTGAGGCTGGATCACTGTGAATCCAGGGACCAGGTTTATCACACACTGTGTGAGGCTGGATCACTATGAATCAAGGGGCCAGGTTTATCACACACTGTGTGAGGCTGGATCACTGTGAATCAAGGGACCAGGTTTATCAGACACTGTGTGAGGCTGGATCACTATGAATCAAGGGGCCAGGTTTATCACACACTGTGTGAGGCTGGATCACTGTGAATCAAGGGGCCAGTTTTATCACACTGTGAATCAAGGGGCCAGGTTTATCACACACTGTGTGAGGCTGGGTCCCTGTGATTCAAGGGGCCAGGTTTATCACACTGTGTGAGGCTGGGTCTCTGTGATTCAAGGGGCCAGGTTTATCACACACTGTGTGAGGCTGGATCTGTGATTCAAGGGGCCAGGTTTATCACACACTGTGTGAGGCTGGGTCTCTGTGATTCAAGGGGCCAGGTTTATCACACTGTGTGAGGCTGGGTCTCTGTGATTGAAGGGGCCAGGTTTATCACACACTGTGTGAGGCTGGGTCTCTGTGATTCAAGGGGCCAGGTTTATCACACACTGTGTGAGGCTGGATCACTGTGAATCAAGGGGCCAGGTTTATCACACACTGTGTGAGGCTGGATCACTGTGAATCAAGGGGCCAGGTTTATCACACTGTGAATCAAGGGGCCAGGTTTATCACACACTGTGTTATGCTGGGTCTCTGTGATTCAAGGGGCCAGGTTTATCACACACTGTGTGAGGCTGGATCACTGTGAATCAAGGGGCCAGGTTTATCACACTATGATTCAAGGGGCCAGGTTTATCACACACTGTGTGAGGCTGGGTCTCTGTGATTCAAGGGGCCAGGTTTATCACACACTGTGTGAGGCTGGATCACTATGAATCAAGGGGCCAGGTTTATCACACACTGTGTGAGGCTGGATCACTGTGAATTAAGGGGCCAGGTTTATCACACACTGTGTGAGGCTGGGTCCCTGTGATTCAAGGGGCCAGGTTTATCACACACTGTGTGAGGCTGGATCACTGTGAATCAATGGACCAGGTTTATCACACACTGTGTGAGGCTGGATCACTATTAATCAAGGGGGCAGGTTTATCACACGCTGTGTGAGGCTGGATCACTGTGAATCAAGGGGCCAGGTTTATCACACTGTGAATCAAGGGGCCAGGTTTATCACACACTGTGTGAGGCTGGGTCTCTGTGAATCAAGGGGCCAGGTTTATCACACACTGTGTGAGGCTGGGTCTCTGTGATTCAAGGGGCCAGGTTTATCACACACTGTGTGAGGCTGGGTCTCTGTGATTCAAGGGGCCAGGTTTATCACACACTGTGTGAGGCTGTGTCTCTGTCATTCAAGGGGCCAGGTTTATCACACACTGTGTAAGGCTGGGTCTCTGTGAATCAAGGGGCCATGTTTATCACACACTGTGTGAGGCTGGATCTCTGTGATTCAAGGGGCTTGGTTTATCACACACTGTGTGAGGCTGGATCTCTGTGAATCAAGGGGCCAGGTTTATCACACACTGTGTGAGGCTGGATCTCTGTGATTCAAGGGGCCAGGTTTATCACACACTGTGTGAGGCTGGGTCTCTGTCATTCAAGGGGCCAGGTTTATCACACACTGTGTGAGGCTGGGTCTCTGTGATTCAAGGGGCCAGGTTTATCACACACTGTGTGAGGCTGGGTCTCTGTGATTCAAGGGGCCAGGTTTATCACACACTGTGTGAGGCTGGGTCTCTGTCATTCAAGGGGCCAGGTTTATCACACACTGTGTGAGACTGGATCACTGTGGATCAACGGGCCAGGTTTATCACACTGTGAATCAAGGGGCCAGGTTTATCACACACTGTGTTATGCTGGGTCTCTGTCATTCAAGGGGCCAGGTTTATCACACACTGTGTGAGGCTGGATCACTGTGAATCAAGGGGCCAGGTTTATCACACTGTGAATCAAGGGGCCAGGTTTATCACACTGTGTGAGGCTGGATCACTATGAATCAAGGGGCCAGGTTTATCACACACTGTGTGAGGCTGGATCACTGTAAATCAAGGGACCAGGTTTATCACACACTGTGTGAGGCTGGATCACTATGAATCAAGGGGCCAGGTTTATCACACACTGTGTGAGGCTGGATCACTGTGAATCAAGGGGCCAGTTTTATCACACTGTGAATCAAGGGGCCAGGTTTATCACACACTGTGTGAGGCTGGGTCCCTGTGATTCAAGGGGCCAGGTTTATCACACTGTGTGAGGCTGGGTCTCTGTGATTCAAGGGGCCAGGTTTATCACACACTGTGTGAGTCTGGATCTCTGTGATTCAAGGGGCCAGGTTTATCACACACTGTGTGAGGCTGGGTCTCTGTGATTCAAGGGGCCAGGTTTATCACACACTGTGTGAGGCTGGGTCTCTGTGATTCAAGGGGCCAGGTTTATCACACACTGTGTGAGGCTGGGTCTCTGTGATTCAAGGGGCCAGGTTTATCACACACTGTGTGAGGCTGGATCACTGTGAATCAAGGGGCCAGGTTTATCACACACTGTGTGAGGCTGGATCACTGTGAATCAAGGGGCCAGGTTTATCACACTGTGAATCAAGGGGACAGGTTTATCACACACTGTGTTATGCTGGGTCTCTGTGATTCAAGGGGCCAGGTTTATCACACACTGTGTGAGGCTGGATCACTGTGAATCAAGGGGCCAGGTTTATCACACTGTGATTCAAGGGGCCAGTTTTATCACACACTGTGTGAGGCTGGGTCTCTGTGATTCAAGGGGCCAGGTTTATCACACACTGTGTGAGGCTGGATCACTATGAATCAAGGGGCCAGGTTTATCAGACACTGTGTGAGGCTGGATCACTCTGAATCAAGGGGCCAGGTTTATCACACACTGTGTGAGGCTGGGTCCCTGTGATTAAAGGGGCCAGGTTTATCACACACTGTGTGAGGCTGGATCACTGAATCAAGGGACCAGGTTTATCACACACTGTGTGAGGCTGGATCACTATGAATCAAGGGGCCAGGTTTATCACACACTGTGTGAGGCTGGATCACTGTGAATCAAGGGGCCAGGTTTATCACACTGTGAATCAAGGGGCCAGTTTTATCACACACTGTGTGAGGCTGGGTCTCTGTGATTCAAGGGGCCAGGTTTATCACACACTGTGTGAGGCTGGATCACTATGAATCAAGGGGCCAGGTTTATCACACACTGTGTGAGGCTGGATCACTGTGAATCAAGGGGCCAGGTTTATCACACTGTGTGAGGCTGGGTCCCTGTGATTCAAGGGGCCAGGTTTATCACACACTGTGTGAGGCTGGATCACTGTGAATCAAGGGACCAGGTTTATCACACACTGTGTGAGGCTGGATAACTATGAATCAAGGGGCCAGGTTTATCACACACTGTGTGAGGCTGGATCACTGTGAATCAAGGGGCCAGGTTTATCACACTGTGAATCAAGGGGCCAGGTTTATCACACTGTGATTCAAGGGGCCAGGTTTATCACACACTGTGTGAGGCTGGGTCTCTGTGATTCAAGGGGCCAGGTTTATCACACACTGTGTGAGGCTGGATCACTATGAATCAAGGGGCCAGGTTTATCACACACTGTGTGAGGCTGGATCACTGTGAATCAAGGGGCCAGGTTTATCACACACTGTGTGAGGCTGGGTCCCTGTGATTCAAGGGGCCAGGTTTATCACACACTGTGTGAGGCTGGATCACTGTGAATCAAGGCACCAGGTTTATCACACACTGTGTGAGGCTGGATCACTATGAATCAAGGGGCCAGGTTTATCACACACTGTGTGATGCTGGATCACTGTGAATCAAGGGGCCAGGTTTATCACACACTGTGTGAGGCTGGGTCTCTGTGATTGAAGGGGCCAGGTTTATCACACACTGTGTGAGGCTGGATCACTGTGAATCAAGGGGCCAGGTTTATCACACTGTGAATCAAGGGGCCAGGTTTATCACACACTGTGTGAGGCTGGGTCTCTGTGATTCAAGGGGCCAGGTTTATCACACACTGTGTGAGGCTGTGTCTATGTGATTGAAGGGGCCAGGTTTATCACACACTGTGTGAGGCTGGGTCTCTGTGATTCAAGGGGCCAGGTTTATCACACACTGTGTGAGGCTGGATCACTGTGAATCAAGGGGCCAGGTTTATCACACACTGTGTGAGGCTGGATCACTGTGAATCAAGGGGCCAGGTTTATCACACTGTGAATCAAGGGGACAGGTTTATCACACACTGTGTTATGCTGGGTCTCTGTGATTCAAGGGGCCAGGTTTATCACACACTGTGTGAGGCTGGATCACTGTGAATCAAGGGGCCAGGTTTATCACACTGTGATTCAAGGGGCCAGTTTTATCACACACTGTGTGAGGCTGGGTCTCTGTGATTCAAGGGGCCAGGTTTATCACACACTGTGTGAGGCTGGATCACTATGAATCAAGGGGCCAGGTTTATCAGACACTGTGTGAGGCTGGATCACTCTGAATCAAGGGGCCAGGTTTATCACACACTGTGTGAGGCTGGGTCCCTGTGATTAAAGGGGCCAGGTTTATCACACACTGTGTGAGGCTGGATCACTGAATCAAGGGACCAGGTTTATCACACACTGTGTGAGGCTGGATCACTATGAATCAAGGGGCCAGGTTTATCACACACTGTGTGAGGCTGGATCACTGTGAATCAAGGGGCCGGGTTTATCACACTGTGAATCAAGGGGCCAGTTTTATCACACACTGTGTGAGGCTGGGTCTCTGTGATTCAAGGGGCCAGGTTTATCACACACTGTGTGAGGCTGGATCACTATGAATCAAGGGGCCAGGTTTATCACACACTGTGTGAGGCTGGATCACTGTGAATCAAGGGGCCAGGTTTATCACACTGTGTGAGGCTGGGTCCCTGTGATTCAAGGGGCCAGGTTTATCACACACTGTGTGAGGCTGGATCACTGTGAATCAAGGGACCAGGTTTATCACACACTGTGTGAGGCTGGATAACTATGAATCAAGGGGCCAGGTTTATCACACACTGTGTGAGGCTGGATCACTGTGAATCAAGCGGCCAGGTTTATCACACTGTGAATCAAGGGGCCAGGTTTATCACACTGTGATTCAAGGGGCCAGGTTTATCACACTCTGTGTGAGGCTGGGTCTCTGTGATTCAAGGGGCCAGGTTTATCACACACTGTGTGAGGCTGGATCACTATGAATCAAGGGGCCAGGTTTATCACACACTGTGTGAGGCTGGATCACTGTGAATCAAGGGGCCAGGTTTATCACGCACTGTGTGAGGCTGGGTCCCTGTGATTCAAGGGGCCAGGTTTATCACACACTGTGTGAGGCTGGATCACTGTGAATCAAGGCACCAGGTTTATCACACACTGTGTGAGGCTGGATCACTATGAATCAAGGGGCCAGGTTTATCACACACTGTGTGATGCTGGATCACTGTGAATCAAGGGGCCAGGTTTATCACACACTGTGTGAGGCTGGGTCTCTGTGATTGAAGGGGCCAGGTTTATCACACACTGTGTGAGGCTGGATCACTGTGAATCAAGGGGCCAGGTTTATCACACTGTGAATCAAGGGGCCAGGTTTATCACACACTGTGTGAGGCTGGGTCTCTGTGATTCAAGGGGCCAGGTTTATAACACACACTGTGTGAGGCTGGGTCCCTGTGATTCAAGGGGCCAGGTTTATCACACACTGTGTGAGGCTGGGTCTCGGTGATTCAAGGGGCCAGGTTTATCACACACACTGTGTGAGGCTTGGTCCCTGTGATTCAAGGGACCAGGTTTATCACACACTGTGTGAGGCTGGGTCTCTATGAATCAAGGGGCCAGGTTTATCACACACTGTGTGAGGCTGGGTCTCTGTGATTCAAGGGGCCAGATTTATCACACACCGTGTGAGGCTGGGTCTCTGTGATTCAAGGGGCCAGGTTTATCACACACTGTGTGAGGCTGGATCAATGTGAATCAAGGGGCCAGGTTTATCACACTGTGAATCAAGGGGCCAGGTTTATCACACAGTGTGTGAGGCTCGGTCTCTGTGATTCAAGGGGCCAGGTTTATCACACACACTGTGTGAGGCTGGGTCCCTGTGATTCAAGGGGCCAAGTTTATCACACACTGTGTGAGGCTGGGTCTCTGTGATTCAAGGGGCCAGGTTTATCACACACTGTGTGAGGCTGGATCACTGTGAATCAAGGGGCCAGGTTTATCACAGTGTGAATCAAGGGGCCAGGTTTATCACACACTGTGTGAGGCTGGGTCCCTGTGATTCAAGGGGCCAGGTTTATCACACACTGTGTGAGGCTGGATCTCTGTGAATCAAGGGGCCAGGTTTATCACACACTGTGTGAGGCTGGGTCCCTGTGATTCAAGGGACCAGGTTTATCACACACTGTGTGAGGCGGGATCTCTGTGAATCAAGGGGCCAGGTTTATCACACACTGTGTGAGGCTGGGTCTCTGTCATTCAAGGGGCCAGGTTTATCACACACTGTTTGAGGCTGGGTCTCTGTGAATCAAGGGGCCAGGTTTATCACACACTGTGTGAGGCTGGATCTCTGTGATTCAAGGGGCTAGGTTTATCACACACTGTGTGAGGGTGGATCTCTGTGAATCAAGGGGCCAGGTTTATCACACACTGTGTGAGGCTGGATCTCTGTGATTCAAGGGGCCACGTTTATCACACACTGTGTGAGGCTGGGTCGCTGTCATTCAAGGGGCCAGGTTTATCACACACTGTGTGAGACTGGATCATTGTGAATCAAGGGGCCAGGTTTATCACACTGTGATTCAAGGGGCCAGGTTTATCACACACTGTGTGAGGCTGGGTCTCTGTGATTCAAGGGGCCAGGTTTATCACACACTGTGTGAGGCTGGATCTCTGTGATTCAAGGGGCCAGGTTTATCACACACTGTGTGAGGCTGGATGTCTGTGATTCAAAGGGCCAGGTTTATCACACACTGTGTGAGGCTGGATCACTGTGATTCAAGGGGCCAGGTTTATCACACACTGTGTGAGGCAGGATCTCTGTGATTCAAGGGGCCAGGTTTATCACACACTGTGTGAGGCTGGATCAATGTGAATCAAGGGGCCAGGTTTATCACACTGTGAATCAAGGGGCCAGGTTTATCACACAGTGTGTGAGGCTCGGTCTCTGTGATTCAAGGGGCCAGGTTTATCACACACACTGTGTGAGGCTGGGTCCCTGTGATTCAAGGGGCCAAGTTTATCACACACTGTGTGAGGCTGGGTCTCTGTGATTCAAGGGGCCAGGTTTATCACACACTGTGTGAGGCTGGATCACTGTGAATCAAGGGGCCAGGTTTATCACAGTGTGAATCAAGGGGCCAGCTTTATCACACACTGTGTGAGGCTGGGTCCCTGTGATTCAAGGGGCCAGGTTTATCACACACTGTGTGAGGCTGGATCTCTGTGAATCAAGGGGCCAGGTTTATCACACACTGTGTGAGGCTGGGTCCCTGTGATTCAAGGGACCAGGTTTATCACACACTGTGTGAGGCGGGATCTCTGTGAATCAAGGGGCCAGGTTTATCACACACTGTGTGAGGCTGGGTCTCTGTGATTCAAGGGGCCAGGTTTATCACACACTGTGTGCGGCTGGGTCGCTGTCATTCAAGGGGCCAGGTTTATCACACACTGTTTGAGGCTGGGTCTCTGTGAATCAAGGGACCAGGTTTATCACACACTGTGTGAGGCTGGATCTCTGTGATTCAAGGGGCTAGGTTTATCACACACTGTGTGAGGCTGGATCTCTGTGAATCAAGGGGCCAGGTTTATCACACACTGTGTGAGGCTGGATCTCTGTGATTCAAGGGGCCAGGTTTATCACACACTGTGTGAGGCTGGGTCTCTGTGATTCAAGGGGCCAGGTTTATCACACACTGTGTGCGGCTGGGTCGCTGTCATTCAAGGGGCCAGGTTTATCACACACTGTGTGAGACTGGATCATTGTGAATCAAGGGGCCAGGTTTATCACACTGTGAATCAAGGGGCCAGGTTTATCACACACTGTGTTATGCTGGGTCTCTGTGATTCAAGGGGCCAGGTTTATCACACACTGTGTGAGGCTGGATCACTGTGAATCAAGGGGCCAGGTTTATCACACTGTGATTCAAGGGGCCAGGTTTATCACACACTGTGTGAGGCTGGGTCTCTGTGATTCAAGGGGCCAGGTTTATCACACACTGTGTGAGGCTGGATCTCTGTGATTCAAGGGGCCAGGTTTATCACACACTGTGTGAGGCTGGATGTCTGTGATTCAAAGGGCCAGGTTTATCACACACTGTGTGAGGCTGGATCACTGTGATTCAAGGGGCCAGGTTTATCACACACTGTGGGAGGCTGGATCACTATGATTCAAGGGGCCAGGTTTATCACACACTGTGTGAGGCTGGGTCTCTGTCATTCAAGGGGCCAGGTTTATCACGCACTGTGTGAGGCTGGGTCTCTGTGATTCAAGGGGCCAGGTTTATCACACACTGTGTGAGGCTGGGTCTCTGTCATTCAAGGGGCCAGGTTTATCACACACTGTGTGAGACTGGATCACTGTGAATCAAGGGGCCAGGTTTATCACACTGTGAATCAAGGGGCCAGGTTTATCACACACTGTGTTATGCTGGGTCTCTGTGATTCAAGGGGCCAGGTTTATCACACACTGTGTGAGGCTGGATCACTGTGAATCAAGGGGCCAGGTTTATCACACTGTGATTCAAGGGGCCAGGTTTATCACACACTGTGTGAGGCTGGGTCCCTGTGATTCAAGGGGCCAGGTTTATCACACACTGTGTGAGGCTGGATCACTGTGAATCCAGGGACCAGGTTTATCACACACTGTGTGAGGCTGGATCACTATGAATCAAGGGGCCAGGTTTATCACACAGTGTGAGGCTGGATCACTGTGAATCAAGGGGCCAGTTTTATCACACTGTGATTCAAGGGGCCAGGTTTATCACACACACTGTGTGAGGCTGGGTCCCTGTGATTCAAGGGACCAGGTTTATCACACACTGTGTGAGGCTGGATCACTATGAATCAAGGGGCCAGGTTTATCACACACTGTGTGAGGCTGGATCACTGTGAATCAAGGGGCCAGGTTTATCACACACTGTGTGAGGCTGGATCACTGTGAATCAAGGGACCAGGTTTATCACACACTGTGTGAGGCTGGATCACTATGAATCAAGGGGCCAGGTTTATCACACACTGTGTGAGGCTGGATCACTGTGAATCAAGGGGCCAGGTTTATCACACTGTGAATCAAGGGGCCAGGTTTATCACACACTGTGTGAGGCTGGGTCTCTGTGATTCAAGGGGCCAGGTTTATCACACACTGTGTGAGGCTGGGTCTCTGTGAATCAAGGGGCCAGGTTTATCACACACTGTGTGAGGCTGGGTCTCTGTGATTCAAGGGGCCAGGTTTATCACACACTGTGTGAGGCTGGGTCTCTGTGATTCAAGGGGCCAGGTTTATCACACACTGTGTGAGGCTGTGTCTCTGTCATTCAAGGGGCCAGGTTTATCACACACTGTGTAAGGCTGGGTCTCTGTGAATCAAGGGGCCAGGTTTATCACACACTGTGTGAGGCTGGATCTCTGTGATTCAAGGGGCTTGGTTTATCACACACTGTGTGAGGCTGGATCTCTGTGAATCAAGGGGCCAGGTTTATCACACACTGTGTGAGGCTGGATCTCTGTGATTCAAGGGGCCAGGTTAATCACACACTGTGTGAGGCTGGGTCTCTGTCATTCAAGGGGCCAGGTTTATCACACACTGTGTGAGGCTGGGTCTCTGTGATTCAAGGGGCCAGGTTTATCACACACTGTGTGAGGCTGGGTCTCTGTGATTCAAGGGGCCAGGTTTATCACACACTGTGTGAGGCTGGGTCTCTGTCATTCAAGGGGCCAGGTTTATAACACACTGTGTGAGACTGGATCACTGTGAATCAAGGGGCCAGGTTTATCACACTGTGAATCAAGGGGCCAGGTTTATCACACACTGTGTTATGCTGGGTCTCTGTCATTCAAGGGGCCAGGTTTATCACACACTGTGTGAGGCTGGATCACTGTGAATCAAGGGGCCAGGTTTATCACACTGTGATTCAAGGGGCCAGGTTTATCACACAGTGTGTGAGGCTGGATCACTATGAATCAAGGGGCCAGGTTTATCACACACTGTGTGAGGCTGGATCACTGTATATCAAGGGACCAGGTTTATCACACACTGTGTGAGGCTGGATCACTATGAATCAAGGGGCCAGGTTTATCACGCACTGTGTGAGGCTGGATCATTGTGAATCAAGGGGCCAGTTTTATCACACTGTGATTCAAGGGGCCAGGTTTATCACACACTGTGTGAGGCTGGATCTCTGTGATTCAAGGGGCCAGGTTTATCACACACTGTGTGAGGCTGGGTCTCTGTGATTCAAGGGGCCAGGTTTATCACACACTGTGTGAGGCTGGGTCTCTGTGATTGAAGGGGCCAGGTTTATCACACACTGTGTGAGGCTGGGTCTCTGTGATTCAAGGGGCCAGGTTTATCACACACTGTGTGAGGCTGGATCACTGTGAATCAAGGGGCCAGGTTTATCACACACTGTGTGAGGCTGGATCACCGTGAATCAAGGGGCCAGGTTTATCACACTGTGAATCAAGGGGACAGGTTTATCACACACTGTGTTATGCTAGGTCTCTGTGATTCAAGGGGCCAGGTTTATCACACACTGTGTGAGGCTGGATCACTGTGAATCAAGGGGCCAGGTTTATCACACTGTGATTCAAGGGGCCAGTTTTATCACACACTGTGTGAGGCTGGGTCTCTGTGATTCAAGGGGCCAGGTTTATCACACACTGTGTGAGGCTGGATCACTATGAATCAAGGGGCCAGGTTTATCAGACACTGTGTGAGGCTGGATCACTGTGAATCAAGGGGCCAGCTTTATCACACACTGTGTGAGGCTGGGTCCCTGTGATTAAAGGGGCCAGGTTTATCACACACTGTGTGAGGCTGGATCACTGAATCAAGGGACCAGGTTTATCACACACTGTGTGAGGCTGGATCACTATGAATCAAGGGGCCAGGTTTATCACACACTGTGTGAGGCTGGATCACTGTGAATCAAGGGGCCAGGTTTATCTCACTGTGAATCAAGGGGCCAGGTTTATCACACACTGTGTGAGGCTGGGTCTCTGTGATTCAAGGGGCCAGGTTTATCACACACTGTGTGAGGCTGGGTCTCTGTGATTCAAGGGGCCAGGTTTATCACACACTGTGTGAGGCTGGATCTCTGTGATTCAAGGGGCCAGGTTTATCACACACTGTGTGAGGCTGGATGTCTGTGATTCAAAGGGCCAGGTTTATCACACACTGTGTGAGGCTGGATCACTGTGATTCAAGGGGCCAGGTTTATCACACACTGTGGGAGGCTGGATCACTATGATTCAAGGGGCCAGGTTTATCACACACTGTGTGAGGCTGGGTCTCTGTCATTCAAGGGGCCAGGTTTATCACACACTGTGTGAGGCTGGGTCTCTGTGATTCAAGGGGCCAGGTTTATCACGCACTGTGTGAGGCTGGGTCTCTGTGATTCAAGGGGCCAGGTTTATCACACACTGTGTGAGGCTGGGTCTCTGTCATTCAAGGGGCCAGGTTTATCACACACTGTGTGAGACTGGATCACTGTGAATCAAGGGGCCAGGTTTATCACACTGTGAATCAAGGGGCCAGGTTTATCACACACTGTGTTATGCTGGGTCTCTGTGATTCAAGGGGCCAGGTTTATCACACACTGTGTGAGGCTGGATCACTGTGAATCAAGGGGCCAGGTTTATCACACTGTGATTCAAGGGGCCAGGTTTATCACACACTGTGTGAGGCTGGGTCCCTGTGATTCAAGGGGCCAGGTTTATCACACACTGTGTGAGGCTGGATCACTGTGAATCCAGGGACCAGGTTTATCACACACTGTGTGAGGCTGGATCACTATGAATCAAGGGGCCAGGTTTATCACACAGTGTGAGGCTGGATCACTGTGAATCAAGGGGCCAGTTTTATCACACTGTGATTCAAGGGGCCAGGTTTATCACACACTGTGTGAGGCTGGGTCTCTGTGATTCAAGGGGCCAGGTTTATCACACACTGTGTGAGGCAGGATCCCTGTGATTCAAGGGGCCAGGTTTATCACACACTGTGTGAGGCTGGATCACTGTGAATCAAGGGGCCAGGTTTATCACACTGTGAATCAAGGGGCCAGGTTTATCACACAGTGTGTGAGGCTGGGTCTCTGTCATTCAAGGGGCCAGGTTTATCACACACACTGTGTGAGGCTGGGTCCCTGTGATTCAAGGGGCCAGGTTTATCACACACTGTGTGAGGCTGGGTCTCTGTGATTCAAGGGGCCAGGTTTATCACACACTGTGTGAGGCTGGATCACTGTGAATCAAGGGGCCAGGTTTATCACACTGTGAATCAAGGGGCCAGGT
>OZ024755.1:37543673-37568673 GCA_964016885.1 Eledone cirrhosa
CATAGAGTTACGGCCTTTTCTGATCTGAGTTCAAATCCCGTCAAGGTTAACTTTGCCTTTCATCCTAACGGGGGTCGATAAAATAAAGTACCAGTAATGTACTGGGTAATTGCTGGCCTTGTGCCAAAAGTAGAAACAATTATATCTAACTGGCAATCAATTTGACAATCATTTAGTGTTGGATATTTGTTCTGGAGCGCTGCCTTCTGGCAGAATCGGTAGAGCGTCGGACAACATGTTGTGGTATAGAGTTGTGGCCCTTTTAGGGTGGTAGATTGGTAGAGCGTCGGACAACATGTTTTGTGGTATAGAGTTGTGGCCCTTTTAGGGTGGTAGATTGGTAGAGCACCGGAGGACATGTTTTGTGGTATAGAGTTGTGGCCCTTTTAGGGTGGTAGATTGGTAGAGCGTCGGACATATTTTGTGGTATAGAGTTGTGGCCCTTTTAGGGTGGTAGATCGGTAGAGCGTCGGACATGTTTTGTCTCTCTCTCTCACACACACTATCTATCTATCTATCTCATTCTATCTCTTACTCACTATACATATATCGTATTTCTGCCGCTGTCGCCGCCACCACCACTCCCATCATCGTCACCACCACCGTCACAACCACCACTACTATCACCACCACCACTCCCACCACCACCACCCCTACCACTCTACTAGATTCAAGTTTACTCTAGCCGTGTCGTCTGCGCCTTACAAACTACTTCAGTGAAATAAGCTTGACATCTTCAAGGAGAATATATCTGCTGGTCTTTTTATTTTCACTTGACAAACTCTCTGTCATTTCCCTTTGTAACTCTGTTACTAGGAACATTGCTTCTTTACTCTTTACAACATCTTGTTGTTCTTCTACAACTTTCACTTCGTTTTTTTTTTCCGGGTGGGGATGGATATGTTTAGTTTGTTTTTGCTTGTTTTACATTCTATCTTTCTTATATTGTAGGCAACATTTGAACATGCTTCATATTCGAAAACCTGATTGGCTTGTACACAGACAAGTTTTGACAGATCGCCTCACGCATGCAAACGCGCACGTACATACGTACAAGCGCACATACATACACACGTACAAGCGCACATACACACCACACACACACACACACGTACGTACATACATACGTACAAAGATGATGGCTGCAACTCGATTTCGAGTAATGCCAGCACTTGATACTTAAGCATAAACGTCAAGGACGTGGCTTTTTAGTCCAGCTAGAGACTTGCCTATGGCCAGCAATGCCATGCATCGCAAAAATATGTCACATATCAAGTGATACCTGTACTTCAAGCTTTTTGAAGTGAGGTAAGGCTTTGCAAGGGGCCAATCCCACTCTCTGCACATCGAATGTATTTACGCCAAAATATAGAACTGGTCGACATAATGGGATGCAAAGGGCGGTGGATTGGCAGAGCGTCAAGCATCGTGCTTTGCAGCATAGATTTATGGCCTTTACGTTGTGAGTTCGAATCCCGCCGAGGTTAGCTTTGCCTTTCATCCTTACGGGGTTAATAAAATACAGTACCAGTAATGCACAGGGGTAATTGCTGGCCTTGTGCAAAAAGTAGAAACAATTATTGGATGCAAACAAAGTCGCGGGTTTTATATCAGAATGACCTTCTAGAGAGAGGTCTTAATAAAGACTAGGAGTCATGTTGTACTGGGTCACATGTTACCAGTAGCACTTGAGAGCGATCTGGCATATACATATATGCATACAAACATTGACAATTGCGTCGTTTATACGAGGCGTGCAGGCGTAGAAGACCATCTAAAACGTTTTTGAACGTTTTCCTCTTCAATTATTCTGACTTACTTCCTGAAAGCCGTTCAAGGCTGCTTGTGTTTCCGTTTAAATTTTATATTACTGACTTAAAGCAGCGTCTCTTCGGTTTCAATTTCATATTGGCAAATAGCGCGATATCACCAGGTGGGTGTATAGGAAACAGTCGCCATTTTGTACTTCGTAAAAAAAAAATTAAAAAAACTTGAAGGAAATTTGAGCGAGTGTGTTATCGTGTTGTACATGGGTGAGCTGATTGTTCGGTGATGGTCGCCATGGATGAGTTCATGAAATCTTTGCATATTTTCAGTCGTTTTGGTGGAGATTGAAAAGCCCTATCAAATACCTCACCATCTGTAACCGACACTCAACCGCACTTCGAAAGATGCGTACCACTCAAACACTTGTTTTACCAAGGAAATGCTTGCCAATAGCCCGACGCTGCTGCTGTTCTTTAAAAAGCATGGCTGCTTGCAATTCTTAAAATTCAGCACACAGTGTTGACAGTGAATAGTTTGATTGTGACACCCAAATATTAAAAGTATGAAAATATATTCTTGACAGGTGCAATGTGTCCGAACACGTAAGAACCGAACTCCCACTGTCATCGCCTCCATCTCTCTCACCCTCCCCATCTCTCTCTGTATAGTGAGCAAATGGGGTCCCACGTGCTTGGCAGCCCCACAGCCTAGGCGGACAGAATGGAGAAGGCGTTTCTCCTTAGGATGGTAAGGGAGATGCGCTGGAAGAGCCATTCAATCTGGCGAGGCTTCACACCTGCGGCTGGCCAGCGACAAAGGATTTTAAGGGAATTGGTCACAAATTTGCCAGGCTTCATACAATTTATCATACGCACACGTTGCTCGAATTTGTCAGCTATCGTAAAAATGGCAGTCATTCATATAACGTTACAAAGCCTCGTGTAATATTGGTTTCTTATATAGGCACAAGGCCAGTGATTTTGGGGGAGGGGAAAGTCGATTAAATCGACCCCAGTGCGTGACTGGTACTTTATTTTATCGACCTCATGAGGATGAAAGATAAAGTTAACCTCAAAGCCTCGTGTAATATTGAACACAGAATAGATGACCTGAATCTCATTGGTATTTTCAGATGTGTTTTTGATTTTATAATGTCCACAGTAGAAAAGAGTGAGGTGCCGAGGTAAGTAAATCCGAAAACCTATTCTGGTTTATGTACTGCAATGTTTAGGAATAGAAACCTTTAACAATCAAAACGTTGTCATCTGCAACATGATTTTAGCACAATGTCGTTCCAAAAGTCCGAAATCTCTTGTTCTAGATCAGGCATGGGCAACCTTTTTCGAGAAGCGGGCCGCATGAGATATAGTTCATCATCAGGTGGGGCCGCAAGCGCTAATTTACATTCGTGCCCACATTAAAAACAAAGGGCGGTAACTCAGGTTGTTTTGATTTGTTTCTTCAGAATTCGTACACATTGTTTTCCTCGAATGTAAAAATGATAGAAAGATAAATTACGACTGAAAAGTTAGGGTAAAAAAAATTTTTTTTTTTTAAATCAGAAAGATTTCACTTAGGTGACTTAGGCGAACCCCTCAGAAAGCTTCGAGGGCTCCATGCTGCCCATGACTGGTTTAGAGCCTCTTTTCTTACTTGTATGTCTTGGAAGAGAGGCAGCTAAATCTATAACATTTATGTGACAAATAAGATTAATAACAAAAGAGCATCATTGGTTACATCTCCCTATTTTACAGCATCTCCGCGCATGAGCATACCACTCTTTATATTAACTTTATCCTCTCAGCGCTTCGTAAAAGTCCGAGAGATAGATCAAGTGTATATACACGATATATGTTACTTAAAGTTAAAGTCTGTCCAAAACCCTGAATCTTGTACGATGGGAATTTACTCCGATTCCATTGACATTAAGTTAGGTGACATTACACCTTGGACAGGACACCAGTCTGGTGCAAGGTGAGACTACATCTAATGGCGGTGGTGATGGCGGTGGGTGGTGGTGGTGTCAAGGATAGTGGCGGTGGTGTCAATGGTGGTGTCAAGGATGGTGGTGGTGGTGGTGTCAATGGTGGTGATGGCGGTGGTGTCAAGGATAGTGGCGGTGGTGGTAAGGATGGTGGTGGCGGTGGTGGTGTCAATGATGGTGGTGGTGGTGTCAAGGATAGTGGTGGTGGTGGTGGTGTCAATGGTGATGGCGGCAGTGTCAAGGATAGTGGCGGTGGTGTCAAGGATGGTGGTGGTGGTGGTGTCAAGGATGGTGGTGGTGGTGTCAATGGTGGTGATGGCGGTGTCAAGGATGGTGGTGGTGGTGTCAAGGATAGTGGCGGTGGTGGTGGTGTCAATGGTGGTGATGGCGGTGTCAAGGATGGTGGTGGTGGTGTCAATGGTGGTGGCGTCAATGGTGGTGGCGTCAAGGATAGTGGTGGTGGTGGTGTCAAGGATGGTGGTGGTGGTGTCAAGGATGGTGGCGGTGGTGTCAAGGATGGTGGCGGTGGTGTCAAGGATAATGGCGGTGGTGGTGGTGTCAATGGTGGTGATGGCGGTGGTGTCAATGGTGGTGGCGGTGGTGGTGTCAATGGTGGTGATGGCGGTGGTGTCAAGGATGGTGGCGGTGGTCGTCATTGTGGTAAATGTTATAGTGGCGCTGGCGTAAGAGAGAGAGATATTGAGTATCGATCTCGTGTGGGTGTGTGGTTTCCTTCCAATAATCAAGCGTGCGTGCGTGCGTGCGTCTGTGTGTATTATGTGTGTGTGTGTGTCTATGTATATGTATGTGGGTGTGTATGTGTCTGTATGTATGTGTGTGTGTCTGTATGTATGTGTGTGTACGTGTCTGTGTGTATGTATGTGTGTGTGTCTGTATGTGTATGTCTGTGTGTATGTGTGTGTCTGGGTGTGTATGTGTGTCTGTATGTGTGTGTATGTCTGTATGTGTGTGTATGTATGTGTGTGTATGTATGTATGTGTATGTATGTCTATGTCTGTGTATGTGTATGTATGTATGTCTGTATGTGTCTATGTATGAGTATGTCTGTGTGTATGTATGTGTGTGTGTGTGTCTGTGTGTATGTCTATGTATGTGTATGTCTGTGTGTCTGTGTGTGTGTTTGTGTGTGTGTGTATGTCTGTGTGTCTGTCTGTATGTGTATGTCTGTGTGTCTGTCTGTGTGTGTGTGTGTCTGGGTGTGTATGTGTGTCTGTATGTCTGTGTATGTGTATGTCTGTGTATGTATGTGTGTCTGTGTGTGTGTTTGTGTGTGTGTGTTTGTGTGTGTGTCTGTGTGCATGTCTGATGTGTATGGTTTCCTCTCAATAACCAAGTGTAAGAAGAATCATTGGAATTATTTGAATCTCTTCATTGACATTCCAATATTTCCAGGCAACTATCGACATTGAAAGCTATGAAACGGACACCAGGTGTGTGTGTGTTGGTGTGTGTGTGTGTTGGTGTGTGTGTGTGTTGGTGTGTGTGTGTGTTGGTGTGTGTGTGTGTGTGTGTTGGTGTGTGTGTGTGTTGGTGTGTGTGTGTGTTGGTGTGTGTGTGTGTTGGTGTGTGTGTGTTGGTGTGTGTGTGTTGGTGTGTGTGTGTTGGTGTGTGTGTGTTGGTGTGTGTGTGTTGGTGTGTGTGTGTTGGTGCGTGTGTGTTGGTGCGTGTGTGTTGGTGCGTGTGTGTTGGTGCGTGTGTGTTGGTGCGTGTGTGTTGGTGCGTGTGCGCGTTGGTGCGTGTGCGCGTTGGTGCGTGTGCGCGTTGGTGCGTGTGCGCGTTGGTGTGTGTGCGCGTTGGTGTGTTCTTGTGTGTGTTCTGGTGTGTGTGTGTTGGTGTGTGTTGGTGTGTGTGTGTTGGTGTGTGTTGGTGTGTGTGTGTTGGTGTGTGTTGGTGTGTGTGTGTTGGTGTGTGTTGGTGTGTGTGTGTTGGTGTGTGTGTGTTGGTGTGTGTGTGTTGGTGTGTGTGTGTTGGTGTGTGTGTGTTGGTGTGTGTGTGTTGGTGTGTGTTGGTGTGTGTGTGTGAGAGAGAGAGGTGTAGTTCATACCAAGCATTGTGAAATATATATGTATGTTTGCATACATGTATGTCTATATATATATATATTTACACGCGTGCGTGCGTAAACAGAAATAACAACGCTATCGGTACAGTATGCGGAAGGTATATATTAGGTTAACGCTTTAAATAGCCGGAAGAGGGTCTTAACGTTTCGGACGCTAGTCCTTCACCAGAAGAACGAATGAGAAATAAGATAGATTGAGGGGACGGTCGGGTTGGAATTGGAAAAAATGTCTTTAGATAAAAATAACAGGTCTATACATGTTGACATCTCTTGCAAAACTGTTGGTGCTGGTGTTTTGTGTATGATTTATTTTTTTAGAAAAGTCGATGATGGAGCGCGTCTACCTGAAATGGAAAAATAAATCGTTTTGTAAAAAGAGCTATACTTGTGCACGTGCGTAAACGTGCGTGTGTTATAGGTCCGTACGAAGCTAAGAAGAAATGTGTGTGTATATGTGAGTAAAAGAGTGTGTGAGCATGTAAGTACGAAGCCATGAGCAAAAGTATGTTAATATAAGGGTGTGTATCGGTGAGTATTAGTAGTAAGAGAAGCTGCTAATGATCAAGAGATAGCGATAGGAATCTAGGGGTGTGATAATGGACGGGGTATTAGAGAAATTGGGAAGGAGAGGTGAGTTGAGTCCCAGAAGGGAATAGGACTCAAGGCGGTGAATCAGACTTTGTTCAGTCCTGGTGCGCGAGGCCTGTGATCCATGATGTAAAGGGAGACCCAGGACTGAAACATGTAGGGAAGAATGACCAGGAGAACAGAAATGACGGGCGACAGGAGTATCCAAACCGAGTCTGATGTCCCTCAAATGTTCGGCAAAACGGTCCGCCATACGACGTCCCGTTTGTCCGATATATAAAGACCCGCAAAGGGCATAGACAACGTGGGTGGATGTGCAGGTGAAGGAATGGCGGATACGGAAAGACCCGTCAGGGCCTGTAAGAGTGGTGAGGATGGAAATAAAGGGACAAGTGTTGCAGCGGGAACGAGAACAAGGATGAGAGCCGGGTGGAGTCGTGGATAGATAGAGAGATGTAGTTCATACGAAACTTGAGATATGTATGCATCTATGTATGTTTTCCGACATGTATGTATATGTCTATATATATTTACATATATATGTGTATATACACACACACGCGTGCAGTGCAGTGCAGTGCAGTGCAGCCAGCCTGCCTGCCTGCCTACATCTGTGTACGTGTGCGTGTGCGCGTGCGCGTGCGCGTGTGTGGAGAGGTTAAAGCACTGTTGTTGTCATTGTTTTATTCCCCTCTTTAACGTGTTCTGGCCTACATCTGTAAAATATACACACAAACGGCGGACTACAGAGGCCACGTACCGTTCCTCTACGACAGATAACTTTCCCCCCTCGGAAAACCCTCAGTTGATGGATGCGAATCCGAAATATAGGGACAATTAAATCTCTCCCAAGGTAACTATCTCGTGTTATTATTTTTATTTTCTACGCTCTTTCCTACGTTCCTCCACACATTATACATCTCATTCTACATTCACTTACATCTCCCTCTTCACCACCGGATTCTGTTACCCGGAGATTACCCCTCTGCATTGTTGAGGCTTCCAAAACGACCCCCCCCCCCAAAAAAAAACTATCGTTTAGCAAAATATGTGCTGGCAACATATGTGATGACGTCATCACATCATCACCATCATCGCCAACATGGCGGCCTTTATAATCTTCATTAGTATTGTCATCGTTGTCTTTATTTCCACTTTCTTTTGTTATTGTATTGTAGTTATATTACTGTTGTCAGTGTGTCTTCAGAAACTGGCAGTTGAAATAGCACATTTGATAGCTTCGCTTCTTCACCGAAGGAGGTAGGTCGGTAGGTGAGAGAGAGAGTGTGTTGTATGAGTTGTATGAGAATGTAGACCCAGCGCCAAGGGAAGACCCAAGGTGTTACTGTACTCCCCTCCCCCCCCCTCTCTCCACCTGCCTTCCACACACTTTTCGATGGTGCTCCCTCACATATAGAAAATAGATTTTATAAAAACACATCTCTAAAATATTGGGGCGTCAAGTATGAAATTTGTAGGGAAAAAATGTTCTACAAATTTCATACTTGACCCAATACATTCTTTGCGGAAAAAGTCTCACCTAGAATGCTCCGAAGGAAAACTTTCTCCCTTGTAAATGTAGAAGACCGCCGTCCACGTAACAGTGAATTTTCTCCACAAATTCTTTGCAGGGTTTAGTATCCCTGACATCATTCTCTCCGATAACGGTACCTAATTTACTGCAAGTGAATTTAAGAATTTTTGCAAAATGTTCACAATTGTCCCTGTGTATCACCAGAGATAGAAAGGACAAGTTGACCGCTATGTGGACACGTTGAAAAGGGTGCTAAAAAAAAAAAATCTAACAATGAGGAATTGGAGGAGGTATCGTTGCAACAATTCCCGAGGGTTTACTGAGTAACGCCAAACCCAAATACCGTTTCAGATATGTCGCCGGCTGAACTGATGTTTGCCAGAAAAATTAGGTCAGTTTTTGATAAACTATTGCCGGGACTTAAAATAAAGACCTGGAGAAATACTAATATTACGTCCAAATATTTCCAATCTGGGGAGATGTTTTTCAAAATATACAGGAATGGAAAGGAGGGTTGGGAAGACGGTGTAATAAAAAATAGATTGGTAAAATGACGTACATGGTGAAAGGTTCAAAATTGGAACACAAAAGGCGTATTAATAAGCTAAAACGAAGGTTGGCTGAGGAAAGGGGTACAAGAAAGGAAGTACCTATGGAAGTTTTCGATGTGCCGGCTCCACAAGAAATCATCGAACCAAGGCGTACCAATACAAGAAAAAGAAAGCACGCGGAATTGTTGGAGGTAGTCCCGAAGCGGAAAAAATATTAAGTTTCCGAAGGCGGTAAATCTTAAAAAGGGAGATGTTGGGGAAAAAATATTAATTTCCAAAGGAAGAAAATCTCAAAAGGGAAAATGTGGTGAACAACCCTTTGGGATTAAAGAAATGGACTTGGCAGACTATTGTAAATAAGCAACGTGTCTTGTTGTCAGGAGTTCGGTTGGAATGTCGCTTGAAGTTACGCCTGAGATAAAGTTGTTTGTCCCCCCCCCCCTCCTGCATCGTAGAAAATATAACCAGGGTTATATAAGAAAGTGGATCAACCAATCAAATGCGACGCGATGCGGAAAAGAAAGTGGATTAACCAATCAGATATGACGGAATGCGGAAAAGAAAGTGGATTAACCAATCAGATATGACGGGATGCGGAAAAAGGATTAACCAATCAGATATGACGGGATGTGGAAAAGAAAGAGGATTAACCAATCAGATATGACGGGATGCGGAAAAGAAAGTGGATTAACCAATCAGATATAACGCGATGCGGAAAAGAAAGTAGCATTAACCAATCAGATATGACGGGATGCGGAAAAGAAAGTAGCATTAACCAATCAGATATGACGGGATGCGGAAAAGAAAGTAGGATTAACCAATCAGATATAACGCGATGCGGAAAAGAAAGTAGCATTAACCAATCAGATATGACGGGATGCGGAAAAGAAAGTAGCATTAACCAATCAGATATGACGGGATGCGGAAAAGAAAGGAGGATTAACCAATCAGATATGACGGGATGCGGAAAAGAAAGTAAGATTAACCAATCAAATGCGCCGCGATGCGGAAAAGAAAGTGGATTAACCAATCAGATACGGTACAATACAACAGTGGAAAGAAAATGGGACTACAAGGACCCCATTTCTTTCAAAATAATGTGATAAATGGCCCACTTACTTGCAGGGTGATCAAGGAGATTGGAACCCCTGATCAGGGTGTTGTGTTGTCATTCTCCTCCTCGTGATGGTGTCAAAGGAATATATACATACCATATCTAGGCTGGATTTCCAGATTTTGCCGAAATTTTTATTCAAAAGTGCAGGCATGGTTGTATGATTAAGGGTTAAATGGTTATGGTGTTCACTTTATTACCATAAGGTTTATGGTTTTTAACCCATTACTGTGTGGCTGGAACCCCTTAAGTAAGTACCTTCTAGGATAGCATGCACACACACACATATGTTATGTCCTTGAGCAAGACACTTTATTTCACGTTGCTCCTTCTACCTGGAGTTGCGACCGATAGATAGTATTAGCAATTGGAAAGACCAACGGAAACGTTGTTTCCTCGGTCCGATTTGACGAAAGTCGATCGTTCCTTTTATATATATATATACACACACACACACACACAGAGGCATATGGGAGCGTTGTCAGTACCACTGCACGATAAACTGCAACTTTTGTTTTCAGGGATATACCACTCGCACTCCACAGGCAGTGATGAAGTCTGCCAAAAGCATCAGTTGCCTTGGAGATGCGATTGACAATCTGATCGTCCAGGGATGCAGAGTGGTTCACCTTGCTGCCAAGGTAATTAAAGGAGATCACGTACTTCAGGTCCTTTCCATCAATTGAGATGGGTGCAAGAGGGTGCCCTTCATCTAACCGCACATGTTTAACACCTCCTACATGCCTGGGGGGGGGGGGGTTGGTTAATGTACCACCTCAGTCTTCTTGGTGATGATTGTTAGGCCAAAAGAGGGAGACGAATTGAACTGCTTTTCACTTGCGCGCGCATGCGTGCGTGGGTGCGTGTAGACATATATATATATATATATATATATATATATATATATATACCAGCATGGATAAGTGAGCATAAAGGCATCTGGGTGTGGAAAACTGAAATGAAAACCCTTACACGTGATCATACCTGCACTTCTGAAATATTTCAACAGGAGAAATGATAAAATTATTTGAACCAACAAAAATATTTTTGCTGTTTCATAAATACTTTTTACTCATTTCCCATAATTAGTAATAACAATGACAATAATACATAGAGTCGGTAAGTTTTAATTATATTTCAAATACTGGTAATTAAAATGTATGTACTAATTTACGTACCCTTTAATGGCTGTTTTTCTAATGGAATACATATTATTTCAAATAATCAATGAAGAATTTTGAGGAATTTACTAAAATTATTAATCTTCTTGTGACACTAAACTCGGCCAGTTGCAGACTGTACATCAACATGTGATATCTCTCTCCACAAAGTTCGATCACCAACAGCAGAGGTCAAAGAGCAAAGGTCAAGTCCAGTCCATAAGTTGACATTGACAAGCCATCGTTTGGCTGCCGGCCTTTGCTTCTCTTACCAGCCAACCTTCCTTCCTTCCAGGTATAACCTACTCACACCACGAGTTGATCTTTTTATATGACTGTATAGTTTGAGTACTCTTGACTTGATAATTGATGTAATTGGTCTAAGTTTGGTAATGTTGAGCAGCTCACTGATACAGATACGGTCGCTGAGCCGCTTGCCAGTCATAAGTCTCATGATGTGGTTCTGGAATGTAGAGAGCTTCTGAAGTGACGTTGTCCAATTAACACAGTCAATACCATATAACACAACTGGTAGAGTGTAAGTATCAAAGATCTTAGCCTTCAAATGATAGGAAACTCATTTTGATGTTAGTACTTCCTTGTTCTTGTTGAAAGCTGCCCAACCTAGAGCGATTCGATATTGCGCAGCAACATTCCATTGTTGTTTTAATTAATCATTTCACTAAGATAGTAACTTAATGTAAGGTTCTTATATATAATTGTTGGAAAATAATTTAAATTGGAAACCTTTAACTTTTTGACGAGCTTGGTAACTAAAGGGTTAAAGAGCAACTAACCTTTTCCTTATATCTTTAAATGACAGACACTACTTGTGGATTTCAAATAGTTTTGAAAATAATCAGGAATTTGGAGAGATTTAGTAATAATATTCTTGTTAGGTTAGAGTTAAGAAGGGCATCTGTTGTAGAAACCATGTGAAACAAAAGACTGTTCAGTTAAGTCAAAGACATAGCAACCTCCCCAGTGCTGGGCCACAATAAATGCTTCCAGTACACTCTGTAAAGTGGTTAGACATCAAATGAACACAGCAAAGAACCCTTTAGTCTTGGTGTGAACATAAAAACATATCTGGATCCAAGTGGAGGGGATATGTGATAAATGTGGGCCTTGGGTGACATGGGGAAAATTGATCTCAGGAAGGGGAACCTTACAAAGGAAAGACACAGATGGATGGAAGACATGGTAGAGGTATTCCGAGATAGACTTAGCCAGATATTATGGAAGCTGATCTCAGGAGAGTGAACCTCACCCCAAAAAGAAAAAAGTAGAAGGATGCTGTGGTAGAGGCATTCCATGGTAAACTTAGACAAAAGGATTGAGAGGACCCTTTTGTCCCGTTGAGGACTTGACCTCTCGAGCTGATACAATAAAATGTACCCATCAAACCATGTAAAGTGCTTGACAATCAAGTGGAGATAGTGTCGAGTGGACCCTTAAATCTTGAGAATATAATGGCCTCCCTAGATTCATGTGGAAGGAAATGTAGAGCAAAGCCAAGGCGTGAGCAGAAGAAGTGGAAGAAAAGACCTGTTCAACCCACGTAAGCAAATATGTAGAAAAAAATAACCCTATATCAAAATACTGATAACGAGGATATATTAATTTGCAATAATTAAAATATTTACAGACTCTTTGTATTATTGCAAAATTTTCCCCAAAATAATTAAAAATTCAATTTATAAATGTCATCTTTTGGTTGCTTATAAATCCTTTTTTTTGTTCAATTTAATTTCAAAATATTAAACAAAACATTTAAAAAAGTTAACCCTTTTGTTACTTTATTGCTAATGAAGTTGGAGGGATTTACTAAAATGATTATTTCAATGTTGTGATATGTGAAGTAATGTTAGGCTGCTGTTGAGCTCTACTGGTAACATAACCCAGTACGACCCATCACATGGTCAGATTATTGGTGATTAAACCGACAAATTCACCAAGCTTGTTTGGTGAGGGTGATGATTTCTGGACACACTGCAGGATGAAAAACAAAACCCTTCAAAGAGTGGAGGAACTTAGAAGAGTCAAAGGCCATCCAATAGTATTAAAAAAAAAAAATCAGGCAGACAGAGCTTGTTGGCTTTAGTAGGCAGTATGTCTAGGACAAGGAACACCTGCAGTAAGTAAGACTATTAACTGGGTGACAACCTTTCAGGTGGCTAATGACTTCATTCCTGTAAGGCAGATGAGCACAGCTCAGTAACTAGTTTCCGAATAATGGACAGATGAGAATTTGGGACCCCCCCCCCTTACATCATTCTTTCCTCCAATGAGTATTATGGACATACAACATCTAATAGATGCGTATTAGTGCTATTGTCATAGGTCCCTGACACTCAGCAATGAGAGTGGGAGGAGACCAGACCATATATTTGTAAAGGTTCATAACTAAATGAGTTAAGGTGCTTGGATCACAATCATATGACAGTGAGTTTGATCCCTGTATTGAGGCAGGTGGTACATTCTGTTCTTGAACAAGACAATGTTGTTCCAGTCCACTTAACTGTGAGTGCGGGTGAAATGACTTTCAACAAGATTTGTGCTAAGCTGTTTATATTTTAATTAAAACTGGAACACTTAAAAATGAGTGGTCATAGTTTCACAGGGAATCGGGTTGGTACCAAAAGGGTTTAAATGGTTAGTAATAACAACAACAACAATAGTTTTCTTTTCTCTCATTTAAATTTTTATTCTTTTTTATAAATAACAACAATAACAATAAAAACAAGGTCCCAGGGTGGAAATATTAGTAAGGGGCTAGTGTTTAGTCAATGTAATCGACACAACTACAGGCAGTACTTGAAAGGTCCTTTATTTTATTGGCCCCTATATTCCATAAAGTCCCTGAAGCAATGATGAACTAAAGTGACAATTATTTGTCTGATGCTCCAATGATTTTCTGAAATGCACCATCTCATAATAATAGTAATTATAATTTCTGTTATATATATATATATATATATATATATATTTATATATTTGTTTTGCAACCCCGACTAAATAGTGAGCCTGTTGTGTTATTATTTCTGGCAATATTATAACAATATGACCCTAGCCAAGTATAACAATTTATATATATATATAGGTGTATGGTTGCAAGAAAAATTGCGTCCGTAGGCGGTATGCCAGGTGACCCCTTGGAGATAAGATCACATAGGAAACATATCTGATGATCTTTCAATTACAGAATTAGTTTCGATCAATAATAGATCGTTCCTCGATCTGATCGATAGTGAAACATATGTAATATGTTATTAAATATATCATGATGCAACACTGAATCCTTGTTCCTTTATATATATAAATTTAAGTGAAAAAAAAAACTCCTCTTTATGGGAGTATAAGCCAGACAGACAAAATTAAGTTAGTTTAACTTATATAAAGATCTCCATACCATGGTTTCTTTTGTGGAAGAAACAATTTATTGGAGGAATCCACAATACTCTTCAGGGAAGTTTATTCTTCAAAACTAAGAGGCTATACTGATCATGAAATTACACATACTGTTTCAATTGCCAAGGCAGCATGCTGTCAAAAACACGTTGCCTTGTTGAACTATTAAATGATCAAATCTTTTTTAATATATTAGGACTATGCCACAGGCTTCTAATAACGCTAGAAATAACAGCAAAAATAAACGTCTGATACAACTCGACAAATTAAGGATTAATTAATTGTTTCTACATTTGGCACAATTATCTCAGTGCATTACTGGTACTTTATTTTATCGACCCCGTAAGGATGAAAGGCAAAGTTAACCTCGGCGGGATTTGAACTCAGAATAGCAAGGGCCGTAACTCTATGCGTCAAAGCATGGCGTCCGACCCTCTACCGATACTTCCTAAGGATTAATTAATATTAATTAAAATGGAACACAAAGAAATTATTAGCATTAGGGTAAGTTGATTTAATCAACCCCGTTTTATCACTGTTGGTCACAAAAAAGGGGGCAGATACACTGTAAGTATTAATAGTCGATTACATTGACAACTACCTTGGCTGGAGATTGAAAACAAAACTAATAGGGATGTAACTTTATACTTTGTATACCCTATAGTTTTGAACATATAAAAAGTAGACTCCCTACCTTTTTAACAGTCATGGAAAGAAACAATACAGTTATTGAAAAGAGTTGAAATAAATGCATGCAAGATTTCACAGTTCTAGCGTCACCCCTTTATAGTTAACCTATGAACATTTCAGCCGACCTCATATATATATATATATATTCTATATATATATATATATATATAATTGTTTCTACTTTTGGCACAAGGCCAGCAATTATCCCAGTGCATTACTGGTACTTTAGTTTATCGACCCCGTAAGGATGAAAGGCAAAGTTAATCTCGGCGAGATTTGAACTCGGATCATAAAGGGAGGTAACTCTATGCTTCAAAGCATGGCGTCCGACCCTTACCGATACTGCCAATCCACCGCTCTATATAATATAATATAATATATAATATATAATATAATATATAATATATAATATATAATATAAAAGAAAGATGTTTATTGGTTCGCTGGTGTGTTGGTTGAATCACACGCAAACTACATACACACACACACCAATACATACACACACATTTAAAGAGAGAGAGACACATAGAGGGAGAGGCAAAGAGAGAGGCCGTTATACAGAGATAGATACAATTAAAGTGTTAGATATTCAGAGAGAGAGAGAGAATCGGCTTAAACAGTTGAAGGTTTAACAATATAGCGTTAGCTTTTATAAAGTAGTTTTATAATCTTTGATTTTACAGAACAAAGAAAAATTGATACTATTTGAAATTAATCTACCCTCCAGCTTTTCTAGATAGGTAATCTTTTCTTTAAAGCCACTGTGGGCAAGGGCTTCATTGTAATAAAGAGTAGAGGCACTAAAAATGTCTTCATTGGCTGAGAGACCGAAAATTCTAAGCGAGACACTTAACTAAATTATCAGTAATATTTTTAGGATGGTTCGAACTAGCAGCTATGTATCTAAGGGATCTGTTAGCTTTGTGGTACGGGTAATAGGGGAAAATATCTAAAAGTGACATCTAAAGATTGGACATAGACATATTTGATTCATTGGTGATTCTAAAACCTAGATTACGGAAGAAAGTGTATCATTTTTTTCCGAAACCCATCAGTGGTTTTAGGATTTACCTTGTGCAAAGCAAAAAGGCCTTCGTTGCGGGAAGCAAAACAATGCATTTTTCACTTTACAGCCGCAGATCTAACTTTTCCGTTGGTACCATTCAGAATTAAAGCTACGAATATACTTGTTGCTTATTCCTAGCTGAGATATTCAAATATCAGGTGTTGAACGGCCTCTTTTCTTAACTATAACTTTCTCATAGAGAGACAACTGTGAAAACCTAAAGTTCACTTAATGTCACAGAATTTATTTCTTGGGGATGCAAGGATGTCATGGTTAAATTATCTAAATTTTCTATACAATAAAACAACCGACAAAAATATGAATTAAACAGAATAGCTGGAAGTATGATAATAATCTACAGTTTATCACATTCAAGAATATGGTACATGGTTTTTAAGCACAACACACGCCGAGTCAAAAATAAACACTACACTCGAACAACAATGTCGACATCGCGTGAGCGACAGTGCACTCTCTAACCAACGTTCAGCTTCTTTCCTCTGACGCGTGCGCAACGCATGCGCACAACAGCCAAACACCGCATCGCTGGAATTGTTAAACACACAGTTCCATACAAGGATTTTTGTAAGTTTTCATGAACGAGGGGATGGCTAGTGACATGAAGCTTAAGAATTAAAGAAAAAAGACATTGAATGTTACCGATAATATCGAGTGAAAATACGGGGTGCTACAATTCCTATACACGAGCCGCCACTCTCCCGAATGAAACAGTTCTAGTCTTGTAGAAGCCATTTCTATATTAAATATTTATACTCTGCTTTGTATTGAGTACCTTACTTACTGTTGTTACCTCCGATTGAACCCGGGATAAACACGTACGCGCGCGTGCGTGCGTGCGCGTGTGTGTGTTTATCCCGGGTTCAATCGGAGGTAACAACAGTAAGTAAGGTCAAATATGAAATTTGTAGAAATTTGTTTTTTTTCTACAAATTTCATACTTGACGACCCTATATACGTATATATATATATATATACGTATATATATCATAATTTGGGTGGACATAAGGGTGAACCACTTCAAATGAGTACTCAATACAAAACACACACACACACAGAGAAAAGTACATGTATATCGTTGAATGATGTACGTATCGAGGAAGTCCTCTGCATTGAATGCACATTAATTTGACACGATTTATCCTTTAATAAAGACCAAGTTTGTTTCACTGGATAGGGGGCTGTTAACAATGAACACTCTTCTACCCAGCAAATCAAAATAATTTTGTAAATATCTCGCGTCACACACACGTATAATTTTAGACACACATAATAGTATAGACACATAATTGGAAAAACAGTTCCCATGCGTGCTACTGTCTAAAGGCAGCACTAAAATACACACAAATTGAAATAGTAAATTTTATAAGTATTTTAGAAGAAATGCCAGGGTCGAGAATGATTTGTGTCTTGTGAAAGGGTGGGTAAATAAAACTATATAGTTACAAGTGTTTTATTAGTTTTAAAATATATTTACTTGCAAAAGACAAGGACAAATACAGAAAGAATATGAATAAGAAAATAAATAGAAAATTAGTTGAGAATTTGGTATAATCAATCTGGTTTAACACACGATATGAATTCACCAATAGTAAATTAGTTGAAGTAAAAGGTGAAATGTAACGTGGAGGGGGCGTGGTCTTTTCTTTAGAAACTTATCGGGTGGGAAGAGTTTTACGAAAATGACATTTTCCCAACTTAAGGAAAACCTTACCAGATGCAATATAAGATTTAGTGAAATTTCTGACATTGCCATGAATGGAATTTAATGGCGAAAGAAGAACACCTACGGTTTAGGTTACCTCTTATAGAAGCGAAAGGGGATGCTAAAGAAGAATAACATGCAATATATCCTAAAACTTATGTATAATTATATAGCATTGTAAAATGATGTATAATCTTCAAGGCCAAAGGTTTTCAAACGCAACTATATAGAATATCAGGAATGTTGTTTTGCTAAAACCCGACTTCATAAATACGAAGTGAATTGTGTAAACAAAATGTTGCTTCCAGCTTCCATGAGAAATTATTTCTGTCGACATATAGGACATGCCAACGCAAACTATTACCCATCTTGATATAATGCATACATTAAAAAGGATTTATCAAAACACGTGGGCCCCAAATGTGTACAAGAAAGACATAAATGATTGAATCTAACTTAGTAAATGACAGATTTATATAATTTTATCGATTATGAGATGAAAGATAATTGGAAAAGTCAATAGTGGCAGGATTGCAGCGTACAACAAAGTATGTAATAATATTAATAATTGTTTCTACTTTTGGCACAAGGCCAGCAATTACCCAGTGCATTACTGGTACTTTATTTTTATCGACCCCGTAAGGATGAAAGGCAAAGTTAACCTCGGCGGGATTTGAACTCAGAATGGCAAGGACCGTAACTATGCGTCAAAGCATGGCGTCCGACCCTCTACCGATACTGCCAAATAAGGATTTCTACTATAGGCCCAAGGTCAGCAATTTGGGGAGGGGGGGGGGGGCTCGATTAAATCGACTCCAGTGTATTACTGGTACTTTATTTTATCAACCCCGTAAGGATAAAAGGCAAAGCTAACCTCAACTGGATTTGAACTCAGAACAAAGTAGACTCCAAGGTAAATTGCGATGTTCTTCAGCAAAACGTAATACAAATAATTCAATTAGGATAAATTTTATGCTGCGAGGAAGACGACACGCTTAAAGATATGTTAACTGGTTTGGAGCGATAAATTAATTTGGATTAGTGAAAGAGGAGAGTTGGGGGAGGGTGATGGAAGAGGTAACAAGTATTTGACGCAAGGAACATTAGTCGAAGAGCAGATAGAATAATAGAAAAACTGGAAGAGACGGATGCACATATATATATATGTATGTATTAAGAAAGATTTAGGTAAGAGGGCGCGATACGAATAGGAAATATGTGGTGGGGCAAGAGTAGTGTAAAGTAACAAGAAAACAAAATTGTTTTTACCTAATATTGAGTAACTTTTCCAGGTTGGTTTCTTTTTATCGAATGAAAAAGAAACAGAGTCCTGCTTTATGAGCTGTTTTTTTGTTGAATTTCTGACCTCAAGGTCGGAATAATTGCAATGGCATGTATGTTTTTAGCATTGCATTGCTCTAAATCCCCATCAAAAAAGAAAAACCGACCCTTAAATATATTTTCCGTGCTATTTCCAACTTCAGCTTTTTTATATATGTATGTATATAGTGAATTTCGCAAGAAATGTTATGTCCAAAGCAGGTAGAGCACTCAGTCCGAGAGATAAGTTGCAATATACAGAATTAGGTTTAATTCACATTTTCATTTGTCGAATAAGTGCGTTTCCCTGTGGAAATATTTCCGCAGCTCGTCAGTCCGCCATCTTTGAAATGTAATGTGCGTTGACAGTATTTGAGTTCTACTAGAGAGTTCTTGTGGAAAGGGAGATAACTTGTGGCGTTGTGTTAACTCTAAGGCTTGTGTAAACTAGGAAGAAGTAATTTAGTGTAGAGGAATCTATTATATATATATATATATATATATATATATATATATAAGAAAATTTCGCTCTACATGGCTGAATACAATAAATGTAATCTGAGTTTTTCGAATATTAATAATAATATTCGATTCGTTTGCAAATATGAAAACAAACCTCATTTTATAGCCATGTCAATAGAATGAACCCTTCATTCTTGCTCTTGTGCTGGCATGTAAACAAAACTGCAGACACTAATGTTTCCGGGTATCACCCTTCATCAGTACTGTTCACCTGCCAACTGTCACAGCTAGTGAAAATATATACTATTTTCTAAAATATACAGTGGCTGATCGGCCTGATTTGCATATTAGCTGACTGGCTGATCAGGCCGATCAGTCACTGTATATTTTAGGACACCCGATCTAATGGTGGAGGAACTCATGAGGTTCAAGAGCTAATAGTGTGCATATGTGTGTCTAACTAGTGACTCGAAATCTGATTTTAAAAAAAACATCATGCGCGCTCCCGAGTCATTAACCCGCATCGCTGAGAGGGAGACCTCACGTGTGCATTCACCAATTTATCTTGTGTTGAAGCTTTTGGCTTGGAACGATCTTCTGATATCTTAGCTGTTTGTAAAACAAACTTAAATTCTTCAATTTCTAGCAGTGACTTCTCTTTGCCGGGATATATCCTTCTTTGCAGAAAAGATTCTGTGATTTATATGAATAGTCTTAGTGTTTTCAGTCTGGAAAATCATTCAGTGGGTAGGGGACTGTCTCTTGAGACTCCTGGTGATTCATTCATGAGCTTCCGATTTTTCTGATACTCTGTTAGTTATCTCTTTTTTCTTTATCGTCCTCCCACCATCCTTCATCTCAAGACTCTAGTATATTTGATACAATCTCAGACAGTATCGATATGGCTCTTTCTCTACATCCTTCTACAAATAGTTTTATATTAGGTAACTTCAATGTTCCTCATGTTAACTAGTTTATTCCTTCTAACACTACTAATGTTCCTGGCAAACCTTCAATATTTCACTCGCTCAATCTCTCGGGCAAATTATCAATTTCCCTACTAGTTTTCCCGATAATTCCGACCAACATGTTCCACTTCTTTATTTCTTTCTTACCTCTTCACCTGGCTCTTGGAAAGTGTCACGACTCAGTCCTCATGTTGAGGTATCTGTTGGTAGTTCCTTTAACTCTTCCATTAGTCATGAGCTTCCAAGTCCCGACATTCTTTTTGTTACCATAGATCTGACTGATATTCATTTCCTGATAGTTTTTCCCACTAAAAATTCTGCCATTGAAGTCTCCTCTGGGGTGGAAGCTGGCAAAGAGGTGTCCGTGCCATCTTGCAAATACCAGGTAATATTTATCTCGATCAGGCATGAGTAACCTTTTTCGAGAAGCGGGCCGCATGAGATATGGCTCGGCGATAGCGGGCCGCAAGCGCTAATTTGCATTCGTGCCCACATTTAAAAAAATGGCGGTAATTCAGGTTGTTTTGATTTGTTTCTTCAGGATTCGTACACGTTGTTTTCCTCGATCGTAAAAATGATAGAAAAATAAATTACAACTGAAAAGTTGGGGTAAAAAACTCGGAAAGATTTCACTTAGGTGACTTAGGCGAGTTATTCAGAAAGCTTCGCGGGCCGCAGGTTGCCCATGACTGGTCTAGACACTAGGTTATGATAACTCTTCTTAAGAACCTGAAAGTTCTACCTCGCATCCCCGAGGATCAAATACGAAGTGCTACTCCACCTCTACAGATTAGCAACCTATATCTATTCCACGAGAATTACAGACTGTATTGTTCGACCATTATTGTATTTGGCAGTATCGGTAGAGGGTCGGACATGCTTTCCAGCATTGACTTTGCCTTTCATCCTTACGGGGTCGATAAAATAAAGTACCAGTAATGTACTGGGTAATTGCTGGCCTTGTGCCTAAAATAGAAACAATTATCGTATGTGACCATCATCACAACTAATATATTTTGATAGCAAGTTATGACTGACGTTTGGTTTATAACATTCCTTATAGATAAGACGTTTGGCTTTATTCGTTTGACACTGCTGTTCACTTAGTCATTACTTACAATGCTGTGACATTTGCAACACTTCAGGTGACAGAAAGAACTTTTGCTACTTATCTGCATTTGACGAGAAACTATATATAGTTTGGAAAGGAATCTACGGCTTAAAAATGTAAAGAATATGTAAAGAAATGGACATCCATATAAATATTTAATCCCAGTTGTTAAATCCTCTACAAAGAACTATCCATAACAACAGTAAACAGTATTATTTAAGCATTAAATGAAAGAAACAAGCTAATAATTGATATTCAAATATATTCGTAGGCTTATATAAACAACAATGCATACAGAAAACGTATTTATCAAAATAATTACAACTAATATAACACCCATTATTAGCAAATAAATACGGCCCTTGCCATTCTGAGTTCAAATCCCGCCGAGGTTAACTTTTCCTTTCATCCTTACGGGGTCGATAAAATAAAGTACCAGTAATGCACTGGATAATTGCTGGCCTTGTGCCTAACGTAGAAACAATTATTAGCAAATAAATTGCTTACAAAATAAAGTACGTGAACTAAATCTATAAAACTAGAATTGGTGTAGATTATAAATCAACACCAACATATTCAAAATGTGATTAAATTGAACGAGCTATTCATTAGTTTTAAAACCATAAACTTTAGTGTTTGAAAAGAAACTCAAAATGATAAATGTCGGCCCCTTACTTTTGTTACTGAGTTGATCAGAGAATTACGGCAACTCCTGTAATTGTTTTTGAAGCCTCTTTCGTGGTGTAAGGAAAGAATAAAGTTAATCTCAGACCGGAGACCTGGCCTGGATGCTTGCAGTAAATGGGATTACATTAAATACATTCAAGGATCAGATGTATACAACAACTCTGGTTCAGCAATGATCCCTCTAACAGGGTGACACATTTTTCTATCTATTAAATTTCACTTTCAATACTTTGGTTAACTGAAACAATTGTAGAAGGTACTTAACCAAATTGCCGTGTATTGGGAGCGAACCCCAAACCACATAGTTGCAAATTCAATTGTAAAATATACATAAGTTGTCAATTTCATGTATCTAATTATGTATGTATGTATGTATGTATGTATGTATGTATGTATGTATGTATGTATGTTGGTGCTACTGGTAACATGTATCCCAGTACAACCTGTCTCATGGTCGGGTCGTTGGCGACTAAACTGGCAACCCCACCAAGGTTTCTTGGTGAGGAGGGTGACTTTGGACATCCTGCAGGACTAAAAACAAAACCTGTCAAAGGGCAAAGGAGCTCTTAAGAGTCAATGGCCATCCAAAATCACCGGGAAAGATGACCCCTTAGCCTTTGTCAAAGCAGAATTCTAGGAGAAGGAAGACTCTGATATAACACCTGCAACTCTGATGGTATCCAATGATGTTGACTTGTTCTTCTTTTTGGTAAATATCATCTTGGTTAAGAGAGTGGGACTGGCTTTGTGCAGTGCCTTTGCTCACTATAAAAGCTTCACGGCACAGGCATTGCTTTATATCTGGAGATCTCTCTGCACTTGTCGTCACATGGTACCATGGGCCCAGCACTGTGTCAATAATTGTCACAAGTGTAGTGTTTGTACCAGAGTTTTCAAGTCGCTGGCTGGACTAAAAAGTCACACTCGTTCAGCGCATTGGTAGGGGTTCTCCTACATGGATATAAAGTAGTGGCCGTACTCGAAAACGAGTTGGCAGCCACCATGTATATATATACTTATGTATGTATGTATATATATACTTATGTATGTATGTATGTATGTACATATATATATACTTATGTACGAATGTATATATGTGTGTATGCACGCACGCATGTATGTATATATCTATGTATGCATGCGTGCGTGTATGTGGGTATGTATGTATGGTGCTACTGGTAACATGTATCCCAGTACAACCTGTCTCATGGTCGGGTCGTTGGCAACTAAACTGGCAACCCCACCAAGGTTTCTTGGTGAGAAGGGTGACTTTGGACATCCTGCAGGACTAAAAACAAAATCTGTAAAAGAGCAAAGGAGCTCTTAAGAGTCAATGGCCATCCAAAATCACCCGGAGAGATGACCCCTTAGCCTTTGTCAAGGCAGAATTCTAGGAGAAGGAAAACTCTGATATAACACCTGCAACCCTGATGGTATCCAATGATGTTGACTTGTTCTTCTTTTTGGTAAATATCATCTTGGTTAAGAGAGTGGGACTGGCTTTGTGCAGTGCCTTTGCTCACTATAAAAGCTTCACGGCACAGGCATTGCTTTATATCTGGAGATCTCTCTGCACTTGTCGTCACATGGTACCATGGGCCCAGTACTATGTGTTAATAATTGTCACAAGTGTAGTGTTTGTACCAGAGTTTTCAAGTCGCTGGCTGGACTAAAACGTCACACTCGTTCAGCGATTCGGTAGGGGTTCTCTTACATGGATATAAAGTAGTGGCCGTACTCGAAAACGAGTTGGCAGCCACCATGTATGTATGTATGTATGTATGTATGTATGTGTGTGTGTATGTATGTATGTATGTATGTATGTATGTATGTATGTATGTATGTATGTATGTATGTTTTCTCTTTCTCTTAATTTCGAGTATATTTTTTTGACCGGCCACCTTCCTGGTGGCAAGGTTGTAAAAGAAAAGAAATTGTCATCCCTTGAATCGCAAGAATGTTTTGCAAATTTTGAAGGTGCCAGCTATCGCAGCCATTTGTAGACTATGAATTAGGGAGCCGCGCTTTTTGTCCGCAAATCCAAGTTCAGTCATACTTTGGTCCAAGCAGGTTGGTATATAACCCGTAGCACCAATAATGATGGGTATGAAGCTAAAGGTGTATCTTCGATACTGGATTTGTAAACTCCTCATCAATGGTCCGTAGATGTCCTCCTTCTCCTGTATTTTTCTGACAACGTTTACATCAAGTGGGCAGCTGATCTCCACAACAGAACACGTTTTCAATGTGTGGTCCCAAACTACAATATCAGGCCGGTTGTGCTTTAATTGGGCATGTATGTATGTATGTATGTGAGGGCGTGTGGCTGAGTGGTTAGAGAACTGGATTCGCAATCGTGAGGTTGTGAGTTCGATTCCTGGACCAGGCGATGCGTTATGTCCTTGAGCAAGACACTTTATTTCACGTTGCTCCTTCTACCTGGAGTTGCGACCGATAGATAGTATTAGCAATAGGAAAGACCAATGGAATCATTGTTTCCTCGGTCCGATTTGACGAAAGTCGATCGACTAAAAAAAAAAAAAAAAATGTATATATATATGTATATATATATATATATATATATATATATATATGTATATATATATATATATGTATATATATATATATATGTATATATATATATATATATATATATATATGTATGTATATATATATATGAACGATTCCAACCGTGACTAACCCCACTGAAAAGTTTCGTGAAATAGTCTTTTTAAGACTAAATAGAGCATTTGTAGATTTTTCCAAATTGAACGATAAGTA
>OZ024755.1:37573673-37601173 GCA_964016885.1 Eledone cirrhosa
ATCTGATATCCTTTTCTCTTATTTAATTATCATATTATCACCATAACATATATATTAATAAACTCCTTCCTGGATCTCTTATCTAATACAAATCAAATCTTTCTTAATAACCAAATAAACAAACAATTTAGACACCCTAATATGCTCTCCATCTTTACTACTAAAATAATATATAACTGTTTCTACTTTTGGCACAAGGCCAGCAATTATCCCAGTACATTACTGGTACTTTATTTTATCGACTCCGTAAGGATGAAAGGCAAAGTTAACCTTGGCGGGATTTGATATGAAATCATATATAACACTAATTAAATACCTGACAACAGTGTCCACAACACTAATTACTCCATTATATATTGCAATATATTATATAAATCCCTATCTAGTTATTAATAATTTAATTTTCTTTACACAATCTGAATAAATAAGAATAACAAATAATTTTTATATATAATTGATAAATAATCAATAATATTTTATAGTTTATAAATATTAATTTATAATACCATTTAATGAATGATAATTTTTAATAGATAATAAACAATAATTTAGAATAATAAAACAACCCTTCTTTTATTGTCAACCGTGATACTTCCTTAATTGCCTCCCTTTGTTATTAACTTCCCTTAAGAATATCTTTCCACTTATTTTTTATATTCATAACGTTAAAACAATTTAACGACATTTTTACTATTAGACTTTGTCTAATAACTCTTATATAACTCTTATAGAACTCTTTATGGAACTCCCACATAAAGCAAGGAAATTATTTCTTAATAGAACATTTAAAGATAGGAATGCATTGTATAATATATTTACTATACTAACATGTCTAGTAATACAGTGGAATTAATCGTTACTAAACACATATTTTTAAACTGTACACATCTCAAACACATTACAACTAAAGTTAAAAACATTCCATGTTTAATACAATTGCTTTACACCCAACATATACATTTACACACGTACTCTAATATAAATTTTCTTGAATGCCAATTACCTATCTTATTGACTTATATTTTTTGCATTATACATACATTACACAACATTTATTCATTTTATCATTACATATTTCTTTAACATTCTATATGAAATATGCTTTATTTATTTATTATATAACTCTTACCTTATGCATGCCTTTATTAAATTCTGCTTTATATACCCCTTACATTACCTTCTTTTCAATGCTATGATATCTTTTATCTTTCCTCTCTCACATCTTTTTTGCTTGGTATCTTTTGCACATGTATTACCTTAAAGAATATCTTTATATATAATATGCTCAATATTTCACTCTTCGCCATTGCTCCTTATACTGTGATATCTGTAACATACATCTTTTTGTAACTCCTGCTTTTAATATGATGTCACTGACACTGTCAATAGTTATGTATCTTTATCAATGTTCTGAAGACTAGGATTATAATTACTTGCTTAAACATTCTGTATGGTCCGATGAAGCCAGACATTCGTCTGGAAGAAACAATTGTCAGCAATTAAAATGTATTAAACTAAAATTTGATTGTTTTATATTTTGTATCTCGGCTCTGAAATATATTTGATAATTTACATTGAGTATTTTCTCTTACCGGTAATTGGCTAGTACTTAGTACTACCCTCCTTATTCATAATTATAAATAACTCATATATACGTATAGATATTATTATTATTACTTATATATATATATATATATATAAGTATGCATGTATACGTACATACATATATGTATACAGACGTACAGAAGCATGCACATATATATATATATATACATATATACATACATATGCATACAGGTACACATACATATATGCACGTATCAGTTTAGCGGCGCTTATTATAACGTCGCTTTGTTCGTTTGTAAACAAACTGAACAGCCTGAATTTATGCCATACGGTGTTAAGGCAACCACGTCACCTTTTTGTTCAACACTGACACAGGAACGATGTACTAGTTTCAAGCTTGTTAGCTATCATCAGCACCGTTTACCCATCTGCCAGATAGTTGAACGTTCGAAAGTATATACTTTCCTTATGAAAATTAACGGCTGAGCAGCCTAATTTGCATATTGAGTGAGTTAAATCGGTCAGGCATACCTGTATGCATATGTATGTATATATGTATATATATATATATATGTGCATGCTTCTGTACGTCTGTATACATATATGTATGTACGTATACATGCATACTTACATTTAAGTAAGTGCCATACTAAGAGTGAGAAATGAAATTTCGTTTTCATTTTGTTTCAATTTATCGTTTTCGGTATGCCTGACCGATTTAACTCACTCAATATGCAAATTAGGCTGCTCAGCCGTTAATTTTCATAAGGAAAGTATATACTTTCGAACGTTCAACTATCTGGCAGATGGGTAAACGGTGCTGATGATAGCTAACAAGCTTGAAACTAGTACATCGTTCCTGTGTCAGTGTTGAACAAAAAGGTGACGTGGTTGCCTTAACACCGTATGGCATAAATTCAGGCTGTTCAGTTTGTTTACAAACGAACAAAGCGACGTTATAATAAGCGCCGCTAAACTGATACGTGCATATATGTATGTGTACCTGTATGCATATGTATGTATATATGTATATATATATATATATGTGCATGCTTCTGTACGTCTGTATACATATATGTATGTACGTATACATGCATACTTACATTTAAGTAAGTGCCATACTAAGAGTGAGAAATGAAATTTCGTTTTCATTTTGTTTCAATTTATATATATATATATATATATATATATAGGAAAAAATATGACCCCGACGGCTATTTCTGGACAGAAATAGCCGTCTAAACGGCTTGAGCTCTGCCGTCGGGGGTCATACTTTTTCCTATTACCCACTCTACTTCCCTAAGTATTGAGTACTCTGGTGCGTTATGGTCCATCTGGTTCCTTACCACAATTCCTTCGTTTTATATATATATATATATCCACACATACACGCGGGCGGTGGGTTGGCAGAATCGGTAGAGCGTCGGAAAACATGCTTAGCGGCATAGAGATATGGCCCTTTATGTTCTGAGTTTAAATCCCACCGAGGTGTAGCTTTGTCGGTTATCTTTACGGTGTCATAAAATAAAGTACCAGTAACGCACTGGAGTTGATTTAATTGACTTCCCGCTCTCCTAAAATTGCTAGCCTTGTGCCAAAACCAGAAACCGTTATATTGTCTATAGGAATATCCCAACACAACACTATTGTAACATCGAAATAACATAGGGCGTATGTTAGAACCTTTCAGCAAGGCAATTAATCCATTAATAACAACAATACTAATTATCTAAATATCATCGGAAATTCAATCTACAACTAACTCAACCTGACAAAGGTCACATAATTTATAAATCTGGATTCAACAGACGACAAGTATGAGATACAAACCTAGGTCTAACAAGGGAAAATAGCACCAATTGCAAACATTGAAATTACACCCCTACCCCTGCAGCAAGCTATATAGTAGCTGTTAGACAATGGGATGGACAGCATAGTTTAAATAAATGAGGGTTTAGGGTATTAAACTGAATTTTCATTTGTTCTACAGGTATCGTTTACACTTAAGTATACGTAAAGTATTGGCAAACGTGTTAGTGTATTTAAAGTGAGAGATCTGTGTAATACTGATCTGTGTAATACTGATCTGTGACAAATATTAAAGGGAGAGATCTGTGATAAATATTAAAGGGAAAGATCTGTGTAATATTGATCTGTGACAAATATTAAAGGGAGTGATCTGTGTTATACTGATCTGTGACAAATATTAAAGGGAGTGATCTGTGAAATATTCATCTGTGTAATACTGATCTGTGTAATACTGATCTGTCACAAATATTAAAGGGAGTGATCTGTGTAATACTGATCTGTGACAAATATTAAAGGGAGTGATCTGTGTAATACTGATCTGTGACAAATATGTAAGGGAGAGATATGTGTAATACTGATCTGTGACAGATATTTAAGGGAGAGATCTGTGTAATACTGATCTGTGACAAATATTAAAGGGAGAGATCTGTGTAATACTGATCTGTGACAAATATTAAAGGGAGAGATCTGTGTAATACTGATCTGTGACAAATATAAAAGGGAGAGATCTGTGTAATACTGATCTGTGACAAATATTAAAGGGAGAGATCTGTGTAATACTGATCTGTGACAAATATTAAAGGGAGAGATCTGTGTAATACTGATCTGTGACAAATATTAAAGGGAGAGATCTGTGTAATATTGATCTGTGATAAATATTAAAGGGAAAGATCTGTGTAATACTGATCTGTGACAAATATTAAAGGGAGAGATCTGTGTAATATTGATCTGTGACAAATATTAAAGGGAGAGATCTGTGTAATATTGATCTGTGACAAATATTAAAGGGAGAGATCTGTGTAATATTGATCTGTGACAGATATTAAAGGGAGAGATCTGTGTAATACTGATCTGTGACAAATATTAAAGGGAGAGATCTGTGTAATATTGATCTGTGACAAATATTAAAGGGAGAGATCTGTGTAATATTGATCTGTGACAAATATTAAAGGGAGAGATCTGTGTAATATTGATCTGTGACAAATATTAAAGGGAGAGATCTGTGTAATACTGATCTGTGACAAATATTAAAGGGAGAGATCTGTGTAATATTGATCTGTGACAGATATTAAAGGGAGAGATCTGTGTAATATTGATCTGTGACAGATATTAAAGGGAGAGATCTGTGTAATATTGATCTGTGACAGATATTAAAGGGAGAGATCTGTGTAATAATGATCTGTGACAAATATTAAAGGAAGAGATCTGTGTAATACTGATCTTTGACAAATATTAAAGGGAGTGATCTGTGTAATACTGATCTTTGACAAATATTAAAGGGAGTGATCTGTGTAATATTGATCTGTGACATATTAAAGGGAGTGATCTGTGCAATACTGATCTGTGACAAATATTAAAGGGAGAGATCTGTGTAATACTGATCTTTGACAAATATTAAAGGGAGTGATCTGTGTAATATTGATCTGTGACAAATATTAAAGGGAGAGATCTGTGTAATACTGATCTTTGACAAATATTAAAGGGAGAGATCTGTGTAATACTGATCTGTGACAAATATTAAAGGGAGTGATCTGTGTAATACTGATCTGTGACAAATATTAAAGGGAGAGATCTGTGTAATATTGATCTGTGACAAATATTAAAGGGAGTGATCTGTGTAATACTGATCTGTGACAAATATTAAAGGGAGAGATCTGTGTAATACTGATCTGTGACATATATTAAAGGGAGTGATCTGTGTAATACTGATCTTTGACAAATATTAAAGGGAGTGATCTGTGTAATACTGATCTTTGACAAATATTAAAGGGAGTGATCTGTGTAATACTGATCTGTGACAAATATTAAAGGGAGAGATCTGTGTAATACTGATCTTTGACAAATATTAAAGGGAGTGATCTGTGTAATACTGATCTGTGACAAATATTAAAGGGAGAGATCTGTGTAATACTGATCTTTGACAAATATTAAAGGGAGAGATCTGTGTAATACTGATCTGTGACAAATATTAAAGGAGTGATCTGTGTAATACTGATCTTTGACAAATATTAAAGGGAGAGATCTGTGTAATACTGATCTGTGACAAATATTAAAGGGAGAGATCTGTGTAATACTGATCTTTGACAAATATTAAAGGGAGAGATCTGTGTAATACTGATCTTTGACAAATATTAAAGGGAGTGATCTGTGTAATACTGATCTTTGACAAATATTAAAGGGAGAGATCTGTGTAATACTGATCTTTGACAAATATTAAAGGGAGTGATCTGTGTAATACTGATCTGTGACAAATATTAAAGGGAGAGATCTGTGTAATACTGATCTTTGACAAATATTAAAGGGAGAGATCTGTGTAATACTGATCTGTGACAAATATTAAAGGGAGAGATCTGTGTAATACTGATCTGTGACAAATATTAAAGGGAGAGATCTGTGTAATACTGATCTGTGACAAATATTAAAGGGAGAGATCTGTGTAATACTGATCTGTGACAAATATTAAAGGGAGTGATCTGTGTAATACTGATCTGTGACAAATATTAAAGGGAGTGATCTGTGTAATACTGATCTGTGACAAATATTAAAGGGAGAGATCTGTGTAATACTGATCTGTGACAAATATTAAAGGGAGAGATCTGTGTAATACTGATCTGTGATAGATATTAAAGGGAGTGATCTGTGTAATATTGATCTGTGATAGATATTAAAGGATATTAAAGAATAAGTGAGTGGGAGAGAGAGAGAGAAAGGGTGAGAAAGAAAGAGAAAGAGAGAGAAAAGAAGAAGGAAAAGAGTCAATCCCAAATGGCTGAACTTAAATTCAAAATCGAATTAACAACAACAAGCGAGATAGGGAAGATAGAGAGGAGAGAACGGATGTCACCGCAATAAATTAATATTACTGTATATATTTTATCTAATAATTCTTCAAACTTGCAATTTTATATATAGCTCTGATTAATGATTATTTGCTTGATTAATTCTTCATCGAGCCACACCGTGAAAGGTAGCCAAACTCATATATTTATCGGTGACTATGTCTAATTATATATATATATATATACCTTTGAATTTAAAATATACACCCGTAAGGTTGAGTAAAACTTTAGGCAGTATCTGGCTGCGCTTTCTAGCAACCAGCCTACTCGCCGACGGGCAACACCGATCACAAATTTCTGCCTTGACCGCTAGCCACGTGATAGTTCTTAGTCATTTTTGAATTCATTTCTGACGGGGATCATGGTAGAAAATTTAGTCCAGACTCGGGGCGTCTCTTGATGAGTTCCAAGCCTCGTGGATAAATCCAAGATCGGGTATATCCACAAAAAAAGAACGAAACTACCTGTAGTCGAGACTAGAGGAATTTTGGTAAAGTTTATGTGCATTTTTTCTTCAAACTTCTATGTTGTACCTAGCTCCGTGTAGTTGATTATTTGTCTAGTCAATTTCTACGGGGTAAAAGAAATAACTAGGTAAATTTTATCTGGCTGTACCTCGCGGAAGATAGTCTGTATCATTTGTCAATTATTTCTTCATAATTACATTTTAAACTTATAGCCTCGTTTAAATGATTATTTATGTGGTTGATTTCTACGGACTAGGAAGAGGAAATACTGTATATATTTTATCTAATAATTCTTCAAACTTGCAATTTTATATATACATACATATATATATATATATATATTTAATATAGAAATGGCTTCTACAGGACTAGAACTGTTTTATTCGGGAGAAATCATCAGGAAGCCCAATAATTTCCGGATGATTTCTCTCGAATGAAACAGTCCTAGTCCTGTAGAAGCCATTTCTATATTAAATATATATATATATATATGTATATATATACATATGTGTGTGTATAGTCAGTGATAGGTAGTTAATTAGTTCATTATTTTGCCATCGTTTCAGAGGGTCGATTGATCATGGAAGATCGATGTATTGATTAGCATGGTAGTGTTTAAGCTACTACCTACTTCTAGTCTCGAAATTCCTGTTCAATCGGCCGTCTTCTTCAGAAACACTAGACTGTGATTTTATTTGCTACACACACACACACACACACACACACACACACACACATATATATATATATATATATATATATATATATATATATATATATATATATACATGAAAACTGGACCCCGACGGCTGAGCTCCTGCCGTTTCAACAGCTCTCTCGCAAAGAATCGCTGCTTTCACCCATAACGGGATCTTCTGAAACTAAAAAAATCAATCTGTGAACGCAGAAGTAAATATTTCGAAACACCTGGAGAAAGAGAGAGAGAGAGATTTATAGTCTGTAGACCTGGAAAGAGAGAGAGAGGGAGAGAGTTGTAGTGTGTAGACCTGGAGAGAGGGAGAGAGGGAGAGAGTTGTAGTGTGTAGATCTGGAGAGAGAGGAAGAGAGTTGTAGTGTGTAGACCTGGAGAGAGAGAGAGAGAGAGAGAGAGAGTTGTAGTGTGTAGACCTGGAGAGAGAGAGAGAGAGAGAGAGAGTTGTAGTGTGTAGACCTGGAGAGAGAGAGAGAGAGAGAGTTGTAGTGTGTAGACCTGGAGAGAGAGAGAGAGAGAGAGAGAGTTGTAGTGTGTAGACCTGGAGAGAGAGAGAGAGAGAGAGAGAGAGAGTTGTAGTGTGTAGACCTGGAGAGAGAGAGAGAGAGAGAGAGAGAGATTTGTAGTGTGTAGACCTGGAGAGAGAGAGAGAGAGAGAGTTGTAGTGTGTAGACCTGGAGAGAGAGAGAGAGAGAGTTGTAGTGTGTAGACCTGGAGAGAGAGAGAGAGAGAGAGAGAGAGTTGTAGTGTGTAGACCTGGAGAGAGAGAGAGAGAGAGAGAGAGAGAGAGAGAGAGTTGTAGTGTGTAGACCTGGAGAGAGAGAGAGAGGGAGAGAGTTGTAGTGTGTAGACCTGGAGAGAGAGAGAGAGAGAGAGAGAGAGTTGTAGTGTGTAGACCTGGAGAGAGAGAGAGAGAGAGAGAGAGAGAGTTGTAGTGTGTAGACCTGGAGAGAGAGAGAGAGAGAGAGTTGTAGTGTGTAGACCTGGAGAGAGAGAGAGAGAGAGAGTTGTAGTGTGTAGACCTGGAGAGAGAGAGAGAGAGAGAGAGAGAGAGAGTTGTAGTGTGTAGACCTGGAGAGAGAGAGAGAGAGAGAGAGAGAGAGTTGTAGTGTGTAGACCTGGAGAGAGAGAGAGAGAGAGAGAGAGAGAGTTGTAGTGTGTAGACCTGGAGAGAGAGAGAGAGAGAGAGAGAGAGAGTTGTAGTGTGTAGACCTGGAGAGAGAGAGAGAGAGAGAGAGTTGTAGTGTGTAGACCTGGAGAGAGAGAGAGAGAGAGAGAGAGTTGTAGTGTGTAGACCTGGAGAGAGAGAGAGAGAGAGAGAGTTGTAGTGTGTAGACCTGGAGAGAGAGAGAGAGAGAGAGAGAGTTGTAGTGTGTAGACCTGGAGAGAGAGAGAGAGAGAGTTGTAGTGTGTAGACCTGGAGAGAGAGAGAGAGAGAGAGTTGTAGTGTGTAGACCTGGAGAGAGAGAGAGAGAGAGAGAGAGTTGTAGTGTGTAGACCTGGAGAGAGAGAGAGGGAGAGAGTTGTAGTGTGTAGACCTGGAGAGAGAGAGAGAGAGTTGTAGTGTGTAGACCTGGAGAGAGAGAGAGAGAGAGAGAGTTGTAGTGTGTAGACCTGGAGAGAGAGGGGGAGACAGTTGTAGTGTGTAGACCTCAAGGGGTCTGTAGAAAGCAAATGTTTTACATCGTTATTTTATCAGCAACTGCTCCGAACTGTCTTTAGCTGGGTCTAAGACAGGCTATTTATATCTGTCGCTTCCTCTGTCCCCTGCCTCGAGAACCACAGGGGTGACCTTGACAGATTGCCCACGTACAGATTTGTTTATGCCAAAAATGAGGTAACCCAGAATTTTACCATTAAATGTCACCCAGGGGTCAAGGTATGGATAGATTTCGCTGCATAACATCATATATCGTTTCAGATATACACAAACAATACATTCTCACATATAAGGATTGGTGTACCTACATGCACACAGACACACGTATCTATAGATGGGAGAATTTTAAAGACGATCATACGTATGTGTCTGTATACTGCTAACGAATTTTTATAGCCGTATCTATGGAAGCGATACCAGCACATGCTATAAATACCTTTCCAAGTATCTCATTGTCACTGGGCAGTGTGAATCGATGTGGAGATGTAATCACACGGCCTGGTATGAGTAAGATCCTCTTTATACCCATAAGGGTGCCTGGTTATTTCAGCTCCTTAGCCTCGCAATCACCCTTGATAATGTTGCGAGCGTGATGGCTCACCTCAAAGAGTTTAGTTAACCCCTAAGATGTGAGGTGCGGCCGATTGCCGCCTTTGCTGGTAAATTCCACGCCTTTTTCTCCTTTATCATTCAATGAGTTATATAAATGCTATTTCTTAAGTAAAAAGTTTAATCTTTCTAAAAACATTTTATGCATTTTCGATATTAAATTTCCTTTTTTTTATCTGTTCAAGGGAAATTATCCTAAAAATACATTAAAGAGTTGTCTCCGCAGCTTTTTAAAAAAAAAAAAAACATTTTAAAAACCTATTTCATGAATTCATTTCCATATTGAACTGGTAAGTTTAAGGGAAACAACTCTTAAAATATTTTAAAGCTTTTTTTTCCCCATACATATCTTTGAAATAAATACTGTTAAACAATTACAACAGTTTCATGAATTATTTTTCTGGAGCCCACTTTTTAATGAAATATTTGAGTTCTTCTTTGATTAGTTTAAGGAAGACAACTCTGAAAGTATCCTCGAATTCCCCCCCCCCCCCCCCCCCCCCGTATATTCTTTGAAATATTTTCTTATTCTATAACCCAAATTTCATGTAATCATGTATATACCCTTGAAATATATTTTAATGAGTTGCCTCCCTTGAAATTCTAATATTTTTTCGAAATATTTTATTCTATCATATTATTTAAATTTCATGTACTCATGACTACTGCGTTGAAATGTTTTAATTTTTTATATAGCTCTTTACGTTCAGACGCGCATACAAATAACAAAGCCAGGGGAATTTTTTGATGCCACAACACTACACAGAGAAATGGCTGGCTTCAACCACATAGATATAACAGAGGAAGATGTAATATCAGCCATAGAAGAAATGAGAGCAATCATTCTAAAAACATGCTCGTGAGCCTTAGTAAGACCACTGAAGAACCTCTTCAGAAGTTCCTTGGCTAGCAGTAAACTACACAGAGAGCTAAAGGAAGACACAATATGCCCTATCTATAAAGGAGCAAACAGAGCGGATGCTAAAACTACAGGCCAGTCTCCCTGACGTCACATAACAGTATGGTCATGGAACGAATCATCAGAAAGAAACTGATCCCATTCCTCGCCTAACTAACACTCAACATGGCTTTCGCCTGGGAAGAAGCTGCTTTACACAGCTGTTATAACACTATGACTGGGTACTGAAACAACTGCTGGACAGCTCACATGTGGACGTGATATATCTTGACTTTGTGAAGGCCTTTGACAAGGTCGACCACGGAATGATATGTCACAAACTACACGGACTCGGCATATCTGGAAAAGTAGGTGAGTGGTTGCATGATTTCTTAAAAGAAACATCAATAACAAGTGGGGTGCCCCAGGGCACAGTCTTGGGACCACTACTGTTTTTGGTGGCTCTCTCATACATGCCCTCTGTAGTACATACAACATCCCTCACTAGCTATGCTGATGACACTAAGGTAGCACAGACAATCAAAAAACGGGCTTATGCTACACTTTTACAACAAGATCTGGATGACATATACAAATGGGCTGAGGACAACAACATGTGATTTAATGCTAGAAAATGTCAAGCCCTACAATATCAACCTGCTAACACAAGGACAGTACAACAAAGCTACAATGGACCAGGAGGAATCGAAATCCCTGTGTGCAAAGCGAAACTGGATTTGAACTATATACTGAACAATACTGGAATAGAACTATCAAGACCATTGAGGTATGTCATACATCAATTCATGTATGTTATCTGACGAGGACGTACTGAAAAAACAGCACAGTACCTTCGAAATATATATAATAAAACATATATGAGTGTGTGAATGTCTTCATTTATTATTATTCTGAATAAGTATATATATATATATATATATATATCATAAATCATGTCTTTAGAATCATCAGATAAAATATATACTATTTCTTCTTCTAATTAGCATAATTAACCATATAAAAAATCAATTAGAACAAGCTATAAGAATAAATGCTCTTATGGAGAAATCTCCGACAAATAACAACATGTATATATCTATAACTTTATGTATATGTTAACCTTTATATATATATATATATATATATATATATATATATAGAGAGAGAGAGAGAGAGAGAGAGAGAGAGAGAGAGAGAGAGAGAGAGAGAGAGAGAGAGAGAGAGGGGGGGGGAGATACGGCATAACTATGAAAGTAAGAAAAGTAACATTTGTTCAGGTACAGGGTTTGTTTATGTCTATCATACTTAAACCAGAGATTTATGTGTATAATAAAGAAACAGTTGTTCTTTCCAGCATGTTATATTAAAAACTCAATAGTGCTTCACTTTAATTTTTCTTTTTGAGTTCTTTATTTGGTTAAGAACAACAGTGTTCCTAAATGTAGAAGTTTATTAATGTTTTCAGATCTTCACATCAACATTTTTAGTGTATACTAGACCACCCGTGACCCGTTGGGTCATGTTCACTTAAAAATAATTTTTAAATAATTAAAATATACACAAAATGTATATTATGTAAAATGACATTGGAAAGGCAATATATATATATACGTGTATGTGTGTGTGTGTATATACGTGTATATATATATATATATATGTGTGTGTTTTTGTGTGTGTGAGTGTCTGTGGCCTATATACACTGGTCACACACACACACAGACATACATCCTGTCCTAACACAAGTTATAAGATACATATAACTTAATATTCAGTCACCAAATACAAGCTAGATACAGTAATGCTGTATTCGATTCTTTGAAGTCACCTGTCATAATTTCATTCAACAACACCACCAGCTCTCTCCCCCTCTCTCTCTCTCTCTCTCACAACCACTATCTGCGTTTGTATTCACATTTCAATGGTACCTTACTTTCAAAGTATTTTCCCATTATGCGCTGATTTGGCTATTTATAAAGGTACCCGAAAAAAACCCGCGTATCTCGGGAACCCGTGGTCCGATTTACGCGAAACTTGTCTTTTCACTGTATTATTCACAAGTATTTTCACAAAGAAAATATCAAATCATTTTTCACTAATAGCTATCCAATCACTCCACTTCAAAATTCTTGTTTCTATATCTCTATGTCTGCTTGACTGTTTGTTCTGAAATATTTTTCTGCTTAAAAAGTTGCAATGTTAATGAAAAGCTGCTTTATTTACAAAAATTTGAAATAAATTATTCTTACTTGTTCTCTCTCATGAATTGGAAATCCAAGTACCAAGGCAACAGCTTCTGAAGGACCGATATATCTTCCTGTTAAATACTGTATTATCTCATCTTCCCTGTTCACTCCAAACATTGCCTGATCACTGCCCTTCATGGTATATTTGATAACGTATTTGATCGATTTCACGGAAGAGCACATCTCTACGTTTAGGTGGCAGTTGAACAGTTTTAATAGTTTCATATTGTAGGGAGCCACCCATTCCGAAGTTATATTTCGGCTTCCCCTTCCTTCTTGGTGCCCCTCAAATCCTCCCATTCCTGGAGACCATCTTCTGTACACAAGATAAGAGTCCTCTCCACACAATGTATATTCACTGAAAGGCTTAAGGTACCGCTTACTGCACGTTCCATCTTTCCAACACGGCGAATTGTTAGAGCAATTCGGACCGTGGATCCTGTGCTTCAGCACCAATTCATGACCCTCTGGATCTTTGTTTGGATCTGGTATTTCGGCTTGAACAAATTTACCATATTCCTGCAGTCTGGGCTTGGAGGCTTCATTGAGCCATAGCAAACAGTGCACATGAGGAATACCTCGCTTTTGACATTCGACTGTCAGCACCTAAGCAATGCACGTGCCAAATAGGTCATCTACTCCAGTAAGATACTTTCTTAACAGTTTCCGCTTCAGGTCAAATACTCTGGCAATTAAATCTGGCCTGTCATGTGGCTTCTTATTCAGGAATAGGTTTTGCCGGATTTCGGGCCAGTTTGGATTGCATGTCATTGTGATGAAGAACGAAGGATTGCCGTACTTCCGTATGTACATCATGGCATTCTAGCATCGTTCCATCATATATCTCGGTCCACCGACAAATGTGGAAGAGAGTATGATTCGCCTGCCAATATTGCGAAAATCGTCATCATTCAATGCGTCAGTAAGGCCCTTGTATGTTGTAGATCGCAATGATGTTTGATTCATTCGGATGTATTGCAGTCTATCTCCTTCAATCTTCGCAGCCAAATATTGCTGAAATAAACGACCACCTCTGAGAAATTGGTTGAATTCATTCTCATGGTTCATTATTAGATAGGCATAGTAGCGCATTGGCAACACCTTCTTGTTGTTGCTCTTTAACAGCTCATGATGCCATCCGTCATCGCCAAAAGGAAAAAATAGAACATACTGCAAACTGTCATAGGACCGATGGGACTGAGATTATTTGCAATTGTCCGCCTTTTTCTTTCAACACAGTGTGCCGTGCTTTTGCTTGAAGTTCGGTGCTGTTTTGTATAATAACGGCAACTTCGTTTGCAGTTTGTGCATTGAATCTTCTCTCATGTTCCATTGTTGGTCTCCTATCAGGATCAATAATAATCGAAGCTTCAGGAATATTTTTAATTTGTTCTTTTGCCATTCGAAATGAAGCAACGTAAAGGTTATATTGTCTGAGTATTATTTCCAATAATTCAACTATGTCGCGCTGAATGCCATCATTATGGAGTATCCTGATCCTCAAATCAACACTATCCTGAGGATCCAAGAAGTAAATTTGAAGAAATTTGGGTTGTTCGTTGGGATTAGGGGTTAAGGAACTGGTGTAATGGTGAATTTGACCATGAATAACGATAGAAGGATTCCATCCACTCCTTGAGGAACGAACTTCTTCGGCCTCAAAAGATGTCATTTGGAAGAGGCAGTTATATTGTCTGAGATCCTTCCTGAACTCGTTTGCCCTAGGTTGATCAGTACTAAATAAACTGTGAAGTTCCTGGGGTAAAGGCTGCAGATTCCCCAACCTGACTTTTCCATTCATACAGCAAAAGTTAGCAGTTTCTCCATGAAAAAGCATTGCATGACAACAGACACAGATCTTATTCATCTGTCCAACATCAGTAGAGAGGTCACGTCGTTGAACTGTCCTTGCTCTATCCCTAATGGTTTGTTGGCAAAGACGCACAGCTCTCCGACCATCCGATTCATGATTTCTCCTTCTTCTGTCTCTTTCTCTCTGTTCCGCCAGACGCGCAGCCCTTGCTTTATCAGTCTCATCGATCCTTCTATTCGCATGCCTGTCCCAATCTTGTTGGCGTTGACCACTATCTTGCTCACCTTCTTCGGCTCTCCTTAGCCGTGCTTTCTTTCCACTATCGATAGACCAACCAGATGTTTTCTTTCTTCCTCGTCGAGGCATTATTTAAGAATAATCGTATTCACCTTAGAAATATTTCTAAATAATTGTTTCTACTTTTGGCACAAGGCCAGCAATTACCCAGTGCATTACTGGTACTTTATTTTATCGACCTCGTAAGGATGAAAGGCAAAGTTAACCTCGGCGGGATTTGAACTCAGTGCGTAAAGGAACGTCACTATGCTGCAAAGCATGGCGTCCGACCCTCTACCGATACTGCCAATCCGCCGCCGAAATATTTCTAAATAATGAAAGTATAGTCTGTTTAAACAACTCGTATTTTTCAAATCATATTCACTTAAAAAATACTTAATAATAATTAAAATATTCTGTTTAAAGAAAGCTGAAATATATATACTCAGTGTACAAATAATTTGTATTTTTTAAGTTATTTTCACTTAAGAATATTTTTTCCATCGTATTCACTTGAAAATAATTTTTTAAAAATGAAGATATTGTCTATGTAAATAAAGCTATTTGTGAAATCAAATTCACTTTAAAATATTTCTAAATAATTGAAATATTCTTTTTAACAAAAGCAAAAATTTAAACACCTACTGTTTAACACCAACTGGTATTTTTCAGTGATATTCACTTAATGCTATTCTGACAATTAAAATATCGTCTGTTTAAAGAAAGCTCAAATATAGATACTTGAAGTACAAACAACTTGTAGTTTTGAAATCATATTCACTGAGAAATCACTGAAAAATCTCTTTTTAATAATTATTAAAAATATTTTTCGAATGATGAAAATAGTTTATGTTGATTTACGTCAAACTTGTTTTATCCCCATTTCAGGATTATGTCACTTACAGGGCTATTTCTCCATTATGCACCGGTTTGGCTAATTACGAAGGTATCCTACACATACACACACACACACAAATATATATATATATGTCTCTAACTTAAGTACTGTTACACACACACATATCTCTCTAAGTATGTAAACACATGCACTGGCACACATACATACAGATACACACGGTGGCAGTAGCACTGTGAAAGAGGGAGAAAGAAATCACGTTATGGATAGGGGGGAGAGTTAGAATAAATAAAAGTTAAGGACGCTGTCTCTTTCCTTATCTGTCACCCCCCTCTCTTTCTCTCATCTCTTTATTCTTTCTCTCTCACCCCTCTGTCTCTCTTACTTACAGAATGGACAACCAAAAAACAAATGGATTATTTCTTTCGATATTCATTATAAAATAAGATAATTTGAATTTAGATGAATTCCTTGGTATTTTTGGAAAATTGAAAATATTGTCCATGTCCGATTTACTCCAAACTTGTTTTATCCAGAGTATTTTATTATTATACAATGTTTTGACTATTTACGAAGTTTTGTAGTTAATTTCGGGGTATTTTCCCAGTATGCACCGTTGTGACTATTTACGAAGGTACCCCCAAAACCCGTGAACCCGGGGTCAGATTTTCGCGAAACTTGTTTTATTCAATTTGTATTCCCATTTCAGAGGCAACTTGCTTTCAAAGTATTTACCCATTATGCGCCCTTTTGGTTGTATTACATAAAAGACAAGCAAGCACGCAAGATCAGAGTTTTAGTAGTATATAGATAGATAAATATCTATATATATATGGTTATACTTTGGGAGGGTCATGACCCTCCCAAAGTATAACAATATCGGTTTCAACACACGATTTCAGATAAAGAATCTTGCTAAACAAATTCAGAAACGAAATATATATATATGTATATACATATATATATATATAAAGGTGCAGAGCACTAGAAGTCGATGGAAGCCGCGGAGTGGGGAGACCCAAGAAGACCTAGGATGAGGTGATAAAAGCCAACCTTACCCAATTGCACCTCTCAAAGGCGATGACACACGACCGTGACCTCTGGCGTCACGCAGTAACACAGAAGACCTGACCCCCCCACCCCCCACGGGTACAAGCCGAACCTGAAGCATATAGACAATATGCCCCCACTGTAAAGTAGGCGCCATGGTAAAAAAGCATCCACTACTCACTGTAAATAAGGTTGGTGTTAGGAAGGGCATCCGGCTGTAGAAATCAAGCCAGAATCAGTTTCCATATGAGCAAGCCAAGGTCAGCCAACTGGACACTGCCCACAACAGGACAACCCGTCTAACCCATGCTAGCGTGGAAGAATGGACGTAAAACGGTGATGATGATATATATATATAGAGAGAGAGAGACACATACATATGTATGTGTATGTGTGTGAAAAGTAAACAGATAAACAACTCAACAAAACGATACAGTACAATGAAAAGATATATATATATCAGTTTAACATTTGATAAAGTAGGAAAAGAGTCAATGTTTTGGATGTTAGTCTTTCACCAGAAGATAGAACAAGAAACAAGAGAACAAATAGAAAGATAGACAAGAGGAAGAAATGGAAAACATTTGTTTTTGGAGAGAGAAAACATGTGTGTTCTGTTAGCCATTTTATATATGCAATCTTCCTAGATGCTAAACTCCGCCAGTTGCAGATATCTCTCTCCACAAAGTTTGATCACCAACAGCAGAGTGCAAAGAGCAAAGATCAAGTCCAGTCCATAAATTGACATTGTCAAGCCATCGTTTTGGCTGCCGGACTCTGCTTGTTATCAGCCAACCTTCCTTCCAGGAATATATAATTGTTTCTACTTTTAGCACAAGGCCAGCAGTTATCCCAGTGTATTACTGGTACTTTATTTTATCGACCTCGTAAGGATGAAAGGCAAAGTTAACCTCAGCGGGATTTGAACTCAGGCCAACCTTCCTTGTAGATATAACCTACTCACACCGCGAGTTGATCTTTTTATATGACCGTATAGTTTGAGTACTCTTGACTTGACAATTAATGTAATTGGTCTAAGTTTGGTAATATTGAGCAGCTTACTGATACAGATATGGTCGCTGAGCCGCTTGCAAGTCTCATGATGTGGTTCTGAAATGTAGAGAGCTTCTGAAGTGACCTTGTCGTCCAATTAACACAGTCAAGACCATATAACACAACTGGTAGGGTGTAAGTATTGAAGATCTTAGCCTTCAAATGATAGGAAACTCGCTTTGATGTTAGTACTTCCTTGTTCTTGTTGAAAGTTCTTGTTATATGCAATACGAGTCAATATATCTGAGGTAGCCCAATCAACATTCTAGGTATTGTAGAGTGGCAATAATTAACTTGATTTCGAATGAGCTGGGAACAGAATACATAGACATCATCATCACCGTTTCACGTCCATTCTTCCATGCTAGCATGGATTAACTGGATGCCCTTCCTAACACCAACCTCATTTACAATGAGTACTGGGTGCTTTTTACCATGGCTGCTACACGACCACTTTACAGTGTGGACTGGGTGCTTTTTTGTCGTGACAGCTCCACGACCACTTTACAGTGGGAGGGGGTGGCAGCTCATTGTCTCGTAGACAGCTTGTAGAATTCAAATTGAAAATAATACACACACAGAGTGACAGTGACAGTGACACTATCACTGGAAGAGAACCAGAAAGTGGCCAAAGGTGAGATAGCGCAATGATCTGACATGAAACCTTAGCCCCACATGGCCAGAGATAGGAATAGGTCAACCAAGGAAGGACTTCCTCCAACAGGAGTAAGAAGTCCCTGGATTGTGGATATATACATATATATACGGAAGGTATATGGAAGATATATGGAAGGCGTGTGGCTGAGTGGTTAGAGTATTGGATTCACAATCGTGAGGTTGTGAGTTCGATTCCTGGACCAGGCGATGCGTTATGTCCTTGAGCAAGACACTTTATTTCACGTTGCTCCTTCTACCTGGAGTTGCGACCGATAGATAGTATTAGCAATTGGAAAGACCAACGGAAGCATAGTTTCCTCGGTCCGATTTGATTAAAAGTCGATCGACTAGATATATATATACAATATATTAATAAATGGAAACTATATTTATAAAACCATATTTATTTTATTATACATATTTCAAGGGCAACCAAGGCAAATTATGGTGCACTTTCATCAGATAAAATAGAGATTTGTTTTATAAATAAATATTGACATACCCGGAAAAAAAGACAACCTTAACGCTTGGAGCCTCCTGGGTATGTCAATATTTATTTATAAAACAAATCTGTATTTTATCTGATAAAAGCGTACCATAATTTTCCTTGGTTGCCCTTGAAATATGTATAATAAAATAAATATGGATTTATAAATATAGTTTCTATTTATTAATATAGTGTATTTACTCCACTAAACTGTTGAGTGCTTTATATCAGTTATAAAAATGTTTAAGCTTGTTGAATCCCAACAAATTAAATATAACCTCTGCATATATATATATACAACCCTGAGCACCTTTTTGAATTTCCATGCGTCTAACACACGTGGGCATGCCTACAAAGTCAGAAAACAGTACAGCTCCCATAACTTTCCGCAACATTTTTTCATCTCAGAGTTGTTGAAGCATGGAACAAACTACCTGCATCAGTTGTTAGCTGTCGAGACACTGCGTCCTTTAAAACCTCCATGGAACAAACTACCTGCATCAGTTGTTAGATGTCAAGACACTGCGTCCTTTAAAACCTCCATGGAACAAACCAACTGCATCAGTTGTTAGCTGTCGAGACACTGCGTCCTTTAAAACCTCCATGGAACAAACTACCTGCATCAGTTGTTAGCTGTCGAGACACTGCGTCCTTTAAAACCTCCATGGAACAAACTACCTGCATCAGTTGTTAGCTGTCGAGACACTGCGTCCTTTAAAACCTCCATGGAACAAACTACCTGCATCAGTTGTTAGCTGTCGAGACACTGCGTCCTTTAAAACCTCCATGGAACAAACTACCTGCATCAGTTGTTAGCTGTCAAGACACTGCGTCCTTTAAAACCTCCATGCTTCCTGAGATTTGCCAACATTACACCTGAAATCCCCCCCTCCATACACACGCACACATGTATTTCATGACTCATACACTGTTCACTTTCCTGACATTTGAACATTATTCTATGTACTTTACATGCACCTTTGATGAGTTGTAGTGCACCTGAGCACTGTACACAATAATTTCATTATTATTATATGTATGTCTGCACACACACATATAAATACATATATGTATATAGGTAAAAAGTAAACAAAAATAACAAAGCAAACAACATAGTACATTGGAGAAATATATTAGTTTAACACTTGAAATAACAGGAAAAGAGTCTTAACGTTTCAGACACTAGTCCTTCCTCATAAAGAGTGAGAAGAGGAAAGAAAAGAAAAAATTGAGAAAAAAACACATGTGCATATTTAGTCAGGCATAAAGTTTAGTATATTTATTTAACATTATTTGAACAATTTATAATGGTCTCCTCCCCTTCTCCAGCTTCTTCTTTACTAGAGCACACACAAGGCCATATATATATTTTTTAAAGGAGTAAATGGAAAGAAAAGAAGGAGGAGGGAAAATGTTAAGTTGGTGTGGTCATGCCTTTCCAAAGTGCATCAGTATAATTTTTAAAATTTTGTAAATGGATGTGATAGGGCTTGAACTGAAAATCAAAGCTGGGTTGTGGTATCAGCTTATTAGGAAGATGACCACTTTTGCCTTGACCCCTTGCCTGTCACTGAACAGTTATTTTTTATTCAGTCATTAGACTGTGGTCATGCTGGGTCACTGTCTCAAAAGGATTTAGTTGATCATAATGACCTCAGTACTTATTTTTTCAAGTTTGGTACTTATTTTATCAATCTCTGTTTGTCAAACTGCTAAGTTACAAGGCATAAACAGTGAAAGTAAACACAAAAGTTATGAGAAACATAAACAAACAAGGACAAAGATATAAATACATATGAGAAGCTTTTGTGCAGGTTCCATCTAGCTGACTGACAAGGCATTGGTGAAGCCACGGTTATAACAGGGGACGCCTAGTGTCCCACAATGTGATTGAACATGAAACATGTGGTTGCAAGGTAAACTCCTCAACCACACAGCCATCCCTGTACCTCCACAGAGATAAAGAGAACCCCTCAACAACACAGCCATCCCTGTACCTCCACAGAGACAAAGAGAACCCCCTCAACCACCCCTGTACCTCCACAGAGGCAAAGAGAACCCCGCAACCACACAGCCATTCCTGTACCTCCACAGAGGCAAAGAGAACCCCTCAACAACACAGCCATCCCTGTACCTCAACAGAGACAAAGAGAACCCCTCAACCACACAACCATCCCTGTACCTCAACAGAGACAAAGAGAACCCCCTCAACCACACAACCATCCCTGTACCCCCACAGAGACAAAGAGAACCCCCTCAACCACACAACCATCCCTGTACCTCCACAGAGGCAAAGAAAACCCCTCAACCACACAATCATCCCTGTACCTCCACAGAGGCAAAGAAAACCCCCCAACCACCCCTGTACCTCCACAGAGACAAAGAGAACCCCTCAACCACCCCTGTACCTCCACAGAGGCAAAGAGAACCCCTCAACCACACAACCATCCCTGTACCTCCACAGAGGCAAAGAGAACCCCTCAACCACACAGCCATTTCTTGACCTAAATGTTGCAGGAGTGCAGGTTGGCATTTGGTTTAGAGTGGTTGCTAAGTGTTTTGTTGACTGCTTGGAGCAATAATGGTCTTATTTATATGTATATATATATAGGAACAAGTAAGACCCCGACGGCTGAGCTCAAGCCGTTTCGACGGCTAATTCTGGACTGAATTAGCCGTCGAAACGGCTTGAGCTCAGCCGTCGGGATCTTACTTGTTCCTATTACCCACTCTACTACCCTAAGTATTGAGTACTTTGGTGCGTTATGGTCCACCTGGTTCCTTACCACATTTCCTTCGTTATATATATATATAGCAAAAGAATGAATAACATGGTCAGCTGTACAATAGGGTTTATTTACAGTATTAACAATTGTTTCATTAGTCCGGTGTCTAAAAGTCACTGATTGTTAGAAGATACGTCACTCGACCGTAATTAGTTGATACCTGACCAAATCATCAGAATACTGATATGTGTACATGTATCTATAAATACTAGCGCACTGTATAATGTACACATATCAGTGTTCTGACTTCATCAGGTATTGACTGTAATTAAGGTCGAGTGACGTAACTTCTAACGATCAGCAACTTTTAGACACACCTGAATAAAGAAACAATTGTTAATACTTAAATAAACCCTATTATACAGCCGACCATGTTATTCTTCATTCTTTTACTATTATTACTCCAAGAACCGCTTACCTAGGAACTTTCTTAAACCAGCCACCCAAGTAAGGAAACGTCTTGTTGAGTCAAACAACGCCGAACGTTAAAACTATCCTCGATACAGAGCACTCACAACCTCTAGCTGGATTACCTTAAATGATACCTTGTTATCCTATATCATCATCAACGTTTAACGTCCGTGTTCTACGCTTGCATGGGTTTGGACGGGGGTTTTCCCACTTGAGGCAAGAGTGATTGTCTTGCTCGCATAGGACTGTCTGGCAGGTTTTCTACAGTTGGATGCCCTTCCTAACACCAACCACATTTAAAGTATATATATATATATACTGTGTTCAGTAGAAGTTGTTTTGGTAAAAACAGGAGCAAGCAGGAGAAAGCTCTCTACATTCGTAGTTTGTAGTTACAATGGAGATTCAGTATAAGAATAACATTAAGAAAGATGCTGATGTTACATAACAATTTATGTAACATCAACAGTTTTCTTAATGTTATTCTTATATATATTAATTATAATTGTTTCTACTTTTGGCACAAGGCCAGCAATTATCCCAGTGCATTACTGGTACTTTATTTTATCGACCCCGTAAGGATGAAAGGCAAAGTTAACCTCGACGGGATTTGAACTCAAACCGCAAAGGGCCGTAACTCTATGCTGCAAAGCATGGCGTCCGATCCTCTACCGATACTGCCAATCCAATAATAATAAAAAGGATGAAGTGTTGGATTTCATTACATTTATTGAGGTGTGACACCTCAAACTGTATCGATCTGGCCTGACTCTGGAATCACAAGCTACTTCTTATAAGGAGAAAGAAATGAATAGTCAATTGAGTTGAATAAAATTATATTATTATTGTTGGTATTTATGTGTATTTCAAGAGTATTGGAAGAATGGGGAGCAATGCAACACTTGAATTCAGAATGGAGAGGAATGAAGCTAAAGATTCTAATGTACAGTTTTGCAACCATTTTTTGGTCCTCTTTACCTCATGATAATGTTTCAAAAGTAAATTTACCCCTATTGTGTTTTGTTCAGTAATTTTAGTTTACACCTCTACCATAACACAGCAACTGACAAGGTAGGGGCATTTTAAAATACTGTTTTTAATATTATCATTATGTTAGGTTGAAATAACAACACAACATACGTTAACCTTGGTCTTCCTCTTCCAGTGTGTCCATGCAGGGGCTCTCCACAGGAGCACTGAGTGCAATGTCAACTCCGGATGTCGGTGAGCATGTCCAGCCAACCTCAGTCTCTTCTGTGTCACTTTTGAGCTGACTTTTGGGAGGTTCCCATACAGCTCTGAGTTTTTCATCCTCAGTGTATACTGATTAATGTTCAGAGCCATCCTCAGCATGGAATTTGTACCTAGAAAGTACCTCTCCGAACACAAGTTCAGGCAAGGTTATTTGTGGAAGACTGGCAGTCACTATACACACCAGTCTCCCCTCTCCATGCCGCTAATGTTGTCCAAGGGAAAGGCGATGGCCAATACAGCTTGGCACTGAATGAACTTGAGCAACATAAAATAAAGTGTCTTGTTCAAGGACAACGCATCAACTGGTCCGAGAATCAAATTCACAACCTCCTGATTGCAAGCCACTAAGCCATGCAACTTCATGTATATATATATATATATATATACACACACACACATATATATATCTATATACTTACACTATATGTATGCCTGTATGTATGTATATCTCTTCAAGTAATATGAAGAAAAAGAGTGAAATTTGGAATCAAAATGACAAAATCTTTGACAATCACCAGAAATATATATAATAATAATAAAAAACACTCTTCCTGAACCAATGACAATATCGTACCAAACTCCCAAAATGTTCCTTCTAAATATCTTTACACTCGACATAAAATGTTTTTAATCTATTAATCTTAATTTTATTGAATGTCATCACTGGATTACTGAGCACAGCTCTGTGGATCTTGGGTACGTGAAGTGTGGCTTTTGGTATTGTTGTTTCTATTGTATTACGAGTACTCTTTATACAGTGTCTAGTAGTGCTATGTTATGTATGCTGTATATATTTGAAAGTCCTAGGGTCTTGGTTGTATATCTGTCTCTGTGTTTCTTTTCTTATCATTTCCAGAACACCTAAGGGATTGTTTATGTTTCCATCATCTATATTTGAGTTATTTCTATCTCTATATCTTTATATTTGGAGAGTTTCTCCATTTCCTTGGTAGATATATTGTCACTTGTGGTGACTGGTGTCATCATCATTACTATTATTATTATTATTATTATTATTATAATTATTATTTATTATTATATTTTTTGACTTGTATAAATATATCTTGTTGTTGATTCTTTTTATAGATTTTTCTCTACAATAATGGCAGTGCCCCAGCATGGCCACAGCTAATGGGCTGGAACAGGTAAAAAGAGTAAAAGAGTAAAAAGGATAATAATAAAAATATATGAAGTTATTCTTGTTAAATGGCAAGACATGTTTTGTAGAAGCAAGACAAATAGATAAATGGTATTATGGTATGTTCATGGTGATTATTACATGGAGGAGGAGGAAGAGGAAAAGAGGATAATGACATCAACCACAATCTTGCTGGTTGAAAGAAAAATTGCATCATGTTTGAAAACTGGGCAATATTTGTTTTAATAGTCTGAAAACAGGCTTAACCCTTCTGATACCAAACTGCCTGACACTACCCCTAGTTATATATACTACGTTGTATATATCTACCTAGAAATCTCCTGAAGTTACCCCAGGTTATATATATACTAAGTTGTATATATCTATCTAGAAATCTGACACTACCCCTATTTATATATATACTAAGTTGTATATATCTACCTAGAAATCTCCTGAAGCTACCCCAGGTTATATATATACTAAGTTGTATATATCTATCTAGAAATCTCCTGAAACTACCCCTAGTTATATATACTAAGTTGTATATATCTACCTAGAAATCTCCTGAAGCTACCCCAGGTTATATATATACTAAGTTGTATATATCTATCTAGAAATCTCCCTGAAACTACCCCTAGTTCTATATATCTATCTAGAAATCTCTCTGAAACTACCCCTAGTTCTATATATCTAACTAGAAATCTCCCTGAAACTACCCCTAGTTCTATATATCTACCTAGAAATCTCCCTGAAACTACCCCTAGTTCTATATATCTAACTAGAAATCTCTCTGAAACTACCCCTAGTTCTATATATCTACCTAGAAATCTCCCTGAAACTACCCCTAGTTCTATATATCTATCTAGAAATCTCTCTGAAACTACCCCTAGTTCTATATATCTAACTAGAAATCTCCCTGAAACTACCCCTAGTTCTATATATCTATCTAGAAATCTCTCTGAAACTACCCCTAGTTCTATATATCTAACTAGAAATCTCTCTGAAACTACCCCTAGTTCTATATATCTAACTAGAAATCTCCCTGAAACTACCCCTAGTTCTATATATCTATCTAGAAATCTCTCTGAAACTACCCCTAGTTCTATATATCTAACTAGAAATCTCTCTGAAACTACCCCTAGTTCTATATATCTAACTAGAAATCTCCCTGAAACTACCCCTAGTTCTATATATCTATCTAGAAATCTCTCTGAAACTACCCCTAGTTCTATATATCTAACTAGAAATCTCCCTGAAACTACCCCTAGTTCTATATATCTATCTAGAAATCTCTGAAACTACCCCTAGTTCTATATATCTAACTAGAAATCTCCCTGAAACTACCCCTAGTTCTATATATCTATCTAGAAATCTCTCTGAAACTACCCCTAGTTCTATATATCTAACTAGAAATCTCCCTGAAACTACCCCTAGTTCTATATATCTACCTAGAAATCTCCCTGAAACTACCCCTAGTTCTATATATCTAACTAGAAATCTCCCTGAAACTACCCCTAGTTCTATATATCTACCTAGAAATCTCCCTGAAACTACCCCTAGTTCTATATATCTAACTAGAAATCTCCCTGAAACTACCCCTAGTTCTATATATCTATCTAGAAATCTCCCTGAAACTACCCCTAGTTCTATATATCTACCTAGAAATCTCCCTGAAACTACCCCTAGTTCTATATATCTACCTAGAAATCTCCCTGAAACTACCCCTAGTTCTATATATCTACCTAGAAATCTCCCTGAAACTACCCCTAGTTCTATATATCTAACTAGAAATCTCCCTGAAACTACCCCTAGTTCTATATATCTACCTAGAAATCTCCCTGAAACTACCCCTAGTTCTATATATCTACCTAGAAATCTCCCTGAAACTACCCCTAGTTCTATATATCTACCTAGAAATCTTCCTTCCATCATAATTTATGTAAGAACCATTAAGTTATACCAGCTAAATAATGAGAAATTCCTCTAAATTCTTGATTATTTACAAAATTATTTGAAAACCACAGGCAATGTCTTACATTAGAAATATGGTAAGGAAAATTTTACCTCTTAATACAAAACTGGCTGAAAACCACCATTGGTTCTCTGATCCAAGAACCTTTGTTAAGTTACGCTCAAAACACCAGCTTATTACTAAGAAAATTAGTTACATTACTAAATCACTTCAAATTCTTGAATACTTTCGAAATTATTTGAAAGCCATAGGTAGTGGCTTTCATGAGAAGTATGCTAATGAAAAGAGTAAAGTGTTTATATTTATCTAAAAACCTTCCACCATAATTTCATGTGAAAGCCTTTGTTAAGCTACATTCCAAACTCCAGCTTAACCCTTCAGAATTTACACTACTCTATATTTGCTATTATATTTTTGCAGTCTTTACTGCAAAAATACAATAGCAAATATAGAGTAGTGTAAATTCTAAAGGGTTAAGTTTTATCTTACATAATTATCTCACATAATATCGAATCTACAAGATTTTGATATTTATTTTGAGAACAATATCTTAACATTAGTATGAGCGGCCAGTTACAGTTGGTTTGAACAGAAAGAGGTGAGAGAATGCTGGCTGGATATGGCCGGTTTAAATGCTAAAGTGTTAATAATGAGGAAGTTAGTTATATTGCTAAATCCCTCAAAATTCTTGAGTAATTGAAAACCATACAGAAGGCAATGTTTC
>OZ024755.1:37603673-37638673 GCA_964016885.1 Eledone cirrhosa
GATATATATACCAGATATATATATATACACACATGCAGATCTTGATTTGGGGTAAAAGATGCATTTTATACACCAAAATATACAGTAATTATTTCACTAAACCTCCCATAATTCTTGATTACTTTTCATAATTAAAACACAGAGGTGTTTCACAAAAGGGTTAAATTTAAAGTTTCTTAGCAAATTTCAAACCAAGTTCAAATTTCAATTTTTTAAATACTTTTATTCTCCAACCTTTCACACAGACACATACATACATACAGACACAGAGGCATATATATACATATACATTGCCACCACTAGACTTTTATTCTCCAATCTTTCACACAGACACATACATACACAGACACACACATACATACAGACACAGAGGCATATATATACATACACATTGCCACCACTAGACTTTTGATTAATGAAAAAACATTTAATGTTTAAAATGTCTGGAAGTTTGAACCTTGCAAAAAATCTGAGGTGGGGGTAGGGTGGGACAAAGAACACAAGACCCCTACACTTGTTGAAAACATCTTTTGTTTTATATCTTCATACTCAGCTTTCTTCTATAGAATTTTCTTCTAAAGCATTTAACAACATTTCAGCTCCAGAGCGAACCTTCTCATTTTCATGAGATGTCAACTGTTTGGCAAGATCTGGAATTCCAGCAGACATGAGTTCCTCTCGTAAATTACCTGCAAAAAAAAAGACAAAAATAATTAACAAATGATCAACAGCCAATCATGGGTCATCATCATCATCATCGTTTAACATCTATCTTCCACGCTAGCATGGGTTAGACGATTTTGTTCCATTTGATGTGGGGTTGGTCAGGGGACCATATCTTGCTCGTATGGAAGTGTCTCTGGCACGTTTTCTACGGCTGGATGCCCTTCCTAACACCAACCACCTTTACAGTGTGGCCTGGGAGCCTTTTTACCATGTCTCCTATACAACCACTTTACAGTGTGGACTGGGAGCCTTTTTACCGTGCCTCTTACACCACTTTACATTGTGAACTGGGAGCCTTTTTGTTGTGTCATCGACACAATGGACAGAAATGGGAGGATGGGGTAGGGTGTGTGGGGTGTTGTGTATATTGGGTTTGGAGGTACCTACTGACTGTAGGTTTGTATGCAAGGGAAGATGGGTCAGTTAGCCCAGCTAATCATGGGTCAGTTAGTCCAATTAATTGTGGATCAATTAGCCCAGTTAATTAATATTTAAATATTCCAGCTAATTCAATTAAGCGAGCTACTTACTCTGCATGTTCGATATCATCCCAGCACAGGCCAGTAGCGTACACTGGGTCAACTGAGGTGTGGTTGAAGAAGCTGGAATAAGGAGGGAAACAACAGGAAATTGATACTGGATACAGATACTAGTATGTAGGACATAGATAAGGGGAGATAGAGGGGGGGGGGTAGAGTGTGGGGGGGGGGTAGAGAGATAGAGTACGGGAGTGTGGGAGGTAGAGAGAGTAAGGGAGAGTGGGGGAGAGAGAGTAAGGGAGAGGTGGAGAGAGAGAGAGATAATCAGAGTAAAGGAGAGTGGGAGAGAGAGAGCTAGTTAGAGTAAGGGAGAGTGGGGGGAGAGTAAGAGAGATAAAGTAAGGGAGAGTGGGAGAGAGAGAAAGGGAGAGTGGGAGGTAGAGAGATAGAGTAAGGGAGAGTGGGGGAGGTAGAGAGAGATAAAGTAAGGGAGAGTGGGAGAGAGAGAGATAAAGTAAGGGAGGGGGGGGCTAGAGATAGTTAAAGTAAGGGAGAGTGGCAGAGAGAGATAGAGTAAGGGAGAGTGGGAGAGAGAGAGAGGAAAACATTGAAAGATTGCTAGATAGATAGAAAGACAATTTCAAAGAGAAAAACACAGAAACAATAGAGAGAAGAACAATATTTCCAAAACATCATCATCATCACCAAACATTTTAAGATGATTTTCCCCTGTTTAAGCAAAGGTTAACCTCATGATAGGCTTCATATTCATCATGGGGTTCCTTTTTTTAGGAAATGATTTATAACCAAACTCCTTTCCTAGCGCCAACCCTTTTAGCCACCTCTTCTGACATGCAGAGATATGGTGTACCTATTCTGAAAGCAGAGATATGGTGTACCTATTCTGAAAGCAGGTATATGGTGTACCTATTCTGAAAGCAGGGATATGGTGTACCTATTCTGAAAGCAGGGATATGGTGTACCTATTATGAAAGCAGACACCTATAGCTAATCTTCATAAAAACAATTGAGCAAAAACAATGGAAAAATATCTGAGGAAAAAACTGTTTATCTTTGAACGTACCAGCTAAAACAATGGCTCTAGTCAAAGATAAAGTATTAGCAATGATGTCAGGAAGAGTTTGTTGGTTCTTTAACAGAGTGGCCACTACTTCTATGAGGTCTGCTTCTTTTAATGCCATAGCAGCTTCATCTGAAAGAATAAATAATTTCATTATCATATTTCCGACACTCTCTATAGCTTTCAAATCATTTTGAAAAAAAAAAAAATCAAGAATTTGGAAGGATCTACAAATATATCTATAATCTACATGTAGGTGCCACAGGAAAAAAAAGCACCCAGCACTCACTGTAAATGAGGTTGGTGTTAGGAAGGGCATCCAGCTGTAGAAATCAAGCCAGAATTAGTTCCCGTATGAGCAAGACAAGGTCAGCCGACCGGACACTGCCCACAACAGGACAACCCGTCTAACACAGGCTAACGTGGAAGAACAGATGTAAAACGGTGATGATGAAGTGGCAGAGAGTCTTTAGAGCGTTGAATAGATTGCTTTGCAGTATTTTTCCTGCTCTCTGCTGAATTTAAATGCTGCTGAGGTCAACTTAGCCTTCCATACTTCCATGGTCGATAAAAAAAGTTCTAGTTGTTACTAGCATCAATTCGTTCTCAATATCACTATCTCTCTTCTCTCTATCACCTGTTTGCCTTCAGTGGAAGAAATTGGCTATTCTCAAACCTAGAGAGGAGATGGGTTCCACCAGGTTTTTTAAAAAATGCTTAAGAAATGTTGTATAACACTAAGGTGCCTCTATGACTTCACCATATGGGTTCATATAAACATAGTTATATAATTAACTTTCTTATTGTTAATCTGGTTTTTGGAACATAACTTAAAGCAGAGTGTAATTATTCTAAACACAAAAGTCATATTGTATCATAATTATTCATATTTGTCAAAACATTTTCTGAACTTTCTATATTTATTTAGATTTTCTATATTTTACTATATTTTAAGGTTTTCTATATTTAAAATATATTTTCTGACATTTTAAAACATCTGTCCATGTATATTTTCAAATTAATTAATACACTTATACATAAATATATATACATGTATACATATATACATAAACAGGTAGACATATATATAGAGGTATACATATATACATAGATATACAGGTATATATATATAGAGGTATACATATATACATAGATATACAGGTATATATATATATATAGAGGTATACATATATACATAGATATACAGGTATATATATATATAGAGGTATACATATATACATAGATATACAGGTATATATATATATAGAGGTATACATATATACATAGATATACAGGTATATATATATATATATAGAGGTATACATATATACATAGATATACAGGTATATATATATATATAGAGGTATACATATATACATAGATATACAGGTATACATATATACAGGTATACATATATATATAGAGGTATACATATTTACATATATATAGAGGTATACATATTTACAAAGATATACAAGTCCATATATATATATATAGGTATACATATATAAACAGGTGTACATATATACATATATATACTGGTACATATATATAGAGAGAGATACATATATATTTACATAGATATACAAGTATACATAAATACACATCCATAAATATATATATCATACTTAATAAAGTATGGGTTGTATACACACATACATATACATATGTACACAAACATAGACATTTTTTTCACGCTCAGAGTTGCTGAAACATGGAACAAACTGCCTGCGTCAATTGTTAGCTGCCGAGACACTGCATCCTTTAAGACACTCATGCTTCCCGAAATACGCCAAAACTACACCTGATGTGCCCCTTCCATACACATGCACACATGTGTGCACTGTTCATTTTACTGATGTTTGTGCATTGCCCTATGTACTGTACATGCACTTTTTTGATGGGTTGTGGTGCACCTGGGCACTGTGCACAATATTTCATTATTGTTATTGTTATTATATCATGACTCATACACTGTTTATTTTCCTGACATTTGTACATTATTCTATGTACTATACATGCACCTTTGATGAGTTGTAGTGCACCTGAGCACTGTACACAATAATTTCATTATTATTATTATTATATCATCATCAACATCATCGTTGGAAGATGGACATTAAATGATGACGATGATGACATACATAAACATGCACAGACACATGTATACACATGCACACATACACATGTACACAACACACACATACGCATACACACATACACATATTACACATGTTCACACATATGCATCTACACACACACACTAGCCAGAAGATCACCCTCTTCCTTTAGCCGGGAAGGGCAGGCAGTTTTTATCTGTCTGGTGGCCATGGCGAAAGAGATAGTATGGTGGCCACGTTTGAAAGGGCTGAAGACGAGCACTTACCTCTTTGGTGATGCCCTGATTAACTTTTTCATGCACACATACACATGTACACAACACACACATACGCATACACACATACACATATTACACACGTGCACACATATGCATCTACACACACACACACACACTAGCCGGAAGACCAGACACATCACATGTATTGTAATAAAGTTGACTACCTAACACGGAAGATCCAATTATCAGCGTCAAAGCTATCAAAGCTTCGTTCTGCATGAGCACATGTTCAGAAGTTGCCATGGTGACGAGATGCTGGATTCCATCAGCTCTTACAATATTCTTTATCACTTCACCATTTTTGCTGTATTTTATTATCCAAGCAAGTAGTCGTGTGGCCTCACCTGCCAATTCAGAAACAGAAAAGAAAGAATTTTAACACACAAGACACCAACATTAGCTCTTTCCTTACCATATTTCATCATCATCATCATTATCATCACCGTTTTACGTCCGTTCTTCCACGCTAGCATGGGTTAGACGGGTTGTCCTGTTGTGGGCAGTGTCTGGTCAGCTGATCATGCCTTGCTCATACGGGAACTGATTCTGGCTTGATCTCTACAGCTGGATGCCCTTCCTGACACCAACCTCATTTACAGTGTGGGCTGGGTGCTTTTTTGGCGTGGCGCCTCCACGACCACTTTGCAGTGGGACGGTGCGGGGGCATATTGTTTATATGCTTCAGCTTCGGCTTGTACCCGTGGGGGGGGGGGGGGGTCGAGTCTTCTGTATTACTGTGTGACGCCAGAGGTCATGGTCTGGAGGCAAATTGGCAGAGTCGTTAAGACATCAGATAGAATACTTTACACCATTCATCCCACCTCATTGCTTGCTCTGAGTTCAAATCCCGCCGTGGTCAACTTTACCTTTCATCCTTTCGAGGTTGATGAAAAAAGTACCAGTCTTGTACTGGGGTCGATTCTTCCTCTATAGAAAAGTCGGCTTTGTTCAGACCTGGAGAGGGTTGGGCTCCACCAGGTTTAAAAGTGCCCTAGACACGCCGTATGATGGTGCCTCTACAACTCCACAAGGAGTTATGGGATCTTTACCATATTTCTAATGAAAGATAATGTCTCTGATCTTTAAATAATATAAAATAATCAAGAAATGGAGGGATTTAGAAATATAACTTTCACGTTAAAAAAAAAAAATTTCTAAATATATTTATAGATGTGATTAAATTATAAGTGTAACAGATTATAAATACAACAAAAATATGAGAAAGACTAATCAAACATTGCTATGCCAATGATACAAGCCTGGACAGTGTCAGAGGATTCTCGCTGGTATGCTGAACTTCAGGTGTAAACTGCCTCATGGGTCTAGTGGACAGGATGAAGAAAACATTGCCCCGGAAGATGGCAAAAGAGACACACTTGTGGGGCTTACTCGTGTAGGTGGATAACTCTAGCCCCGGTAGCAGTGAATAAGGCAGTGGGTTGGAGACCAAGAACACCCCTGCTACAAGTTCAACAACAAACCTATCGTGGAGTGACCAATACTTGTGGTCTTTGGCTTGTTGGGCAATGAAACCTGTGTTTCTTGCCAAATACACCAGGTCCCCTGTTGCTACATGTTACATTATTAATTTGGTACCATATGTATCCATAATAGATACACTGTATCCCTGCATGTTGTGGGAGGCAACTAAAAGGAAAGGCAGCAGGAAGGGCATCCAACCACAAAATATTACCTAAAAAAGGACCCCAGGATGAATATGAAGCCTACCATGGGCCTCCCTTGCTAACTCTTGTTTTAGGAGGGAAAATGGCTTTAAAATACTTGTTAGTGTCTTATTACTGAGCTGGTGTTTGGAACATAAATTATAATAGTATTTGTATTGGTGTACTGAAATAGTGATTAACATATCAATGTACATATTGTATATTTAATAATATACTGTGTGTTTATGAAAAAAACATTTTGAAGGCCGTTTGCTAGGTAGTGACAAACGTCACCATACCTAGCAGGGGGAAGTAATCGGCGATGCCATCGTTTCTCATTCATAAGTGGTTGTCAAGACTACATATCTCCCTGCCTTTGTTGACCACGGCGGGATTTGAAACTAAGCTGGATTTTGTCACACACCTAGCTTCAGCAAAAGCAGAAGGAAGTAATCGGTGATGCCATCGTTTGTCACTCATAAGTCGTTATCAAGACTACATAACTAAGCTGGATTCTTATAGAATTCCGCTTGTGTTTATGAGCTGATGAAACTCATTTGCATATGGAGTGGTAGCCAGCCCAGCATCAATTATAAATTTGTATTGGTGCTCCAACATATGAATGTATACTGGGCCGGCTACTGCTCCATATGCAAATGGGTTTCATCAGCTCATAAACACAAGCGAAATTCTATAAGAATCCAGCTTAGTTATGTAGTCTTCATAACGACTTATGAGTGACAAACGATGGCATCACCGATTACTTCCTCCTGCTTTTGCTGAAGCTAGGTGTGTGACATTTGTGACTACCTTAAAGTTCATAGAAAAGGCCTTCAAAATGTTTTTTCATAAACATACCATATATTGTTAAATATACAATAAGTACATTATAATAGTATGTTTTTAAATAAATATGGACATGTGATGCGCATGGAGGATGACCGATGGGTGAAGAAGTGCCAGGAATTGCCAGTTGAAGGAAGACGTGGTAGAGGTAGACCACGAAAAACATGGGCGGAGGTGGTGAGAACAGACCTCAGATCATTGAAGCTCACGGTGGAGATGACGAGGGACCGTGACTAGTGGAGAGATGCTGTGCTGAATAAGACCTGTCCCACCCTTGCAAGCAGGGAAAAGCGGACGTAAAATGATGATAAACACTTTAACCCTTTCATTCCGACATTTCTAATGAACGAAAAGAGCAGTAGCAACATTATCAGCAGTAATAGCAGCAAGAGTAGTAACATCAACTCAGCTAGTTTAAAGTCACTCACTGACAATATCCAACTGCTGCTCCACAAATGATCTGTTTTCTCACTTTCGCTCTTCTACCTCGTCTCTGCTCCTTAGAGATAGCTACTTCATGACCTTTCCTCCAGATCTTGAGTCTGTGAAAGTCATGGTCACCGACCCCTCCTCCAGATCTACAGCCTGTGAAAGTCAAGGTCACTGACCCCTCCTTCAGATCTATCAAGTAACAACAACAAAAACATCTTAAACAAACTAACCTTTCACTCCAGCATGCTCTTCAACATTACACCACTCAACCAACTTAGGTATGAAGAATTTATCACGGCCAAGAAGTTTAGCAGTCTCTTCTGAAATGGAGAAAGAAACATGAAAATAAAGATGATTTATAATAATAATAATTGTTTCTTATATAGGCACAAGGCCAGCAATTTTTGGGGGAGGGGAAAGTCGATTGAATCGATCCCAGTGCGTGACTGGTACTTTATTTTATCAACCCCGTAAGGATGAAAGGCAAAGTTAACCTCGGCAGGATTTGAACTCAGATCATAAAGGGCCGTAACTCTTTGCTGCAAAGCATGGCGTCCGACCCTCTACCGATACTGCCAATCCACCGCCCTCAATAATGATAATAATAATTATTATTTCTATGTTAGGCACAAGGCCAGCAATTACCCAGTGCATTACTGGTACTTTATTTTATCGACCCCGTAAGGATGAAAGGAAAAGTTAACCTTGGCGGGATTTGAACTCAGAATGGCAAGGGCCGTAACTCTATACATCAAAGCATGGCGTCTGACCCTCTACCAATACTGCCAATCCACTGCCCTAATAATAATAATAATAATAATAATAATAATAATAAGATAAAGGGCAACATATCCATCTTGTGGGATATGCCAGTGATAACCGACCGAGAAATCACTGCCAACAGACCAGATATCGTCATTTAAAACAAAACAGATCAGACATGTAGCCTTACAGATATTTCCATACCAGCTGACAAGAATACGTCTATAAAACCATATAGAGTACAAGAGAAGGCAGAACATTGTCAGATTGATTCATTGGAAGTTCTATCATAAGTATGACATGACCAGAAGTGAGAAATGGTATGAGCACCTACTGGAAAGGGTGGCTGAAAATAAACACTATAAGATCTTGTGGTACATGACCATCCAGTGCGACCATTTTATCGTGGCTAGAAAGCCTGACATTGTTGTCATAGAGAAGAAGAATAACAAGGCATGTATTGAGAATATTGCTTCACTGTAAGACCACAGGGTGAATGAGAAGAAGAGTGAGAAAGTTGAGAAATACCAGGAGCTGAAGAGAGAAATCTGGAAACTGTGGAGAGTCAGATATGTAGAAGTGGTACAGAGTGTGGATGGTGCATTGAGAGTAGTTAGTAAAAGGTTGTTTGAATGTCTTGAGAAGCTAGGAATTACCATTAGGACAGAATTGGGGCCAAAAAACAGCCTTGTTAGGAACAGTAAGAATTCTAAGGAGGATGTTAGAAAGTTGAAGGGGAAGGAATGATCCTAAAGACCTTTGGCCATTGACTATGACTCGCTCTTTTGGTATAGTGTCGGTATAACATGTGCCAGAACAAGGTCGTCCCGATTGTCATAGGAACACTGGGTACTAACTCAAAGAGTTTCCAAGGATGGTTAAAGAAGATTAGTCCAACCCCATTTTTTGGAACACTTCAAAAGGCATGCTTGCTGGGAACAGCAAGAGTCCTCCGATACATCCTGAATATCTGAGGCTGCAGGTAACGGCTTGATATTCATTTGAATAAACTTTCCAGTTAAATAACATCAATGACTGAGACTCTAATAATAATAATAATAATAATAATAATAATAATAATAATAATAATACTGATAATGATTTCTTTATTAACCACAAGGGTTTACATAAAGTAGACATTAAGGACAGTGCAGGACAATGCATAATAATAATAATAATAATACTGATAATAATTTTTAATTTGAAAGTTAGAAGCACAAATGTTGTTTGACTATGAAAAATAGTTTAATAAATAGGGTATATAAACCGTAGAGACAGAAAAAATACACCATTTTGCCAGGCTACACTAAAGCACCACCAACAAATACTTCTGTTATTGGAAGCCTTATTAATCAGGCAGTATGTATACATAATCTAATTTAAGAACCATTGAGTGGTAGGAAGTTTTGAATTTGAAAGATTTGACAGTTAGAGGCATCAACGTTGTTTGACTATGAAATATAGTCTGACTGACTTGAGGGTAAACAACAACAACTACTACCATCAGCACTTCTATGTAATTCTATTTACTTACCTTGGTTATCAACTAACATACGTAGAGCTCCTAATAGTTTGAACGTGACAGCTAGTATTGGGGTGGAAGAGAAGCTGAGAAGAACTTCAACAGTGCCAGCATTGACTAGTTTAATTTTATTGGTTACTGCAATAGAAAACATTATCATTACCATCCTCACCACCATCCTCACCAACATCCCTGCCACTATCAGCAGCAGCAACAGCAGCAACAGCACCCCACTGCCACTGTCAACCCAACCCCGGTGCCTAGCCATTTTTTACTTTTTTTATACCCACTCTGCTTCTTCCCATGTTCCCATGTTCCCATGCATAAAGTATTACCCTGATTTGAGGTCTCCCCAGTCTCGGCACCATAGGTGTTATATATATATCTATCAAAGTGCTACAGACAATATCTTACCCTTGAATTTTTATGTTACCGCTCCTCGTGAAATTTTAAAATTTATATAAGTAGAGCTGACAGCTAGACAGTAACACAAAGGAGACTGGGGTTGGCTGGGCACACTCACTGACATTCAGAGTTGACACTGCACTCGGTGGTCCTGTGGGAGCCCCTACACAGTCACAGTAGAAGAGGGAGACCGAAGTTGATATATATATTGATGCCCTAAGGACAGACACTGGTCTTTGGGAGATGCAGGACATGGCGGCAATGATGAAGGGCAGACACTGCTGGAGAGAACTCGTCCATAGATCTAGGGAGGTTTACCCACCCTTGATAGATAGAGCTGACTTTAGGTTCTGATAGTCACTACCTGTAGCACTTTGATTAAACTATACTTTTCTCAGGTAATATGATTAATTGCTTTACGTACTAATCAATATTTTCATACATATATTTCTACTCCTAACAATAAATTATAGTAGAGCTGGTTCTTCGTAAACCAAATGCACTGCTATTTCTAGCATTCACGTTGACCTGTCTGTATCCTCATATTATTACGTATCCTTGCCATGTGCATTCAAAATCTGTTTTGAAGCTATGAGGATAAGTCGTATATAATGCATTTAGTAAGATGAAACATTCTACTGATGATTGACTGTTTCATCTTATGGTTCCTAGCATTTCTATTTTCACTCATGAAACAGCTGTAAAGAATATTGAAATCTCGGAATTTTACCAGTCTTAAGTAAGTTTTTTACTTGCTATCTGGTTTGAAAATAATCGAAATTTTACCATCTATGTAAGTTCTTTGACTTGCTATCTGATTTTTCTTTGGCAATGCATCTATGTGTATATATATGGATGGAAAGAATTGATCTTATAGCAATTTTTTTCTCTTAGATCTCTTATACCATTGCGCCTGTATAATTGTACAAACAGACATAATGTGGATGCATTTATCTAGACGATACCTTACCCGTGAATTTTTATTTATATTTTATATATATTATATGAATTTATATATATACATAGGTAATGCTCTCTCTCTCTAAATATAAATAGATACTATATATATATATATATATATATATATAAATAGATGATACTATATATATATATTTCATCATCATCGATTAATGTCCATCTTCCACGCAAGCATGGGTTAGACGGGTCCCATTTAGAGGCAAGTTGGGTCGGGTGACCGTGTCTCACTCATATAGGGATATTTCTGGCTGGTTTTCTACTGCTGGAAGCCCTTCCTAATGCCAACCACATTGACAGTATGTGCTGGATCCTTTTTGCCGTGTCTTTTACACATCCACTTTACAGTGTGGGCTGGGCAGGGGGGTTACTGTATATATGCTTCAGCTTGTGCTCGTGGGAAGTTGGGTCTTCTGTATTACTGTGTATCGCCAGAGATCCCTGTCATGTGCCATCACCTTTAGAGCTGCAATTGGGTAAGGTCGGCTTTTATCACCTCATCCTATTTATTATATATATATATATATATATATATATATAATAAAGAAGAAAGTGTGAAGTTGCAGATGTTAGGGTCCTTTATCAATTGAGTGCTATATATATTTCAATGACGATAGATATCGAGATTTTTCCAGACAGCAATAATTGATTAAAAGGTAAAATTTCTGAGGCAATTTTGGGTGGAAGGTAGTGGACTAAAAAAATAAAATATATATATATATATATATATATATATATATACACTTTTTTTTTTTTTTTTAGTCCACTCTCAGACTATCCAGAGAATATCCAACTGATAAGGTAAGATTTTCCTGGGTATGTCTCTATTTATAAAACAAACTTTGTATTTTATCTGAAGAAAGCGTACCAAAGTGTTTTGGTACCCTTGAAATATATATAATAAAATAAATATGGTTTTATAATTATAGTTTCCATGTATTTAATATCATTGTATATATATATATATATATAACGAAGGAAATGTGGTAAGGAACCAGGTGGACCATAACGCACCAAAGTACTCACTACTTAGGGTAGTAGAGTGGGTAATAGTAGAGTAGGACCCCGACGGCTGAGCTCAAGCCGTTTCGATGGCTAATTTTGAATTAGTCCAGCTAAGTCCAGAATTAGCCGTCGAAATGGCTTGAGCTCAGCCGTCGGGGTCCTACTCGTTCCTATATATATATATATATATATATATATATATATATATAATACACCTCTTCATTATTCCCTCAGAAGCTTGAAGAAAAGAGTTAATGTTGAAACATAAAGTGTGAAACATTGAAAATGAAGACTTACGAGGAATAGCAAGGTTCCTTAAAGCACTTAGGATTGCATGTAGTAAGGGTATATTTGGTTCTTTACGGTCTTGCTGCTTAAGTAGATTTAACATTTTTGTAACAATGCCTTCTTCCACCAACAATAAGCAATGTTCATCTGAAAGAAGAAGAAAACTACATTAGCTGCTAAAGCAATTCTATCAACAAAGTTTGCACTGGCATTTCTTTTCCAATATTTATCTACCTGCCACTAAGCCTCTACCCAGAGTCTGTCCAAGAATGTCATCCCTTTCACCTGCCACTAAGCCTCTACCCAGAGTCTGTCCAAGAATGTCATCCCTTTCACCTGCCACTAAGCCTCTACCCAGAGTCTGTCCAAGAATGTCATCCCTTTCACCTGTCACTAAGCCTCTACCCAGAATAAAATAAAGTACCAGTAATGAACTGGGTAATTGCTGGCCTTGTGCCTAAAGTAGAAACAAATATTTATCTATTTAGTGTGTATCATGAAAATTAAATATATAATGATGGCACTCCATGTAGAGCTGTTACTTCATTGAATTGAGAGATCACAGCTCTGATACTATGGACATGTGGTTAAAATGTCTTAGGAAAGAATCACTGGAGAGTCACTCCAGGTGGAGCTGCTACTTCTCCCAATTGAGATATCACAGCTCTGATACTATGGACATGTGGTTAGGATGTCTCAGGAAAGAATCACTGGAGAGTCACTCAAGGTAGAGCTGCTACTTCTCCAAATTGAGAGATCACAGCTCCGATACTATGGCCAGGTGGTTAGAATGTCTCAGGAAAGAATCACTGGAAAGTCACTCCAGGTAGAGCTGCTACTTCTCCAAATTGAGAGATCACAGCTCCGATACTATGGCCAGGTGGTTAGAATGTCTCAGGAAAGAATTGCTGGAGAGTCACTCCAGGTAGAGCTGCTACTTCTCCCAATTGAGAGATCACAGCTCTGATACTATGGACAGGTGGTTAGAATGTCTCAGGAAAGAATTGCTGGAGAGTCACTCCAGGTAGAGCTGCTACTTCTCCCAATTGAGATATCACAGCTCTGATACTATGGACATGTGGTTAGGATGTCTCAGGAAAGAATCACTGGAGAGTCACTCAAGGTAGAGCTGCTACTTCTCCAAATTGAGAGATCACAGCTCCGATACTATGGCCAGGTGGTTAGAATGTCTCAGGAAAGAATCACTGGAAAGTCACTCCAGGTAGAGCTGCTACTTCTCCAAATTGAGAGATCACAGCTCCGATACTATGGCCAGGTGGTTAGAATGTCTCAGGAAAGAATTGCTGGAGAGTCACTCCAGGTAGAGCTGCTACTTCTCCCAATTGAGAGATCACAGCTCTGATACTATGGACAGGTGGTTAGAATGTCTCAGGAAAGAATTGCTGGAGAGTCACTCCAGGTAGAGCTGTTACTTCTCTGAATTGAGAGATCACAGCTCTGATACTAGGGACAGGTGGTTAGAGTGTCTCAGGAAAGAATCACTGGAGAGTCACTCCAGGTAGAGCTGCTACTTCTCCAAATTGAGAGATCACAGCTCCGATACTATGGCCAGGTGGTTAGAATGTCTCAGGAAAGAATTGCTGGAGAGTCACTCCAGGTAGAGCTGCTACTTCTCCCAATTGAGAGATCACAGCTCTGATACTATGGCCAGGTGGTTAGAATGTCTCAGGAAAGAATCACTGGAAAGTCACTCCAGGTAGAGCTGCTACTTCTCCAAATTGAGAGATCACAGCTCCGATACTATGGCCAGGTGGTTAGAATGTCTCAGGAAAGAATTGCTGGAGAGTCACTCCAGGTAGAGCTGCTACTTCTCCCAATTGAGAGATCACAGCTCTGATACTAGGGACAGGTGGTTAGAGTGTCTCAGGAAAGAATCACTGGAGTGTCACTCCAGGTAGAGCTGCTACTTCTCCAAATTGAGAGATCACAGCTCCGATACTATGGCCAGGTGGTTAGAATGTCTCAGGAAAGAATTGCTGGAGAGTCACTCCAGGTAGAGCTGCTACTTCTCCCAATTGAGAGATCACAGCTCTGATACTATGGCCAGGTGGTTAGAATGTCTCAGGAAAGAATCACTGGAAAGTCACTCCAGGTAGAGCTGCTACTTCTCCAAATTGAGAGATCACAGCTCCGATACTATGGCCAGGTGGTTAGAATGTCTCAGGAAAGAATTGCTGGAGAGTCACTCCAGGTAGAGCTGCTACTTCTCCCAATTGAGAGATCACAGCTCTGATACTAGGGACAGGTGGTTAGAGTGTCTCAGGAAAGAATCACTGGAGAGTCACTCCAGGTAGAGCTGCTACTTCTCCAAATTGAGAGATCACAGCTCCGATACTATGGCCAGGTGGTTAGAATGTCTCAGGAAAGAATTGCTGGAGAGTCACTCCAGGTAGAGCTGCTACTTCTCCAAATTGAGAGATCACAGCTCTGATACTATGGCCAGGTGGTTAGAATGTCTCAGGAAAGAATTGCTGGAGAGTCACTCCAGGTAGAGCTGTTACTTCTCTGAATTGAGAGATCACAGCTCCGATACTATGAACATGTGGTTAGAATGTCTCAGGAAAGAATCACTGGACAGATTTTACTGGTGAAACCAGCAGGTAGGAGACCCAGGGGTTGACCCTGAGCAAGGTGGTGGGATAACATCCATGAGCTTGGCTGGTCACGTTTGAAGATCCAGCCAGATTAGTTGGAGATGGTTGCTTCTGACAGGACCCGCTGGAGGGAGTGTCTGAGGACCCTGCTCCCATGACCCTCTCAGGAATATGTGGGTGAAGAGAAGAAGGCCTTAAATAAATTGTGACGTCAATCATAATATAGTCATGTGACTTAACTACTGAACCTTACACTAGGCTTGTCATTTGTAGTACATATAGTATATACACACAGGTATATAGTATATATACACACAGGTATATAGTATATACACACAGGTATATAGTATATATACACACAGGTATATAGTATATATATACACAGGCACACAGTATATATACACACAGGTATATAGTATATATACACACAGGTATATAGTATATATACTCACAGGTATATAGTATATATATACACAGGCACACAGTATATATACACACAGGTATATAGTATATATATACACAGGCGCAGTATATATACACACAGGTATATAGTATATATACCCACAGGTATATATACTATATACACACAGGTATATAGTATATATATACACAGGTATATAGTATATATATACACAGGCACACAGTATATATACACACAGGTATATAGTATATATACACACAGGTATATAGTATATATATACACAGGCACACAGTATATATACACACAGGTATATAGTATATATACACACAGGTATATAGTATATATACTCACAGGTATATAGTATATATATACACAGGCACACAGTATATATACACACAGGTATATAGTATATATACACACAGGTATATAGTATATATATACACAGGTATATAGTATATATACACACAGGTATATAGTATATATACACACAGGTATATAGTATATATATACACAGGTATATAGTATATATACACACAGGTATATAGTATATATACACACAGGTATATAGTATATATATACACAGGTATATAGTATATATACACACAGGTATATAGTATATATACACACAGGTATATAGTATATATATACACAGGTATATAGTATATATATACACAGGCACACAGTATATATACACACAGGTATATAGTATATATACACACAGGTATATAGTATATATATACACAGGCACACAGTATATATACACACAGGTATATAGTATATATACACACAGGTATATAGTATATATACTCACAGGTATATAGTATATATATACACAGGCACACAGTATATATACACACAGGTATATATATACTATATACACACTGTTGTATTTTCATGGTAAAGGCTTTACTTCACATAATACTGAATCCGAGATTTATCGGTAGATGGTCGGACGCCATGCTTTCCAACATAGTTACGTCCCTTTACCATCTGAGTTCAAATCCCACCGGGGTTGACTTTGCCTTTCATCCTTACGGGGTCGATAAAATAAAGTACCAGTAATGCACTGGATAATTGCTGGCCTTGTGCCTAAAGTAGAAACAATTATTTATTTTGATAACAATATCTTAACATCAGTATGAGTGGCTGGTTATGACTGGTTTGAACAGAAAAAGGTGAGTGAATTCTGCCCGGATAGGACCAGTTTAAATGCTAAAGGACTAATCTTCCTGCCATTTCCAAGATCTAGCTCAACATCCTCTTCATCTGCACCTCATCACCTTCACTGTAGCTGCCATATTATAATCTGTTCATACCACTTCACTTCTGATGTACCCACCCATATTGTACATTTGATGGACTTCACTCTAAACCCTTCCTCTACACCAGTGGTTCGCAAAGTGGGTTCCGCGGAACCCTAGTTTCCGTGAAGCAAGGCCAGGGGTTCCGTAAGGCGCAAGTTGAAGTTTACTATAAAAATAAAGACTAACAAGTTGTAACATATATGATCGGTATATACTCCCCCATATAAACATGCAAACAGTGTTACACTGCGGAGCTCTCAGCCAAATTGTTCAGTTGGGTTGTAGTATTCCATTATTAAGGGTGTACTGTGTAGTATTCCATTATTAAGGGTGTACTGTGTAGTATTCCATTATTAAGGGTCTACTGTGTAGTATTCCATTATTAAGGGTGTGCTGTGTAGTATTCCATTATTAAGGGTCTACTGTGTAGTATTCCATTATTAAGGGTGTACTGTGTAGTATTCCATTATTAAGGGTCTACTGTGTAGTATTCCATTATTAAGGGTGTACTGTGTAGTATTCCATTAAGGGTCTACTGTGTAGTATTCCATTATTAAGGGTGTACTGTGTAGTATTCCATTATTAAGGGTCTACTGTGTAGTATTCCATTATTAAGGGTCTACTGTGTAGTATTCCATTATTAAGGGTGTACTGTGTAGTATTCCATTAAGGGTGTACTGTGTAGTATTCCATTAAGGGTCTACTGTGTAGTATTCCATTATTAAGGGTCTACTGTGTAGTATTCCATTATTAAGGGTGTACTGTGTAGTATTCCATTATTAAGGGTCTACTGTGTAGTATTCCATTATTAAGGGTCTACTGTGTAGTATTCCATTATTAAGGGTCTACTGTGTAGTATTCCATTATTAAGGGTCTACTGTGTAGTATTCCATTATTAAGGGTCTACTGTGTAGTATTCCATTATTAAGGGTGTACTGTGTAGTATTCCATTAAGGGTCTACTGTGTAGTATTCCATTATTAAGGGTGTACTGTGTAGTATTCCATTATTAAGGGTCTACTGTGTAGTATTCCATTATTAAGGGTCTACTGTGTAGTATTCCATTATTAAGGGTCTACTGTGTAGTATTCCATTATTAAGGGTGTACTGTGTAGTATTCCATTATTAAGGGTGTACTGTGTAGTATTCCATTATTAAGGGTGTACTGTGTAGTATTCCATTATTAAGGGTCTACTGTGTAGTATTCCATTATTAAGGGTCTACTGTGTAGTATTCCATTATTAAGGGTGTACTGTGTAGTATTCCATTATTAAGGGTCTACTGTGTAGTATTCCATTATTAAGGGTGTACTGTGTAGTATTCCATTATTAAGGGTCTACTGTGTAGTATTCCATTATTAAGGGTGTACTGTGTAGTATTCCATTATTAAGGGTGTACTGTGTAGTATTCCATTATTAAGGGTCTACTGTGTAGTATTCCATTATTAAGGGTGTACTGTGTAGTATTCCATTATTAAGGGTGTACTGTGTAGTATTCCATTATTAAGGGTCTACTGTGTAGTATTCCATTATTAAGGGTGTACTGTGTAGTATTCCATTATTAAGGGTCTACTGTGTAGTATTCCATTATTAAGGGTGTACTGTGTAGTATTCCATTATTAAGGGTCTACTGTGAGCACCGTGTAATACTCAGAATTATAATCAGATTTATAACTTTTTACAATAAACTTACATATTTGAATCTCTCATTTGAATATTTAAGTTCTCTCTTAAACGTAACATAGGTACCAAGTCTCACACGATGAACATGTGCTGTATGCTGTGTCAATAAATGTTTGCTCCTTGTCGAGTTTATTTTTGAGTTTTATTAAAATTTTTATTTTCAAAGCCCTTCAATGGATCGATGGTTAAAAAAACAAGAAATTCGTAAAGGAACTGAAATTACAAGAAATACAAAAACAAAATCTTCTATAGAAGATACAGAAATTGCTGAACATGCAGCACAACCTTCCGCAACCACTAGTTTAATTCATGTGCAAGGGGTTCCACGATAATATCAAGGGGTTCCACGATAAAAAAAAGTTGGGGAACCACAGCTCTACACAAACCACTAATAACATAGAAGAAATAAATGTAATGATGATGATGATGATGTGGTTATAAACTTTAAGATACTGATGTTAATACTGAATATCTGGATGTTTGTTGTCTGATGCTAGAGTGTGTGTGACACACTATATATATGTGTGTATATATATATATAAGTTACATACATGTATATATATATATATATTTCATTTTATGTCCGCTTTTCCCTGCTTGCAAGAGTGGGACAGGAACTGATGCTGGCTTGATTTCTACAGCTGGATGCCCTTCCTAACACCAACCTCATTTACAGTGAGTGCTGGGTGCTTTTTTGCCGTGGCACCTCCACGACCACTTTGCAGTGGAATGATAGGGACCCCAGTCCCTATCATCTCATTTCTACAGCTGAGTAAACTGGAGCAATGTGAAATAAAGTGTCTTGCTCAAGGAAACAACACATCACCCGGTTTGAGAATTGAACTCACAACCTTTCGATTGCAAGGCCAATGCTCTAACCACTAAGCCATGTGCCTCCATATATATATATATTTATATATATATAACTCATATATATATATATATAAGTTACATACATGTATATATATATATATATATATATATATACACATGTATGTAAAAGGTAAACAGAAATAACACAAACAATACAGTATATGGAAGGAATATATATATATATATATATATATATATACATGTATGTGTGTCTTTCCGTGTGTGCATGTGTATGTGTTTCTCTGCATGTGCATGTGTGCATGTGTGCAGTCGAAAGGTTGAATTTAATTGGTCTCAGATAAAAAAAGATTGCCAAGTCACCAGTTGATAGTTTTAGAAAGAAACATAATACACACACACCACAAATATACACAACACAACCTTGGCGGGATTTGAACTCACATCATAAAGGGCCATAACTCTATGCTGCAAAGCATGGCGTCCGACCCTCTACCAATACTGCCAATCCACCGCCCTAATAATAATAATAATTGTTTCTACTTTTGGCACAAGGCCAGCAAATACCCCAGTGTATTACTGGTACTTTATTTTATCAACCCCCGTAAGGATGAAAGGCAAAGTTAACCTCGGCGGGATTTGAACTCAGAATGGCAAGGGACGTAACTCTATGCGTCAAAGCATGGCGTCCGACCCTCTACCGATACTGCCAATCCACCGCCCTAATAATAATAATAATTGCTTCTACTTGTAAGTACTAATTTAGTGTTGGAGTTGATAACATTGACAGTTACCTCCCTGCAAACTGGCGACCTTGTGATTATGTGAGAAACCATCAACATAATTACTATTGTCATTATTATTGTGACTTTTGAATTAGATTAGTTGAAAAAGATGACATCATGGGTACCACCTCCAGTTGATATACCCACAGGGTTTCATTAGTTCACTAGTTCATCTTTACTCTGCCAACCCACCTTCATTAATTACAACTGAACCAGTCATCATATCATGGTACATATAAATTTACATGTGTGTGTGTGTGTGCGTGTATGTTCTTCTGGTTTTATAATTTTACAAAGTTTTACCAATAGAGAGAGAGTCGGTTTCTAACATTGACACAAGACTCTCTCATTGGAATTTACACAACATTAACTAGGTAGATATGTATGTCTGCATGCATGTGTAGATATGGATGTTATTATATGTGTGGATGTGTATGTTTTGAGTTGTATGTGTGCATGTGTATATGCTTTGTATCTGTACATGTGTATATGCAGTTATTGGATGCACAATTTTTGGAATGTTTTACATATTTTTACTGTTCCATTAATGGATTGTACTTGTAATTTCTTAACTAGTTGTGTTCTTTCTGTTCCTGTGAAGCCTAGCTTCTCAAGATTTGTATTGAGGCAGTTACTAACATATCCCAGTGCCCCAATAATCACAGGCATAAATCTGAAGGTGTAATCAGGGTGGAGTATCTGCAGATTTCTCATCAGTTCTGCATAAATATTCTCCTTTTCACTAATCTTTGATATTATATTGGCATCTGCTGGGCAGCTAACTTCCACTACTGTGCATGTTTTCTTCTCCCTGTGCCATATCATAATATCTGGTCTGTTATGCCTGCATTTTATTGGGGTTTTTACTGGAACATTGCACCAGTACTCTTTCATATTATGTACATGGATGTCTTCCACATTGTTGTAGTTTTTAATGTGTTTATTATCGGGGCTATCTTTTTTACGAACTGCATTGTACAGTGTTTTGGCCACTACATCATGCCTCATAGGTAGATAGTACCGCGATGACATCTTTGGGCAGCTGCTGATGACATGGGTGATATCCTCGATGTTAGTTCTGCAGAGTCTGCACTTGTTATCACATCTAGGTGTTTTGCCTGCATCCCTATCTCTTTTGTGAATCAGGTATTTCGTGCTAATCTCCTGTTCTTGGATTGCAAAAGCGTATCCTTCAAAGTGGGAGCCAATATAGCGGTTGTTGGTCCAAGATAGACTACTTTCCTTATCTATATTACTCTCACTCTGGAGCTTCCTGGCAACATATCCATGCATATATGTATGTAAGTATCTCTCTCTATATATATATCATCATCAGGTCGAGCTTGCTCGGCTTTAGCTTTCAATAGCTGGATATACACTTGCGGTCGCTACTCCATACAAGTGAAAGCAGTACTCTGTATTAGAGCGGTTGTGCCTCACCGAAACATCCAACAGTAGTTGATATGATCGCCTTGCCACTAGTAGTATGAACCAAATTCACAGTTACTTGATCATTGCCTTATCTACTGATCGGACATCCTGGTTACCAATGTCGTCGGATTGGTTTGACAGATTGCCTATCAAGGCCAAAGAGCTCTGTCCGCCCCGGCTTTGAAATCAGAGTGGTCCCTCTCCTCGACAGATTGCCGACCAAGGCTACCAGATATATATATATATATACATACACTATATACACATTTACACAATTTTTGGATGGCCGTTGACTCTTATGAGCTCTTCCGCCCTTTGTCAGGTTTTGTTTTTGTCCTGCAGGATGTCCAAAATCACCCTCCTCACCAAGTAAACTTGATGGGGTTGCCGGTTTAGTCGCCGACGACCCGACCATGCAACAGGTTGTACCGGGTTACATGTTACCAGTAGCACTCGAGAGTGGCCTGACTCTCTCTCTCTCTCTCTATATATATATATATATTATATAAAAAATAAGTATTTTTATCTTATATATATATATATATATACAAATGTATATATGTGTGTGTATGTATATACAAATGTATATATGTGTATGTATGTATATACATGTATACATATGTATATATTTATGCATAAATATGTATGTATGTAAGTAAGTATGTATATGCATAAATATGTTTGTGTGTGTATATATATATATAAGTACTTATGTCCAATATGTTGAAACTCTCATTTATTTCTTCCCAAGATGAAATGTGTAAGACTTTGTGGGCTAACTAATCATTAGCGATTTAACGGCCGCTTTCCCTGCTAGCATCATCATCATCATCATGCAGGAATGGCCGGCAGACCATGTCTTGCTCGTACAGAACTCTCTCTGGCAGGTTTTTTACAGCTGGATGCCCTTCCTAACACCAACCACCTTTACAGTGTGGACTGGGAGCCTTTTCACCGTGTCTTCTACAGTGTGGACTGTACGTTGGGTTAAGAGGTCCCTACTGACTGTAGGTTTGTATGCAATGGCAGTCAGGTCTTCTGTACAACTGCATAGCACCAAAGGTCTCGATCCAGTGACATTGTCTTAGAGAGGTGTGAGCAAGGTCAGTTTTTATCACGTCATCCCATGTTTTTGGGGGTCTACCCACTCCGTAGCGTCCATCAATTTTCATTGCCCTGCACATTTTCCTAACACCAACCACATTTACTGTGTGTGATGGGTGCTTTGCCGTGTCGCCTACATGACCACTTTACAGAGTGGACTGGGTGCTTTTTGTCGTGACACCTACACAACCATTTATAGTGCAGACTGGGCACTCGCTTTTCTCATGACACCTACATGACCACTATAGTGGCTGGGCTCTTTTGTCATGGGCCCAGGAGGGATCACGTTATAGAGGAGGTTGGTAACTAGGGAGGGGTGGGGAAGATGCTTTTGGAAATTGGGGACATAGGTATAAGGGAGGTTTATGGAAGGGGAGATGGTAGGCAATGGTGCTGCCTGAGCCCAAGAATAATAGAGGGCAAGTCTTCTGTAATATTTCATAACACCAGAGTTCATGGTCCTGTGTCATCGCCTTAGTGAGGTGTAATTGAGCAGAGTCAGCTCTTATTACCTCATTCCAAGTCTTCCTATGCCTGCCCACTCCATGGCTACTGTCAACTTTGAGCGCTCTGCTCCTTTTTATACAGCTGTCATCCTTCATACACATCACATGTCCATACCAACACAATCTCCTCTCCTGCACACAACATCTGATTCCTCTTTTGCCTAATTTCTCACACAGTCCATTTATGCTTGGCTGTGCACATCCATCAAAGCATGGAGGCTTCATTTCTTTCCATATATATATATTAGTAATACAGAAGACCTGCCTTTCCTACGTACAAAGTTAAACCTACAGTCAGTAGGCCCTTCCTAACCAAATATACACCCCAACCCACTACCCCTGCTCCATCCTCCTACTCCCACCAACACCACCCTTTCTCTGTAAAGTTATGTTGGTACCACAGAACATCCAGTCCAAACTAACAAAAAAAAACACAGTCCACGCTGTAATGTGGCCGTGTGGGTAACACGGTAAAAAGTTCCCAGTCCACACTGTAAATGTGATTGGCGTTAGGAAGGGCATACAGCCGTAGAAAATCTGCCAGATAGTCCTATACGAGCGAGACACACCCGATCAATCTTGCCTCAAGTGGGACAATTCCCATCTAACCCATGCTAGCGTGGAAGATAGACGTTAAACGATGATGATGATGATATATCTTTGGCGGTACTCAGTAACAGAGAAGACCCGCCTTACCTAAATATATATAGTAAAACCTACTCCAGCCAGTAGGCATCTCTAACAAAATACACCCCGTCCCACCACCACCACCCCCACCCCATCCACACCACCCCGTTCTATGTAAAGTTATGTTGGTGCCACACCATCCAGGCCGAAACAAATGAGATCGTGTAGGTGTCACGACAAAAAAACACACAGTCCACGCTGTAATGTGGCCGTGTAGGCAACACGGTAAAAACCTCCCAGCCCCACACTGTAAACGTGGTTGGTGTTAGGAAGGGCATCCAGCTGTAGAAAACCCGCCAGACAGTCCACGCTGTAATGTGGCCGTGTAGACAACACGGTAAAAACCTCCCAGACCCACACTGTAAATGTGATTGGTGTTAGGAAGGGCATCCAACTGTAGAAAACCTGCCAGACAGTCCTATGTGAGCAAGACAATCACTCTTACCTCAAGTGGGACTACCCCCGTCCAAACCCATGCAAGCGTGGAACACGGGACGTTAAACGTTGATGATGATGATGATGATGATGATGGTCATTTCCAACTCTGTTTCTTGTTTTCTTCTGCAACAACTCCAACAAAACCATCATCATCAACACCACCAATAACAATAACATATAAAAACAGTGAAAACAATAAAAAAAAGAGATACAATCAAATAGAAAAATAAAATAAAAATAAAAAGTTGACTGACCATTTCTAGCAAAGTTGCCAATGGCAAGAGCTCCTGATATCTGTAGATACTGATTAGTTCCTTCCAGCCAACTAATAGATTCACCATACACTGTCCCTTTACCTTTTTGGAAAAGGATTTCCATGCTTTTGTCTGGAATTGACCAAATGTTAAGAAATAATTCTTTATATGTAAATATACACACACACACACATATATATACATATATACGAGGGTAATCCCAAAAGTAAGGTCTCCAAAGCAATGGGGACGCAGAGAAACTGTTCGTACGGCTGTTGGCAACACTGTTGTGATTGGTGCTTCCTTTACTCCCAAACAAGCATGCGCGAGCTTCGCTGGGATGCTCAATCTTGGCTTGGCAGCCGTTGAGCTCCCGTTGAACGCTACAGCCAAGTGCAAATTTTGTGCAGTTATTATATAGAGGGCAATCCTAAAAGTAAGGTCTCCTTCCGAGAAAAACATGCGTAAAGATCGGCGGATCACTCTGGATGCTCTCTGCATTTTGGTTCTTGAGGTTTCCCGAAGCACCATCCACAGGATTTTAATGGAAAAGTTGCAAATCGGAAGGAGACCTTACTTTTGGGATTGCCCTCATATATATATATCTATACACATATACATACATACACACACACATATATAAAGAAATTTGTTTTCAAATATAAAAACTGGAATGGTGTAGGTGAAAAAAGTTAAATCAGCTCAAAATAGAACTTCTTATAATAAACTGTATACACGGCTACATATAATTTAGAAATAATTATATAAACTCCTACTGTGTTAGATTATTGACATGTAGAGCAAGTTATCCATTAAAATATCTTACCAAACAGTATGATTTATATCATAATTTAACTGTTTCATATATATATATATAATTAAATTAGTCCAGAAACCCTCAACAAATGCCCTAGACTAAATGACAGCCTGCACTCATGGCTCCTGCTAAACCAAACCCTCCAAATTCAGCAAACCAAATGCTGATCACCTACCTTCCCAAACATGGCAAACCGAACCGCAACAGCCACCTAGTAGGGAAGAAAGACGTTACCAAGCTGCAGCTGTCATATTACGTAGTTTCTATATAATATAGCTAATATATATTATTATCTTCGGTGTCAATGATCCCATTATGTAGCAGGCTGCACCTTCTCCCGTAATCTCTCCACTTTAAACCCTCGAACTATCCACCTAGATGACATGATGATGATGAAACATATTCCATGGCTGCAGCTCCTGACCTCTAAGATGAGCCAGGCACCTGCATCCTGCACGACAGAGTGCTCAGACAGGCTGGCATCTTGCTCGTATACAATCCTGAACTCTAATGAGTGCATTTTGTCATGGTACCAGCACTAAGAGAAACATCCCCTTGGCCTTTTTTTAGACAGGTTTTCTATGGTTGGATGCCCTTCCAATCAACAAGCACTTTAAAGAGTGTAGTGAGTGCATTTATCATGTAACTCACCAACACTAGAGAGGTTGTCATGTCTTTGACACAACATGAGAGTCTTCCAGAATATTTGTTTGGCAGGTATTGCATGGCTGGATGCTCTCCCAATCACTAACCACTTTACAGCGTGTACTGGGAGCCTTTATTGTGTAGCTCACCAACTCTGAAGATGTTGTCAAACCCTTGACACAACTGCAGAGTCCTCACAACCATTTTACGGCAAGGTTTCTACAGGGAGACATCCTTCCTATCACCAGCCACCTTAGAAAGTGACCCTTTATTTCCCATTGCTCCAGTTCACTCAGCTGAAAATAATGGGTTGTACCTGTACTTGAAAGGGCCAGCCTTATCACATTCAGTGACATGAAGAGAACTATTTTAAGTACACAGTCTGTGGAATACTCAGCCACTTGTATGTTAATTTTGTAAGCAGTCTATACCATTAATCAACAACTGGAAACTTGTTGTAACCAATAGAGGTTTAGCAGGTAGAAAGAAGGTTCACTCTTTTCTGACTGTATTTCTCATGAAATACACTTTATTTCAATTAATTAAGGAAGAATTTTGTGGTATTTTACTAAAATTATGAATTATTTCATTAATACAAATTATTCTTATATAAAATTATATTGGAAGATTTTAATTTAATAGGAACCTGTCAAAATGGTTGGTTTTGTATCATAGAACAAGAGCAAGTTTTCAACAGGTTGGTATCAAAAGGGTTAAATATAAATAGGAACTCTTTAAAATGGGTGGTTTTGTTTCACTGAACAAGAGCCAGTGTTTGGCAGATTGGTATTAAAAGTATTTACAACAAACGTGTTATTGAAAATATTTTTCCGTTAACCTCATCAGTGCCGTAGATGAGATAACTCGTCCTAACATGTTTGAACTCCTATCCTTTAGTTCATAACTTCAAAGTTATGAACTCGTTTCCAACAGTTCATAACTTCAAAGTTATGAACTCGTTTCCTACAGTTCATAACTTCAAAGTTATGAACTCATTTCCAACAATTCATAACTTCAAAGTTATGAACTCATTTCCAACAGTTCATAACTTCAAAGTTATGAACTCGTTTCCAACAGTTCATAACTTCAAAGTTATGAACTCGTTTCCTACAGTTCATAACTTCAAAGCTAGATGGGGTTACTAGTTTATTGATGTGACATTTGTCAATCAAAATAGTCATCTTACTGAAAAAAAAAACCTAGCACAGCAACTGTAGTTGTGTAAAATATATGTGGCAGTCAACAGGTTAATCTTACCTCCAGTTAAAAGTAGAACAATTAAATCTGAAAATGTTTTAATAAATTGCTGGTTTGATTCTCCCTTTTCTTCAAGACTTGAATGGATAGAGTTGATTAAATGGTCACATAAGAAGCTTTCAGCAAGTTTCAATTTGATTTCATCTGAAAGAGAATGTTCCAGAACAGACATTTATTTCTCTGGAATCTCTCATCCACACCAACATCACTATCATCACCAATCACCATCACTCTTACTTCTACCAACACCATGGTTACACAAAAGTTCTTATGTAAAATTGGAATTTTTTTTTTTTAGATAAATATAAACGCATTAAAATAAACAGCTTACTATGATAGAACCATGGAAGGTTTTGAGCAGTTAGGTATCAAAAGGTGCTGTTTGGAAGATAACAAAGGTTCTTACAAATATTTATGATGAAAAGCTTTTAGATAACTATAAACATTTTAAAAATAGACATTTTTGTATTGTAGAACCAGGGGCAGTTTCAGGTGGTTTGGTATAAAAAAGGGTTAATATTTATAATAATATCCCATAATACATAAATATCAAAGAAAAGGATTCAACATACCATTTTCAGCTAAATTACACAATAAATCCAGAACTGCATCTTGTGCATTGTTGCCTTTTGATGATTGCATAAAATCCAACACTGATTCGTAAGTACCACATGATGCAATTTTTTCACGTCCAAATTCTACAAATAGGACAATGGAGGTTTATTAGGAAATGGTTTTTAAAAAGTTAACTTTAATATAATGATTTTTAACGTAGGCTTTAGGCATTGCTGTGTGGTTAAGGAGTTAACAACCACAGGTTCAATCTCAGTTCAAGGTATAATTGAATCGATCAACAAGATCCCAGACCTCATTCACTTACTGAGTGGAACTTTTAGGCGGGAAGTGGTCATCAGTCATCCCGTCTAATTGGTTATGGTTTACTGGTACATTTCAAACAAGAAATAAAGACATACTTCAATTTATGTTACAAAAAATATTTTATATGTAGGAGCAATTACAAAATATATACGAATACATTAATGCTCCTAGGTTGGGAATATATTTAAAACGTCAAATACTGCCACATGGTGTTGGTGTCATCTCTTGAGTCGATGCGTGATTATCACACGTCTATTGTCTCCAAGTGTTATTATCCAAGTGTGTGTCTCAGCCACTGACGTCAGAACTAAGGGCAGTTAATCGACTGTGTAGGCAGTCAACACTAGATGGCGTGATTTTCTACATGGCCTCCCACCAGATTTTTAGAAAATTAAATAAAAATCGGTTCATAAAATCATGCATGTAGAAAAACCGATTAGCAATCAGCAAAAATCCCAAACCAAGGAGCAATCAGCCCAACCAAGCTTGAAGGGCACAAAAAATTTCAAAAGTGTTTATTCAAAAAAAGCATGCAAGAATGTGAAAGGAAAAAACAAATGTCATATGTAGGAGCAATTACAAAATATATACGAATACATTAATGCTCCTAGGTTGAGAATATGTTTAAAACGTCAAATACTGACACATGGTGTTGGTGTCATCTCTTGAGCCACTGTGTGATTATCACACGTCTATTGTCTTCAAGTGTTATTGTCCAAGTGTGTGTCTCAGCCACTGACGTCAGAACTAAGGGCAGTTAATTGACTGTGTAGGCAGTCAACGCTAGATGGCGTGATCTTCTACAAACTCATCAAATCGGACCAAGCAAACAATATTTCCATTGGTCTTTCCATTGCTGATTCTGCTGGTTGTAACTATTGGCAGAAAGAGCAACATGGAATAAAGTGTTAGGAGGGGAATCCAACCAGTATATATTAATGCCAAAAACTATGAGTACAACAAATGAGAAATCAGCTCAAGGACATATTGCATCACCCAGTCCGAGAGTTGAACTTGCGATCTCATAATTGTAAATCCAATTCTCTAACCACTAAGCTATGTGCCTAATAGAATAATGGTTTCTTATATAGGCACAGCGGCAGCAATTTTGGGGGAGGGGAAAGTCGATTAAATCGACCCAAATGCATGACTGGTACTTTATTTTATCGACCCCCAGTGCGTGACAGGTGCTTTATTTTATCAACCCTGTAAGGATGAAAGGTAAAGTTAACCTCGGTGGGATTTGAACTCAAATCATAAAGGGCCGTAACTCTATGCTGCAAAGCATGGTGTCCAACCATCTACCGATACTGCCACTCCACCGCCCTTCGTGACTAATAGAATAATACAATGAAATAAGAAGAATGTAGGAATACAATGACACCCTCAAGAAACCCAAATGTCACTCACCTGTTTCTGCTAAGCTATCAAGTGCCAAAAGAACCATATAAGGTAATCCTTCTTCATCTGAGTAGTTTTTTAGATAATCTTGCAATATATCCAAGGCGCCACTTTCAAGTGCTTTCTTCTGCAGCAAATCTGTATTGGAATAAATTGTAGGCTGCTACAATGCAGGTTTCACTATAAACTAGTAAAAAAATGTTAGGCATATAAATCCCTAAAGATGGAAAGAAAATGAGACAAATCGTAGGCAGGAATTGAACATGCATCTGCTGTATACTGGACAACTGTGTTACAATTACACCAAAGCAAGACCAACCCACTTTTTAAGTCTTATCTTTCATCCAGGAGATGTAAACAGAGAAAGAACCATTTTATGAAGCATTATGGCTGACTGAATACACACATACTTTCACCATTCTTATAATCATGCATTTTACGCCTGCTTTCCATGTTGGTATGGATTAGGATGATTTCTACAGTTGCATACCCTTCATAATGCCAACCACATTTTATATATATATATATTTGCTTGATTTTGACAGTCACTAGAATGAGTACTCTATACCACTGTAGAGTCTCCTCTGATGACCCTGTGAGTATACAGGAGAAACTCCAGGGTAACAAGACTCAAGCTTGGCCATAAACCAGACTTCCTATGAGCCCAGGCTGAGGCTGAAGCATATATACAGTATGTACCACCCCATCCCAACTTCCCATACATCTCTCATGAGGACATGCTGAAACACTGTAAAGTGGTCATGATAGTGACACAGTAAAAACACTCAGCCTACACTGTAAAGTGGTCATGACAAAAAGCACCCAGTCCACTCTGTAAAGTGATCATGTAGGTGTCATGACAAAAAGCACCCAGCCCACACTGTAAAGTGGTCGTGTAGGTGTCATAATAAAAAGCACCCAGTATACACTGTAGAGTGGTGGTGTAGGTGTCATAACAAAAAGCACCCAGCCCACACTGTAAAGTGGTCGTATAGGTATCATAACAAAAAGCACCCAGTCCACACTGTAAAGTGGTCATATAGGTATCATAATAAAAAGCACCCAGTCCACACTGTAAAGTGGTCATATAGGTATCATAATAAAAAGCACCCAGTCCACACTGTAAAGTGGTCGTGTAGGTGCCACGACAAAAAGCACCAAGTACTAACTGTAAATGAGGTTGGGGTTAGGAAGGGCATCCAGCTGTAGAAATCAAGCCAAAATCAGTTCTGAGTGAGCAAGACATGGTCACCTGACCTAACATTGCCTACAACCGAACAACTCGTCTAACCCATGCCAGTGTCGAAAAATCAACAAAAAATGATGATGATGATAATGATACACATGTTTTCCTGGCTGAATATACTTAAGTGCAGAGTAGGCACAGAAATATGGTAAAATCCCAATGGAGGGCTCTCTCTCCATTTTGGCTAAACCCCAGGTGAACCCACAAATTAGTGTTTGGGTTAAAATAGCCCACGTGAAATCTTCTCTTTAATTATAATTTAAAAAATACATAGAAATCCAGAAACAGCTAATTTACCTCTTGAGAAAGTGAAATTTACCAAATAGGGGCAAAATTCATTCTGAGTTGGGAACCCCTATTAAAGGTTCCCTGGTAAAATCTCAATAAGAGAGTTATGTGATAGAAGTGTTATATGTTCTGTGATAGTTTGACTTACTGTGTGTATTGGTAATGTTTAGTAATAGACCACAGGCCACTGTACGAAGTTTTCCGATGTCACCACCTTTGTTATTATTGATATCTCTCATCAGGTCCAGCAAACACTTCAGTCCATTCGTGGCATCGACACAATTTCGGGCATTGTCTGGATGACAGAAAAACAAAAGATTAGCATTTAAACTGGCCATATCGGCCAGAATTCTCTCACCTCTTTCTGTTCAAACTGGTCGTAATCGGCCACTCATACTGATGTTAAGGTATTGTTCTCAAAATAAATAATATCAAAATCTCATAGATTCGATATTATGTGAGGTAAAGCCTTTACCGTGAAAATATAATAGTATATATAGAGTAATGTAAATGGTAAAGGGTTAAATTAATTACATTATCATTATGGCAGTGGATTGGCAGTATCAGTAGAGTTACGGCCCTTTACATTCTGAGGTCAAATCCCACTAAGGGTAGCTTTGCCTTTCATCCTTTCGGTGTCAATAAAATAAAGTACCAGTAACACACTGGCGTCGATTTAATCAACTTTCCCCTCTCGCAAAGTTGATGGCCTTGTGCCTAAATCAGAAACCATTATTACAAGCGGCCGAAATGGGATTTCTCTGAAGGGTCTTTGGAGTAACGTTACTTGATAGAGTTGCGTAGCTCAGTGATTAGAGAGTTACTTGTGGTAGAGCTGCTACTCCTCCAAATTGAGAGATCACAGCTCTGATACTATGGACATGTGGTTAGAATGTCTCAGGAAAGAGTCACTGGAGAGTCACTCAAGGTAGAGCTGTTACTTCTCTGAATTGAGAGATCACAGCTCTGATACTATGGACATGTGGTTAGAATGTCTCAGGAAAGAATCACTGGAGAGTTACTCCAGGTAGAGCTGCTACTTCTCTGAATTGAGAGATCACAGCTCTGATACTATGGACATGTGGTTAGAATGTCTCAGGAAAGAATCACTGGAGAGTTACTCCAGGTAGAGCTGCTACTTCTCTGAATTGAGAGATCACAGCTCTGATACTATGGACATGTGGTTAGAATGTCTCAGGAAAGAATCACTGGAGAGTTACTCCAGGTAGAGCTGCTACTTCTCTGAATTGAGAGATCACAGCTCTGATACTATGGACATGTGGTTAGAATGTCTCAGGAAAGAATCACTGGAGAGTTACTCCAGGTAGAGCTGCTACTTCTCTGAATTGAGAGATCACAGCTCTGATACTATGGACATGTGGTTAGAATGTCTCAGGAAAGAATCACTGGAGAGTTACTCCAGGTAGAGCTGCTACTTCTCTGAATTGAGATATCACAGCTCTGATACTATGGACAGGTGGTTAGAATGTCTCAGGAAAGAATCACTGGAGAGTCACTCCAGGTAGAGCTGCTACTTCTCTGAATTGAGATATCACAACTCTGATACTATGGCCAGGTGGTTAGAATGTCTCAGGAAAGAATCACTGGAGAGTTACTCCAGGTAGAGCTGCTACTTCTCCGAATTGAGATATCACAGCTCTGATACTATGGTCATGTGGTTAGAATGTCTCAGGAAAGAATCACTGGAGAGTCACTCCAGGTAGAGCTGCTACTTCTCTGAATTGAGATATCACAGCTCTGATACTATGGTCATGTGGTTAGAATGTCTCAGGAAAGAATCACTGGAGAGTTACTCCAGGTAGAGCTGCTACTTCTCTGAATTTAGATATCACAGCTCTGATACTATGGACAGGTGGTTAGAATGTCTCAGGAAAGAATCACTGGAGAGTCACTCCAGGTAGAGCTGCTACTTCTCTGAATTGAGATATCACAACTCTGATACTATGGCCAGGTGGTTAGAATGTCTCAGGAAAGAATCACTGGAGAGTTACTCCAGGTAGAGCTGCTACTTCTCCGAATTGAGATATCACAGCTCTGATACTATGGTCATGTGGTTAGAATGTCTCAGGAAAGAATCACTGGACAGATTTTATGAGCAAAACGAACTGGCAGGAGGTCTAGGGGTGCTGGCTGGTCTTGTTTGGGGATCCAGCCGGATCAGTTGGAGACGGTTGCTTCTGACAGAAGAAGTGGACTGGGTGCTGTTTATCATGACACCAACACTACTACCATTACAGGGTGGAGTAGGTGTTTTTTATGACACCAACACTACTACCATTATGGGGTGGAGTAGATGTTTTTTATTATGACACCAACACTACTACCATTACAGGGTGGAGTAGGTGTTTTTTATGACACCAACACTACTACCATTACAGGGTGGAGTAGGTGTTTTTTATGACACCAACACTACTACCATTATGGGGTGGAGTAGATGTTTTTTATTATGACACCAACACTACTACCATTACAGGGTGTAGTAGGTGTTTTTTATGACATCAACACTACTACTATTATGGGGTGGAGTAGATGTTTTTTATTATGACACCAACACTACTACCATTACAGGGTGGAGTAGGTGTTTTTTATGACATCAACACTACTACTATTATGGGGTGGAGTAGATGTTTTTTATTATGACACCAACACTACTACCATTACAGGGTGGAGTAGGTGTTTTTTATGACACCAACACTACTACCATTATGGAGTGGAGTAGATGTTTTTTATTATGACACCAACACTACTACCATTACAGGGTGGAGTAGGTGTTTTTTATGACACCAACACTACTACTATTATGGGGTGGAGTAGATGTTTTTTATTATGACACCAACACTACTACCATTACAGGGTGGAGTAGGTGTTTTTTATGACATCAACACTACTACCATTACAGGGTGGAGTAGGTGTTTTTTATCAGGACACCAACACTACTACCATTACAGGGTGGAGTAGTTGTTTTTTATGACACCAACACTACTACCATTACAGGGTGGAGTAGGTGTTTTTTATGACACCAACACTACTACCATTACAGGGTGGAGTAGGTGTTTTTTATGACACCAACACTACTACCATTACAGGGTGGAGTAGGTGTTTTTTATGACACCAACACTACTACCATTACAGGGTGGAGTAGTTGTTTTTTATGACACCAACACTACTACCATTACAGGGTGGAGTAGGTGTTTTTTATGACACCAACACTACTACTATTATGGGGTGGAGTAGATGTTTTTTATCATGACACCAACACTACTACCATTACAGGGTGGAGTAGGTGTTTTTTATGACACCAACACTACTACCATTATGGGGTGGAGTAGATGTTTTTTATTATGACACCAACACTACTACCATTACAGGGTGGAGTAGGTGTTTTTTATGACATCAACACTACTACCATTACAGGGTGGAGTAGGTGTTTTTTATCAGGACACCAACACTACTACCATTACAGGGTGGAGTAGATGTTTTTTATCAGGACACCAACACTACTACCATTACAGGGTGGAGTAGTTGTTTTTTATGACACCAACACTACTACCATTACAGGGTGGAGTAGGTGTTTTTTATCATGACACCAACACTACTACCATTACAGGGTGGAGTAGATGTTTTTTATTATGACACCAACACTACCACCATTACAGCATTAGAGTGTGTCTTTGGTCAGGTGGGGAGAGTCATTAATGGGCTTGGGATGGTGGTTATGCTGCTTGATGGAGTGGGGGAAGGGTCAGTCATCCCACCTTGGAACAGGAAGTGCTGGGATATGGGGTCACTTTTGAAGAAATGGAGAC